>JARQTG010000191.1:79383-639409 GCA_030142615.1 Syrista parreyssii
TTTTTTTTCCCCCCCCCCCCCCCCCCCCCCACCTCCCACCTCCACTATGGTGTATATTACTATTGTTCTTTGTTTCCTGGTGAAACATTGATTTTGCGTGAATCGTCCCTATTTTGAGAATTACGTATAATTTACTCGAGTCGTGTGTACACGTGTGACCATGTAGGTATTACGCATGTACTCGGGCGCACGTGTTACCTTACCTACTTACATATCAATTACATTGTTAAGATGTAACGATGTAACGAAACTTATACATATCACGAGATTCTATCGTTTGCGATATACGATTGAAGGTGGCGAAGTATATGGAGGAGGAAAAATTGGAGAAGGGTGGTTGGTAACTGTAGGGATGAAATTAACGTAAGAAACTGTAGCGGGATGAAATTATAGAAAAGGCGAGAAAGCGAGAGGTGAGTAATTCTCAATCTGTCGAAAGTAAATTATGTATTTCGTGCGTTAAGCAGTACTGTACTATATACGTGAATAATTGACAAAAGTAATCGAGATGTTGATTGTAAATGTTAAAAATAAACGGTGTACAAAAACGTTTTGTTATGGTTTTCTTTTTTCTTTTTTTTTTATTTTGAGGACCAAATATCTTGATTCCAGGAAAGACTGCTGACACTTTTCACGTTACTTCGAAGACTATAGTTATTTTCTCTTTTACGCACGAATCCCATTAATGTATTTTTGGGTTTTTTTTTTTTTGGCTGAAACATTTTATTCCGGGCGTTGTAGCAGAAATATAATGACTTCTAGGTAAGTCTGCTTTTTCTTATCTGGTACTTCTATTAGTAGCTTCTCTGGAATCGATATATCGACCGACCGAATAACCTTAGTCGGATTTATATCGAGATTCGTAGTGGCCTCGTAGTGAGTTTTGGATATATGTATATATAGATATTTGATAAATGGTCAGATTTTGGTTCGCTTGGTATTCATTCGGAGGGACGTTTTACAGTTTTTTAAGGCAGCAGCTTTATTAGTAGATATAAAAGCAACTTCACAAAAATAAATAAGTTACAGGAGCCTAAAGGTAGCACGGTGGTTGTCTGCCGGCTCCTGTCCGAGTATTTTACATATTATTTTCGAAAGTGAATTTTTTGGATTTTTTTTTGTATAAAAGTATAAAATGTACAATAGTTCCCTAAGGGGACTCGTTTCTTCATCATCTTATATGATAGGTTTATAGGTTTTGTCTTTCATACTTTCTACGTATTCTGTTGTTATCGTTCTTCTCAGAAGATAGGTTGAGTTGTTAGTCGAAATAATCCAAGTGTGCTGTATTCGTGGATTTGTATTCTCGTGATGAGGGGATGTATAGTAAAGATATCTTCACTGATGGGGAAGATTCAGGAAGGTCTAGGATGGAAGGTAAGGAACGGGGTCCAAGTTAAAGGTTACCGATCGATCTACGAGAGTCCACGAAAGGGCACGCGGCCATATTAATATTGGTAGCCACCGTTGCTGGCGTAGCCTTGTCCGCCTCCACCGCCACCTCCAATGTTGGGAGCACCGTAGTTCGAAGATGGACGACCGCCGCCCCCACCGCTGGAGTAACCACCGCCGGAGCTAAGAAATTACATAGGGTAATTATGTTAAAAGGTTTTGTAGTTTATTACTTTGTCATGTTAAACACTCGAGGATTTGTGTTTGACTTACCCGCCGCTGATTCCACCTCCAAAACCACCTCCAAAACCACCTCCGAATCCGCCACTGCTGCCGCCCGAGCTCGGTGCACCGTAACTGGAGGATGGTCTTCCACCGCCAGAGGACGGTGTTCCGTAGCTAGATGAGGGTGCTCCGCCGCCAAAGCTGCCACCTCCAAAGCTGCCACCTCCGAATCCGCCGCTACCACCGGAAGACGGTGCGCCGTAGCTGGAAGAAGGTCGTCCACCTCCGTTTCCACGGGATGGTGCTCCGTAGCTGGTAGAGGGTGCACCACCTCCAAAACTGCCACCTCCAAATCCTCCGCTTCCACCAGAAGACGGTGCGCCGTAGCTGGACGAAGGACGACCACCGCCGAATCCTCCGGAACCACCTCCGAAGCCACCTCCGGAAGAAGGTGCACCGTAGGACGAGGATGGACGGCCACCGCCGAATCCTCCGGAACCACCGCCAAAACCACCTCCGCCTGACGAAGGTGCTCCGTAATTAGAGGACGGTTTACCTCCGCCCCCACCGCCTCCTAGAGACGGAGTTCCGTAGCTACTGGAGGGTGCACTGCCTCCAAAGCCACCACCACCACCAAATCCACCGGATCCTCCACTGGACGGTGCTCCGTAGCTGGAGGATGGTGCACTACCACCAAAACCACCTCCACCACCTCCTCCAAGCGAAGGAGCTCCATAGCTAGATGACGGAGCACTGCCGCCAAAACCACCTCCACTGCTGCCTCCAAAACCACCTCCGAAACCACCTCCACCGCCACCGCCAAGGTTCGGCGTCCCGTAGCTCGTAGACGGCGGCAGGTAGCTTCCCGTCAACGGTGCTGAAACGGAACCTCAATTATTTTTAATTCAATTTTTTCAAACTCACTTTCTCTCGTTGTCACTTTCAAAACTCCATTATTCCACACGTCACCAGTCTCCTTCCTCAGTCACCATAATAAACGGATAAGGCATTAAAAAATACGTGCAAACCGTAAAAAAAAAAAAAAAAAACATCTTCCAGCATTATGAAAATTAGATGATCGACCAGCGAATACGTAAGGCAGCATTGAAATCCCCAGAGTGAACAGGCGCGAGTCCATATATCCGGTGAACCGAGTGAACCAAGCGGAGCGTGGAAAGTGAAGGAGTGATCCCGTACGACCTAGGCTCTTCATAGTCGTATAGAAGATACACCTGGGCCCCACTCTCATTCTCTCATCACATCTCTCAGCGTCTCGTCTCTATGGTGAAAGTGTGGGAGATTCGTCGTACGTCGCCACGATGATTAACCCCAGAGAGCAAAATTCGTTACGTACTCAGGATTCAGGTGAGAGAATGCTAAAGGAGATTGCACTTGAAAGTGCACTGCAACTCGTCTCGGGTTTTCCGAGTCACCGTAAAAAAAACTCTCACGTACTTAACCTACCCCTCTTATGATATATGATGAATGACGGTCTGGCCTTGATTCGACTGTCACGTCAGTAAGTGCTGGTTTAAGGGAATAACTAGGATTTACTCTGCAGTAAAAATATTGTAATAAAATATTAAAAAAATTATACAGAACTATATACAATTATCAATTTCTAATTAGACAATAATAATTACTTGTGCCATTTAATTAGTATAATTGAAAAATAGAAATTAATGAAAATAGTCCCACGTTCAGGACTGATGTCACTGTTGGTCAATACTACGAGTGTCCCGCGATATATTGTCAATAGAGAACAGGCTAATTTATGCGTTAGACGCTTCGCACCTCTCAGGCACTCTCAATTTTACTTTCGATTGGCATTGGAAACGCGCCCGTATGTTTTCTTTCGATATTACCGTTTCTATTAGTATTCCCGACGTGTCGCCAGCGTTGGAAACTAAAGGGTGATGATTTAGACCCCGTGAAATTTCAAGGGAACAAACCCGTAGAATCATTTCCCTTGAGATTCATATTTTCTTACCCTCGGCGTAGCTCGGTGGCAGCAGGGCCGTAGCCAGCAGGCTCACTGCCACTAGGGCCCAATTTCGGAAGGGCCTCATTATCTTCCCTGATGAAATTCTAGGTCCGATGAACGAGATTGGATGCCGACTTCACACCCGATTACCTTAGTCAACTTTTTTTTCTACCCTCTCTCTCCCTTATCTTCTTCCGATATCTTTTGCTATGGTGATCTTATTTTGTCTAGGGCCCACGTGTCCCACCAGTACCGAGTCTTTGATTTGGTCTAACGTGCTTCAAACACTGTGGATCTGGCTTATATAGTTGGCCGTCTTTCGGAGAAAGTCTTCGACGTGCAAGAGGATGCCACGGTGCCACTGGGGAACTTGGTGGGGAGTAGAGGAAAGGGCAGAAGAGACGAAAGCGGGGAGACGTCCAAGACAGGAGGGAAGAATAAGCCTACGGAGAAGATGAGCCTGCAGACTGACCCTGGACAGTTCCTATTCACGCTCCTACCTTATTTTTCTCAAACGAGTCTAAGCTTTGATCTTTTACAAAATTCACACAGTCCGCCATCTTGTTCGATTATAATTCCCTGTAGTAATTTCTGTAATAAAAATGCGTCACTGGTTACCGTGTAATTTATGTAATAATTAACTATTACGACTCTGGTGCTTTTAGGTGAAATATTACAGTGACGAAAGCATACGAGACCCAGCGGATCTAACGAGGTCTGAATAAGTTTCCTAGAGCGAGTTCAGAATGGCGTCAACCGAGTCCCGATTACGTTCAAGATAAAGCGCGGCAAGTTTAAATCGACCAACTGAACAATGCGCCTCTTGTTATTCGCAGACCGATTTCGCAGGGATTTCGAAAAGTTTTGTTCCCTACTATGTTCCTTATGCTTTTACCGTCTGGACTCTCGTCTACTATTACTTTGGGTTACAGCAGGTTGCGCCTTACGTGTTCCACGCTTCAAGGGAATGTGACTCTGTGACTAAAGGGAGTCAACGAGCCGTGAGAATGAATATCAGTTGTTTCGTGTTTGAACAAAACGTCGCAACTCTCATTCCGTATCTGCTAATGCATTTGCTCAAGACTTTGTAACTGGGAAGCGACAAAGATGCACAGCACGGGCTGCGGTTTTGTCAGAGGATGAAATAGCATTAATATAGGGGACAAATGAATATCTAAGGACTAAGAAAACGAACAAGAGGAAAACGATAGGCGAAGCCGCAGGAAAAGCGAAAGTCACGGCAGCTAGATCAGAGTCGATTGCATCGTGAGGATCTGCCCTAGATAATTAATATCCGTGGTGTCTTGTGGGTCGGTGAGTGCGAGCTGCTTTGTGTGGACTTGCTTAAGACTCTTTGTGTTAATTGATTGAAAGGATTGCCGACTGCATATATTGCATAGAGAAAAAAATTTGACATTTTTTTTTCAATGTGAAGTCACCTTTATTTTTTTTAGTATCATGCGTGTACTAGCCATTGTAGTATGGGAGGTTGTATCTAGATTTTTCACATTCGCTTAATTGTCGCTCGCTATTGTTTTCATGCGCAGCTACGCGATCTCAGTAATCTTTTTCTATGTGTTACTCGAGTTGAGCGTCTTTACGTTGCGATAGCGACTATACGATAGATAGTCTATGGACTCTGGGTTAGTCGCTTACGTGTGAACGATGCTTTAGTACTTTGCTATTGAAAAATAATATTTGTATTCTTTAGATACTACGCTCTTTCGGGAACACCAATTGTTTCGTAGGATCGTCGCGACGGAGTTCAATGGTCGCCCGAGGCTGCCTTTATTTATAATTCCTGTCGCGCAAACGTAACGACATAATGACTGCCGCTGAATAAAGATATCCTCGTATACAGGATTGCAATAGTTTTCTCTATAGTTCGAGAAACAGACGCCATATTGAATGGCCGAGTCTCGACAATTGCAATTGCAATTGGAATTCCGCGGACTCGATGATGAATAGCGACGATCACAGGCCTGGCCTAACGATCCTCGTGAATCGATGAACGACGTCGTGGAACTGAGAACGAGTTCTCGCTTAGATGAGAATGAACAAATTATTTTTAACTGGGTGAAGGTACGCGGATGGTACACAGCATCCAATGGACCTAAATATAATATTAATAAATGGCAAGTGCATCCTGAAGTAAATACGAGGGTCGGATGACGATTTACCATTGAAAATTCCAATCCAGCGATAGTTCGCCTTGAAGTCATTAGCAATGACCATCATATATATATATATATATATATAAATTTTGTCTTTTGAAATTTGATGGTCGATAAATCAATACAATAGAAATTATGAGAAATTTACAAAGCTACCAATAAGCACGGTTCCATCTATACCACAAGGAGATTTTCAACGAACGATAATTCCTTACTGCAAGATTGTTAGCTATTAGCCACGTGTCCAAAATTGAGCTTCCTCGTCAGACATTTTCGAAAAATCTTATCGCTCCTGGCAATTCACTTGACCAAAACATTATCGGTCAGTATCGCCCAGGACTACGATATATTGGAAAACACATACTCGATTCGACAATCGATTCCAATGATTTCCACAGAAAACGTGTATATCGTTTATATTAAAAACAATTGAAAATCAGTATAATTTCCATGAGCATTGCCAATTTCGTATATGCGAATTTTCGCATGTCGACACGATTTTACGTGAATCCTTATTTACCAGCTTGTTACCTCGTGGGAATATAATTAGGTGAGTTAACCAAGAAAATCATGTACGTATATATACATATATACACGTATGACGATTATGTAGCCAAGTTGAACCAACGTCTGGGCTTTTGTTCGCCATTATTGCTCAATCTTTAACCGACTGCCTTCTCCTGGCTTTTGCCATCTGAACACTCGAGTCTTTCTTATCGCTCGAGTCACGTCTTCAGGCTGTGAGTAATTACTCAATTACGCGTGGGGGCTCATCCACCTCGGAAGATGTCCAAGGTCAGCCATACCGAAGATTAAACTGTCACGTCTGCTAGGGATCCCTTTGAAAAATCATCATCAACAAGCCAATCTGAATTTACTATTATTTATAATCTCTCTCTCTCTCTCTCTCTCTCTCTCTCTCTCTCTCTCTCCCACTCGCAGTCTATGGCTCAATTCCTATTTTCTTACTAATCACTTCAATTCGTATTACGTGAGTATTAATTTTAGGCCTTAAGGCTATCCCTGGTCATCCTATGTACAAACGTCTATCAATTCATTTGAAAGGTCAAGTTTTCCAAGATGCTAATTAATGACTTCTTTCCAAGGCCAATGACAAGTCGAATTCACTTAGAGCCATTGGCAATAACATGTAAAATGATCTCATTCAATTCCGGAAGAATTTGCACGTGTTACGTCAGTGCGCTTGTGACGTCATAGTGAAACAGTCATTAAAGGATTCAGTCAGTAGTTTCGCTATCGAGGGAAACTAACAATGACACGTGCTCATAACTCGCATGGATTCTGTTTACGTCCTGTGGAGATGAGCGAGTATGTAGTGTGTAGCTATGGATTCTGTATAAGAGATACGAAGCGTCGCGACGCATCGAATTCACCTCTGACGCACGTGGTCGTTGTTGCACTTAGACTGCATAATCAAATGCACTTATAGGTACTAAGGGAAAGTATATCAGTCGTCGAGTCATGTGTGTAAAGCCACATCGGAATTTCGTTGACTATTAGCAGGGCTTGATTGTTTTATATAAATGTGGGAAAGTAAAAATAAAATGAGGAAAGGTGAAGAAACGCCTGGAGGTAAAATTTACAAGATTTCGACATTTCAGGGATTTCAATAATTTTTATCCACACGTGTCCACATTGATTTTCGTCGGTTCCACGCGAGGTGGCCGAGCTGGTCCGTCGCGATGTTTAAAATTTCCAATAGCATTTCAATGCCACACAGAGGATCTGCTTGGTGCGTAATTTTGTATGCTGACAAAATAGACGCAAATTTTGATCACCTTACCAGTATCTCTGCGACGTCTTGACTAAGTTCAGCGAAGGCCAAGACTTTGTCTGGGAAACGTGTGTGCTGTACTTTCTCCAGTGCTCGCTGACAGTCGTGGCTATCCGTCGGTATGCATAGACAAACACGAGCACCTTGCTTGTATATGGGATGCTGAGGTGCATTGATCAGAGAAAGTCCATGACAATTGGCCAAGAATATACACACGCGTGTGACTAAGTATGGAGTACATAGTAGATATAATAATAATAACTGAAGTTCGGTAGGCTTGAAACGACCATTGATAATTTCTCAGTAGATTCTCCCGATTGATTCTTATGAATGACGATACCGCGGTGTATTATGGGAACCTGGTCCGATATCATCGATCGCTCGCGCCTCCTCATTTTATCATGATCTCGCCTGGATATGTTAGACCGGGTCTGAATGCTGAAATTAGGCAAACACGAATAAAGGATATAAGGGATGATCTTGGAGAGGTCGTAGACAGAGGTCGCCCTAAGGATTTCAGGGTAGCTGATTTCTTATCAGGACATGGAGAATTTAGGGTGGAAAGAGTGACGTGCAGAGCCAGGTTCGACCGGGACGTCCTTACAAATTGGCGACGCTAACAATAAGAGAGGAAAGAAATAAAAGAGGTTTCAAGGGGTGGAGGGGTTGCAGGAAAAAAAAAGAGGGAATTGCAGCTAGTTCCTGCCTCCCACCCCCAGGCCCGAATCCCCGTATCTCCGAAGCATCCCGAGGGGTTGGAGGCGTGGTTATTATGGGGGGTGGAAGGCGTGGCTTCCGACGATCAATAAATCGACCTCCGCCCCCTGTAGACGAGGATGCTTCCCAGACCCTCCGAAAACTCTTCCCTCAGTTTCCACCTACGAGGGAGGCAGTCAGAGAGCAGGATACCTATAGACATCGAGAGAGACGAAGAGAGAGAGAGAGATTGGGTAGGGGGGTGGAAGAGGGAGAGAAAGAGGACAGGAGAGTGCATGGCCTCTGCCAAACCACATCGATCCCTCCGTGTTCGCCCCTGGCATGACCCCTGCACCCCTACCCCTCAGATCCATATCCAGGAACAAGATAGAACCAAGTACAGAATGGCATGGCTACCAAACCAACCCTCCGGTCATCCGGCCTACGCAGGAGACTTCATTCGGTACACGCAGTCACGCGAGCTCCCTTTATTTTCGAGCCATGACTCTGCCACTTCAGGACCCTGGTTCACGCTCGTGATCCAACAACCCCTTTTGACCTCTTACGTAAAACTTCCTCACCACTTGCACCCCTACCATCATTCCCATTAAAGAGTACCTTCGAAGTCTCGCGACAAGCACGACCCTTAATAATTTTTTTGTTCATTCATACAAAACCGGAAGTAGCTACCGAACTTAGGAAAAAATATCTAAACTCCATCCGTTCATCAGGAAGCAATGCTCCAGATGACTCCAGTAGTCCAATAGGCTCCCTTCGACTAATCACGTACCTGAACAGTCTCAGTAAGTCTTACCAGTCACACTACGTGAGTCACGACCCTGGCCTTGCTCTTCGATGATCACGATCGACCCTTTCGCTTTATCAGGATCGATCGTGTCAACCCTAGATCTTTATTCGTTATTCCATCCACTCACGTGACGTATGAGACTATAACTAGACACGGGTGAGATATGTCCAGGGTATATGCGTTGTTTGGTATTGATAAGTCGAGACACGTAGTGCTTTATCGTAACCGACGTGGATGACTCAAGACTCGAATAAGTCTATGCTTGGAGAGAGAGAGAGAGAGAGAGAGAGAAAGGATATGTGAGCGAGAGTGAAAGAGAATCCAATCGACTGCTTCCAAGGGGTATATGCTATATACGGAGTATCTGTTCTATTCCTAGAGGTTATGTCGGCCAGGTAATACGAGCACTCTAGGAATCATTCGGCTTTATACACACGTTCCTAGCTACACTCATGTTTGGCATATGTAACGAGCATTACTCCTACTGGCTGGATAATTGATTTTCTCTCTGATACCAGTACCCGTATACGCCACGTACGTATACCTCGTTAAATTTCGTTTCACCTACTCCTCCATTTTCTATTTACAACACACACCGATTTTCTCGTGCTAAAGCACATAAAGTATAATACTCCGAATCGTGGATACTTTCCAAAGTTCACCTTGTCAATTTGGTGTCTTTGTCCGTCCTTCAGTATCACCCCACTCGTGGGACATTGGGTTAGGCAGGTAGCAGCCTAACTAGAGACACGCAAGTTATGCTAATATCTGCGCAGTCGACGCAGCCAGACTACGGGTCGACCAGCCGTCTACCAGCCACCTACTCCAAGCCAGTTAAAGTCCCTGGAGGCGAATTGAAATCCCCAGGAACTCAGAGTTTCGATTCGTAGAACCAAGACAGGCACGCTGAATCGAGCGACTCATGTACGATTATTACAGAGGGTTGAACGTCCAGGGTTCGAATGTCCAGGAAGAGTCGTCGTAAAAGTTTGAGAAGACTAAAAGTTTCAGGAGCGCCTGGGCTCGGCAGTGCCAGATGTTATTCATAATTCAGACCCAGGCTTCGACTTGGCTGAAAACCACAAGGGCGGTTCCCTTTTGAGGGTGGGTTGCTAGGACTACATCAGCCTGAAAGGGACCACCCGCTGGATAGCCTAACGTGCCACACTCCACGTCTGTCCTGTATTGTCAATTTCTTTCGAAATTACCTAAAGAGTCAACTTTTCAACGGGGTAATTGAATCTATAGCGTAAGTACAGTACATAATGTACGAGGCTTTTACGCAGGAGGAGAGTGGAAGGTTTAAAGCGTGCTGGAGAAACGTTAATGCGTAGCTGCCAATAGCAGTGTCGATGGTGGAGGTGGTGGTGGAGGTGGTGGTGGAGGTTGAGGAGGTGGTGGAGGTGGTGGTGGAGGTGCCGATGGTGGTACGCATTCCCTCTGTGAAAGTCAAATAAATTATTATTCCAGCGTTTTCCGCGATGGTGGCGCTGACGACATTGGTGGTGGACATGCAGGGAAGTTGAGGGGGGTGGAAGGGTGCGCAGGATGACAACGGGGATCCTCATAGTCCTCCTCCCCACCTCCACAACAACGACCTACCTAATATAATATTCTAGGCAATTACAGTGTTTGCGGATCAAACAGAGCGACTTGTTTCATCCCTTCTGTTCCGTTACGACCCCGTCGCCTCCTGCCACCCGGTGGGAATCGCCCGGGTGGCTCTAAGCGAAGGGTTCGAACCACCCACAGGCAGCCGGGAATACATCTACTTGCTTCCCATAATAATTTATACGATTTTCACAGTCTTTTACGTAATCAGCTGTAACTTCTATAAGAGTTATGCCTAATTACCTTTTTTTTTTGTCTAAAACCTCAATAATTCGAAATTCACAATCTTTTCTACCCGATAGCACGCGAAGGTGGAGATACGAACAAAAAAATTGTTAAGTCATCGCAAGTAGGGAGAGACGTCTTATAAGGAAATGAACGTCCCGAACAGACCTGCGACGCACGACCCGAATCCGCATTGGCACTTCCGTTGGGAAATCGCCAAGAGCAATGCCTGTTGTTCTCACTGTAATCACAATCACTTTTGTACAAAAGGCCAACAGCAGCCGAGACACGCCGCATGGCCGCAACGCACGTTGCACGTTCCAGTTTTTAATTACGCTCGAGGAAACACTCGTGTCGACGTGATTGCGCGAGCGTCTCTTAGAAGTGGGCTTCTATCAGTATGCCTAGACCTGGGTCAGAATAAATAGGAGTAGAGATAAAAGAGTGCGGGGAAAAAAAAAAAAAGAAAAAAAAAGTGAACAAGTACGAATTAATTATAAAAATCTCAACCATTCGCCATTTTTTTTAGTTTCATTATCATTATGTTATTTGGCATAAAAAAAGATTTCAATACCCCAAGATCGAATAAATTCAAAAAAAAAAAATAATAATCTCGACCTGAATAATACAACTTGGCTACGATGACACGTCGTTTAAAGTGATAAGGGGAATTTTTTTCTAACCAAATTTCATCCGAGATTTAACACGTTATTCAGCCAGCAGGGTGGTTTCCCTTGTTTCTCGGTGAATTCGATCGGCTCAACCGAATTACTCGATTCTACTTTAGTATTCATAGCTTGTTGCTCTGACTGGTTTCTACTGCAGCTCCGCTACCCGGGACGTGACTCCTTCCCACCTCTACCAACCTTCTTCCAAGCAACGCGATTAGGATCATTGAACGGCTCCTTGGAAACTGGACCAATCTTGGATGTATATTGGTATCCTCATCCTTGTAACCGTGTAAGGATGATCTTGTGTAGAATTAATTAAGGTGATTTCAACAGAAGTTGCATAGAAGCGTTAAAGCGATCTGTGTAATATTATGTCGGTTGCAAATGTGTAGATGATCAATCGCTGCTAAATCACTTTCAGATGGAATTATTTGGATCGGTGTTAGATCAGACAGTTTTCCAGGTCTCTCACGTCCTGGTGATGCGAGCTCACGATGGCTGCAACTACGAAATCGTGAGCGCCGATCCCACCGTCCGCTTGGATTAGGTTAGGTTAGGTTAACTGAATCTGTCAACCGTAAAACTATTCCAGACCAGCCGGGAACTTTAATGGGTAGAATGTTTCGCTACGCTTGGCTGATTGGATCGACGTTTCATTTCTATTTGAAATTCATACGGAACTTTGGATCCTTTGTGCTTATAAGATATTTACGACGCGCAGCCATATTGTCTAATGACACGGAGCGTAGAAAGGCTGCCAAGATTCATATGCTTAACTCCCCCCATGTTCCTTGCAGAACTTTAGTATTTATACGTAAGATCCCCCAACACCGGGATTTACCGAAAGTCTTTGGAATCGCAGGATATTCGTGGAGGATCTGAAAAGATTTCACGAGGATGAGAATCTTAGGGATTTTTTTGTCTTGGGATGAGCAAGTCGAACCTCTCGTTAACGTTCTTATGAAATTGATAAAATGGCGTAAAATTGTATTTGGAAAGTTAGACCAGGTTTGGCGAGGATTTCTATGGGGATACTCAACTAGGGTTGGTAGTATCCGTCAAAAGGGAGGTTCACCAAATTACAGGGTTTACTCGTCAGGCTAACGCCGTTCGCCGTCAGGGACAGGCTCGTTTTCTCTCCGATGATGGCCACCCTGCTCCCCTCTCACTGCGCTCTGGTTTATACTAGCTAAACGAAGGGTGGTTGGCTCGTAAGGGCTCTTTCCACTGCGCGGTGCGTTCGATGCCTGGAACTCGCATTGCTTCTAGGATTTCAGAACAAGGTGTTCCCAGGAACGTTTAGCTGGTAGCCTCAGGATATTCCATAGTTTAGTTCCGGGTAAACCCTGGCCTGCGCCCTTGACGTTTCCTTGGAAATTTCAACGATGGAGATGGAACGACTTCGGGGAAGGTCTCGACCCAGTCCATTCACGTAGAGATCAGACATATAGGCATCCCTCTGAACCCACGTCTCTTGACCCAGTCCCTAAAAGAGTTTCCGGTGAGTGATCGAGGGGATGATCGAGTGAAGCATCCAGTGTAATGGCGGGCCTTGCGTTTCAACTCGTTTTGCAGAAATTTCTTTGGACGAATCGATATCCGGTGTAGGTCTGAGCAAGTGGCGGAATGCTCTACTGTCAGAAGAGGATTGCGGGTGTGGATGATGGTACCGCCAGGGAGCAGCATCCTATTGGAGCGTACTCGGGTTCGATCCTGGTGACCTTTGACCCTCGTCACGGCACCGGGGGCTCTCAAAAGGATTGCTCGACGGTTCTGAAGAATCCTGAACGAGAGGATGGTCCGCTGGTTGAAAAACACTGCTCCAACCCCTTTCGGCGGGGTTCCGCGAGGGAGTGTGCGGGGACGTGTGAGGAACGTGAAGGTGGGTGCGAGCATACATACATTACAGGTGAGCTATCGACCTGGGGCCAGAAATACCGCGCAGCATCGACCGACGCCGACGCCGACGCCAGCACCGTTATACATACCTGGCGCGTGCACCCTGGCGAAGAGGCGAGGGGTGCTCGAGTCGGAGGATGAGGATGTGGACGACGTCGAGGACGAGAGGGTGTCTGGGGAGGGGGAGGGTTTCGCTGAGGTAGCGTTGGGGGCTGGGGCGAGGGGGTTGGAGAGCGAGAGGGCAGGAGGGCGGCAGGCTGACGCAGAGACCCGCCGCCAATCCTGGGGGTTCCGTGGCAGCGGCTGCGCGTTCGCGGGGGTCGCGAGCCCCCGGGCTGCCACGGGGCGGCAAGGGGATGTAGGGGCTAGCGGACGACGAGGTGGCGGGGAGGACTCCGAGAGCAGACGTCCCGACGCTACCCTGACGGAGAGACACACGCCGAGACGTCCGTGCCCGCGTGCTCTGACAACGGGAGTCCTTCGATCTCCGTAAGTACATGTCGTTTTACCTACTTTTAATCAGTTCACTTCAGCACTTCTATCGGTCAGCGCTACTCGCTTTTGGGTTCGTTTTTCACAAGCATTGCAGGTTGCTTTGTCACGGGTTAATTCAGAGACAACTTATAAACTTTACTGATATATTCATGCGATCGATATATCTATATTGTTATATAATTGTATAACTAATCTATAGCCTATCGCGCTTCGACTAGGAAGTCAATGGTAATCATATTATCAATGATCATCAGAATTTCGAAATCTCCCAACATATTTTGTCTTTCGCTTGTCATTTGGACTTTTTGTATCAATTTAATTAATCGACGATACCCCCGGTCAATGTTGCAGGCTCGGTTAAGGTCTCGACTGGAAAGGTGGAGGGCCCCGGGTCAGGATCCAAGGAGTGGGGAAACGGGCCGCAGGGCGAACCTGGGCCCGACGTTGGCTCAAGTCTGAGCGGACTGCTCGCGGGGCTCCCGGCCCTTGCGGGTCCCCAACGCTTCGCCAATTCCCTCCGGAAGAAGTTTGCCAACAACTCTGGTGAGTTCAAGAACTGGCGACCTCTTTCTGACCGATGAAGTCACCCCATGTGCCGTTCCATACCCGACCACCTTCTGTCATCCCCTATTGAACACTCCATACCCACCACTATCCAAATGACCTATCCGCCAGGGAGACTCCTGATTAGGTAACCGTATCAGGCTCGCTTAGTAGAGATCATTGCCACTGCGTCGCTACTTGCGTCATTACGCTAAAGAGCATAGCCACTAGAGACATTAATGGCGCCATCAGGAGGCTGAATCTCCCTTGAAAGGAGTTTTTTGAGCGATGCCTCTTCGTCGGAGCGTGGCCGCCGTAATTAATTAAACCAGGTCCGTACAGTCAGGCCACTCTTCGACCTCATCCTCCTGCCTCCCAAGGTAGAAACGAATGACCCAGGACCGATTCCCTTGAGATAGATCTGCCACTGGGATACGCGCTGCCGATTCATTCAAATGAAAGGGTGACCCCAGCCACAGCCCCTCTCTGTTCCTGAACTATCGAGTTCAAAAGTATCTACTCGAGTTCTCATACCAGGATGCCGTGGCTAATGTTTCCTGACTAATTAAAATATTGAGTGGCCAAGGCGACGGGTCCGCGTCCCTTTCGTCTCCTTCGTTTCAGACTATCGTTTTACTCGTCGGATGATTTGGGAGAATTTTTTTTAACAATTTGTTTTCACCTCTCCCGTCTCGAAGGGTGTCCTTCAGTAACTCCTGGGTTATATCAAGCACTCCGCTACGAACACATGCTATTGTTCGCGTGTGAGCTTGCTCGGGGCGAGGGAAGCAATTGGCTACCCGACACGCGAGTTTCCCGTAGCTTTCCCATGGCTATACCGTCGATCGTTAGCAAGCACTTTCTTAGGGGTGAAGAACGAATCGCAGCTGTAATCGGCACTCTCTGCTTTTGTTTCCTCGGAGTTTTTCTCTATTGTCACTGACGCAACAGCCGCAGCGCAATGGGGCAATGTGTGCGAGGCGTGGATCTGCCGGACTCTGCTGGTGTCAGAAAGAGATTTTCACTCTGGTCTCCCTTGAATTAATTCACCAATTTACCTATATAACGGACAAAGTGAAAACGTATACCAACCGGATACTCGGGAGAGTTCGTTACCACTATGGTAACACGATATTCACCAATTACCTACCAAGGGGAGGATATACACGCGGGAGAGTTCAAGTAGAGGCAAAGTGGAAGCCCGACAGATGAGGTCGTGTTGCGTGGATATTTACAGAGCAAGCAAAAATATGTGTCTGACGAGGGGCAAGAAATTGAAGAAAAGAAAAGATTAAGGTAAAGAGGAGTCCCTGTCTCCATCCTTCTCCGCGAAGAATCAGGTGCGCTTACCAGGCCGGGCCAGGAGTCCCCTTGGCCCGATACCTATTCGAGTCTCAAGTGGTATCGGCCCACGCGAGGCTCAGGGTCAATATGTCGATACGTGATCAATTCGAAATGGTCAGAGGGCATTGGTGGGATATTCGGATTCTCATAATCGATATGATCGAGCTGACCCAAAGCGCTAATCGAAGCGGACGCTATTTGTTGTAGGTATCCCCCGGCCCGGCCTGATGCGCGCCGCCCCAATCGCAACGACCTCTTCGCCATCCGAGACGCTCGAGGTCATCGAACCTAGCGCGTATTAACCTGGACCTGGTGTACCTGGTGGTAGACCTTCTAGACCTCGGTGGGTCTCAGTGAAGGCGCAAACATGAGCTCCATACGTATACCCATCATCAACATGGAGTTCGGCGAGCTCAAGGAGCTCGTCTGGACGAAGCTCCAGGAGCCGAAGGCTCAACGGAAGCTGGTCCTGGTGATCGTCTCCATTGCTCTGCTTCTTGACAACATGCTCTACATGGTGATCGTACCCATTATACCGGATTACCTAAAATACGTGGGTGCGTTCGACGACGAGCCTGATATTGGAAACACGACAGGAACGCCCTCGCATCACGGTCAAGATTCCGCGACGGGGATCCTCTTTGCCTCGAAAGCCATAGTCCAGCTGATGGTCAATCCATTCTCCGGGGCGCTCATCGACAGGATCGGCTACGAGATCCCGATGATGATCGGACTGTGCATCCTATTCCTGTCGACCGCAGTTTTCGCGTGTGGTAGAAGCTACGGGGTCTTGTTCTTCGCCAGGAGTCTGCAAGGCGTAGGATCAGCCTTTGCGAACACTGCTGGTCTCGCGATGATAGCCGATCGCTTCACCGAGGACGCCGAACGATCCCAGGCTCTTGGAATAGCGCTAGCTTTCATCAGCTTTGGATGCCTGGTTGCTCCACCGTTCGGCGGCGCTCTCTACCAATTTGCCGGCAAGGAGATGCCATTCCTCATCCTGGCCCTGGTCAGTCTGGCCGACGGGTTTATGCTTCTCCTGGTGATGAAGCCTTTGAAGGAGCAACTTCAGGATAGGCACAGAGAGCAGACGCCCACCATTCCAATCTGGAAACTCCTGATCGACCCCTACATAGCCGTCTGCGCCGGTGCCCTGATGATGGCCAACGTCGCTCTAGCTTTTCTAGAACCCACCATCTCGCTCTGGATGGAGGATCACATAACCCACGATAACTGGAAGATGGGCATGATATGGCTACCAGCTTTCTTCCCCCACGTATTCGGTGTGGTGATAACCGTCAAGATAGCCAAACAGTATCCGCAATATCAGTGGTTCTTAGCTGCCTCGGGATTGGCTCTCGAAGGTCTCTGCTGCTTCATGGTCCCATTCTCCACCTCCTACGAAGTCCTCATGATACCAATTTGCGGAATATGCTTCGGCATGGCCCTCATCGACACGGCCCTGCTTCCAACGCTCGGCTACCTCGTGGACGTCAGGTACGTCTCCGTCTACGGAAGCATCTACGCCATCGCGGACATCTCCTACAGCGTGGCCTACGCGATCGGTCCAATCATAGCTGGAGGCGTCGTGGAAGCGATTGGCTTCACGGCTCTGAATATCGGCATCGCAATTTCAAATTTACTCTACGCCCCGGTCCTCTGCTACCTCAGACACATCTACGACTTCAAGCCCTTCCAGGACGAAGCCAACGTCCTCATGCAGGACCCACCGGACAAGGAGTACCAGACCTACGTCCTCCAGGAGCAACGGCCCATATCCGGCGACGTTGGCAATCATCTCACTCAAGGTCGAATGGAAACGAATCTGGACCAGGCGCAAGATCAGCAGAATTATCAGCAACCACGACAAATCTACGATCAGGGCTACTCGCAGAATACAAATCCTTACGAGCAACCCGCTGCCTACGATCAATCCAATTATTCTCAACAGAGAAATTACGTCCAGGAGTCACGCGATCCTCGGGAGCCCCGGGAACCACGTGGGGCGTCGGTTGACGTCAATCCTTTCAGAAGAGGAACGGACGTCGAACGGCCAGCCGGGGACAGCAACCCTTTCAGACAAGGGATGTATTAATGTCCAGCACCATCCGCACCCAATTCTCAGTACAACGGGCAGGTGCCTAACGAACGACAGAGTCACATGGTTTGAGGCACCACTCGCTGGCTTCCAAATAGATTCCAAACGTGTTGTTCGGGTCAGTGTCGATGGGACGAACAATGTCAGCCATTCAAATCTTCGCGAGATTATTAACGAGTTACGACAAGGTGGACCAGTCGTGACGTCTCCCGGTGCGAACGTATATTCTTGGGAAGCTGCGAGGAAGAAGATGGTCGAGATGAGAAAAAAGAGGAGAGGGAGACGCGAGAGTTTAATTAAAATCCAGGAATCCTGTAGATTATATATACACATATATAATTCCCAAAAAAGAATCCGACGAAGACTCGGGCACATAAAGAAGATTCATAGTGCATAGTATATATTATACATATATACGTGTATACAGAAAAAAAAAAAGAATCCCCGAGCGTTGGCTTCCAGTCAGCAAGGGACTCTCGCTCGCGGGCCTAGCACGAGCAATTCCTTTTGTTATTTCGCCATTTTGTTGAGAAAATATTTATTGCTGAACCAAGATAACATATCAGGGCCTCCGGATCACGGAGCCCGAAACTTTAGTACGTAAGATGTTACCTTTAGGTTATACGGTAGGAAACGTGAGAGCAAGAGTGAGAGAGAATGAGAATGTGAGAGAGAAAGCGAAAAGCAGATGTTACAAAGGATAGAAAGAGACGAGGAAGGTTCGTCTCGTTTATCGAGACAATCCAATGTTTCACCCAGACTTATTCGAACGTGAAAATTTATCGTATCCCGCTTCGAATATCAGATTCACAGCGGACCTATCTCGACATACCTTAAATACACACTACATATCTGTATTTTTATGGGCATCGTTTTTTCTAATTAGAAAGATTTTTCAATTAGCCAGAATTATCAACAGAATTTCTCTTTGTCTATGGGGCAGCGTGCGATTCCCATAGGGGATACGCCTAGTGTCTATCCAACGTCCTCTATACCCCGTACATCTATAATGTTATACCTTAATGACAAAGGACACTGTGTACATGTGAGAAAAAGATAAAAAAAGATAATGAATGTCAACGTGCTGAAGATAACTAAGGATCTGTTTAGAGTCTCCTGAGAAATCATATCTCTGGATAGGTTAGGTTAGGCTCGGAATTTACGAATTCTATCGATAGCCTGGGAATATCGGGAATATCGGAATAATAAATGATTATAGGATCGCGATCAGTCGCAATCGATTAATGATAACTTTGAGTTTTACAGTGCCTCAATCGAACGTGTTTTTACTCCTCCCCCTGTTCGCCCCTCCATCCCTCCCCCCTCGTTCCTAGATCGTAGATCATAAATCGTTGACCTTTGACCCGCATGACGATGATACACATATGGGATATGAAATAATAAGAGTGAGTGAGAGAGAGAGAGAGAGAGGGGGAAAAGGGATAGGGGGGAAAAGGACGCCAGATTCGTTGATCATCTTGACTGCTCGAATATCCTTTGAGAAACAAGGACGAAGCTAATGTCGTCGTTTCCTTTCTTCGAGCTGGCCTCCTCGAGACTACAAATTCCACTCGTAATTAGTAACTGTCGATGGATATGTGGACGTCTCAATGTAGATATTGAAATACGTATTGAAAGTGACGTTGCTTAACAATAACTGATTAACACGACGCGCGAGAAGCTAATTTTTGAATTATTGGATTGTGAATTATATTCATTGGGATTAATTAGTAGTCATAGGTTATTCGTAGCTTCTCTTGTAAATACGAGCGTACGAAGATTTCTCCTTGACTAAAAGAAAAAAGAAATGAAAAAAAAAAAAAAAAAAAACATCCCTTAATCCACTCAACGAGCAACCCCGGTGCATATCATAACCATTATCCTCCCCGATGCCTAATCTTCCCTAAAGCGATTGTCCCTTGAAAGATTGCAAATTGCCTACTGTATGATAGGTGTTATATATATATATATATATATATACACACAGAAGTCGTAAAACCCTCAGAATTCAAAATGACGTAATTGTCACTCGATGATTAATCAATGGAAAACTTTGATCAAGGAGATGAACTTAATTACGATAATTGTGGCTTGCTTAAGACGATGCACCCCTTATGAAGGGTGTAAGACGGCTAGTAGAAATAATAGTTATCATTGTTCCTTTGGAGCGTCGTTTTGAACGCAAATGAAAGTCATCGATGAAAGTATTTAGAAATCCAAGACATATCGTACCGTGCTATACGCTGCTATCTATTAAAGTCCTATATGAAATTTCGTAAGCATTGTCTGGCGTACGTAATGGAAAAAAAAAACATTCACACGTAACACATGCTGTATACCTATACCAGATACATTATGTACTTATACACTCTATACATTATGTACCGACTACACTTTCCCGGGAAGCACTTTATTCCTTGGAAAAAAAAAAAAAAAAAAAAAAGAAAACAGGATATACATTATATACAGGACAGAGACACGTACAGAGGCATGTAGCAGTACACATGTATGTATGTATATTAAAAAGAAATATGAATTTGCGTATATAATTGAAACCTATATGACATTGTAACGTTGTTGAACCGGTTATTAAAAACGTCATTGTTACCGAAGAATTTCTCGTACTTGTACTCATTGTCATTGTACCCTGGTTAAGAGATGCCGATGGATTATTTATGATTTTCTAATCGATATCCGACTCTGTCGGTAAGGAAGAGCGTCGATATATCGGTCGAGGTCGATATGTTGATTTTGGTAGGTATCGGAATCGTCCGCGTGATTTAATCCCTAATCCTTGATGACGTAACCGAGTAGTTTGCAGAAGGCAGCGTCAAGTAGCAGTGAAAACTCCCTAAGTGCTTAAGACTCTTAGGGAGTGGACTTAGTCGCTGTCATGAATATGCGATTCGCTCAGGGATCGCTGGGCTGGCTTCTCATTCTACGTATGTTGTCTGTGTTTATACTGCAGGTATATGATTTATTTTCGTAATTAAGATTTTTGCGAAATCATTTTTCTTCGTTCGTACTGTAGGCACGTGCAAGGTATAGGATCGGTATTTTGAGATTCTTTGAATAATTTCATGTGGATTTTATTAGTTGATCTGGAAGAGAGAAAATGAGAGAACTCGTGCTTGGCGTTTAGACGCTTTCGAGTGTCCGAAGAGCAGCGGCGAGACGGCCGTGAGGGTTATGGTTATAAAAGGTACAGCAGGGCGTAGGGTATGGGGCAAAGGGTTCTCGATAAGTCCCAGGTATTGTGAGGCCACGTGGCGGCTGGAATTCGTTTGTAATGAAAAACGTAGGAGTCCCCAATTCCAAAGGTAGTCGTGGGTCCCTGGAAGCACCCTTAGCCCATAGACACCCTTCGCGTCCCTCTCTAACTATTTCCCTGTATAGAGCCAGTGTCAACCTAACCCCATCAAAGTGTAATAATATTTATATTAGGGCGCGGTCCGGGAGGGTAGAACGAGGGGATCTTTTCTATGGGGGAAGAAATACTTGGGGGGTTTGCTTGCTCGTGCATACCCGACGGCTCCATGAAAACGCCCTAATACGATTTACATAGGTGGACAGATAACTGCACGACATAAAGTACACATCTCCTATATTTACTTCCAACGATAATAATCGATCTATCGGTTATCCGAGTCCAGATGATCTGCTACTGTGTAGATGGTCCAGATGAAATCTCAGTGAATATATATATATATATATATATATATATATATATATAGAATCACGTCAATGAGCGATTCCAGACTTACCGGAAACAGGTGAAACAGATGGGAGGGTTGTTAATTGTATTAGTCTCGTGAAATTACGTAGGTGTACAGGTTTACCTGTACAATAAACATCCCCATCTTTTTCAAGAGCATCCCCAATCTCTCTCGGTAACTTTGTATAGGTGCGTTGTGGCCAGTGCGAAAAGCTCGTAATCCGTAATCCGATTATTCGCCTCATCGCTCCACAAGAGCGACTAGGGGTAGATGGGGGTGAATGGGGGTGGATACTAGACCCAATCAATGTTTTTTCACCTATTACACCCCCCAAATATATCCTCCTAGCATCCAAACATTTTCCATCTTATTTTCTAACTGTACCATTATTTTCATTTTTTTGAACCCTTAACCTTATCCCAAGCACAAATAGGGTTTTGTATCGTTACTTTAATTGGGATGTTTCTTCATACACGTATGTCTGGGACTAGTCGAGTCCAGGATACGGTGTCTGCAGGAATTCCTTTGGCTCTATTAATCACACTCGGCCAATCTCGAAGGGCCAATCCCTAATCGTGTTTTCCCTGGGTACGTCGCGCCGATATCATCGGACGTCGAGCGTCGATCCGATTTGACGGCTCGTTTGCTCCAGGATGTGGAGCGACGTGCGATAAACGCATCCCCAGGGAGTTCACCTGCAATTCCTCATCTTTTTCCTTGGAATTGATGTTACGCCAATGCGCCTAAGGTTACTTTGTTTGGATGGCCCAGTAGCGAAATGGAGCATCGATAGGAGGCGCCTTGGAGATCTGGTAATTACAAAGGGCAACAGGGTACGCGAGGGAGAATTTGCCGCAATCCTGGGCCAACTCGTGACCAGCCCCTGACTAGCCCCTGGCGAACAACCTACTAGCCAGGGATGGTGGCTCCAGGGCCAGAGGCGAATCGCGTGAATAAATAACTATTTTGGGGTGCGTCTCCATGCCAACCAGACCCCGGTACACCAACTGACTGACTAACTTGTCAGTGCAGCGAGCACGAACCCGACGCAGCCACGAGAATCCACCTTTTTTTTTTTTTCTTTGTAAATTCGAACCTTCACGGGTCAACTTTGAGTTTGGTTTTTCATTTTTTCGAAATTCCATTTCTGTGCTATTACGAGCAAGATCAATGATTTCGTTGCTAAATTCATTTTTAGTCAAATCGTGTGCACTTTTGTATGTTAGTCTTTGTCTTACGCGTGTGATTCCCCATACGTCTGTCTCTCTCGCACTCGCGGCCGGTATAGCAAACTCGAAAAATCGAAGACCCCGACCTTCCTCGTTTGATCCCATGCATCGTGCTATGTATAAAGAAGTTCTGGAATTTCAGGAGGGATGAAAAATGACTGGCTATTGGAATTATGAGTTTGGGGGGTGAAAGTGGGCATGTTTTTTTCACCCCTGGCCATTGGAGACAGTGATCCTGTCCAGGATAGCCTGGCAGGGCGATAATGTCCCGTATCTATCGCGTGATTTATCAAACGAGAGCTTATCGGTAGAGCGCGTAGGGTGGCCCAGGGTGCAGTGACAAATTGTCAGCAAGGGGGTGAAACCCAGTGTACACCTCGAGACTGCTACATCTGTTCCGCGCTAATACCTTGTATAACTCTTATGGGGTGGCTGAGCTGTGTCGCGGTGGCTGCGAATGTCCTGACGTCTAAGGGAAGATATATCGCGGAGGGTGTTCTTCCTCGAGTCGGATGATATTTTCCTCTATCTCATCTCGTCACGCCTTTCCAGATAAATAATGCAATCCCCAAATAAAAGAAGTTTCACTCATTTTCCGTGTCCTACCGAATACCGCTCTTCCCGAGGTTATGACGTAATAGCAAAGAGAAGATAAAAACATGAAAAAGGGTCCAGAAAGGGATAAAGATTCAGATTGTCTAAAAAATATCAAGGTATGCTAAACAACCCTTGTATTCGACACCTCTTGGATTGCTACGTTTCTTCGACCTCGGTTTCCGGGATTCTCGGTTATTCTACCGAAGGGGTGGAAATTTGCAAAGAGAGACATCGCGCGTCAGTCTGGACTCGGTGGGAAGATGGTGGACGAGGGCAAAGGGGGGAATGGATCCACTTGACCGATCTAGAGTCTCAGGAGTCTCGCACGAAGCACCCAGACCCTTCGGAGCAGAGCGTTCGCGTGCCCTATCTCGAGTTGCCCGCCGCGGGGGTAGCCACCCTCCGAGCATCAACCGGTCTGACCGAAGGGATGAGAAGGGATGTGATGGGATGGGATGGGAATGCCTGCTGGTGATGCTGGTGATGCTGGTGATGCTGGTGATGCTGGTGGTAGGCTTACTACAAACGCGGATCGTGTAAGGGTCTGGCAGATAAAATGAGATCGTGTCGCTCGACATTGCCTAGGGGTAAGGGGTGCCAGAAGTAAAGGGGAAGAAATTGGTACATCGTTCGGGAAGAATGAAAAGGTGGCCGCAGGCTCCTTTACCAATACCATGACACGACCGAGATACCAGGAGACTATCCGGAGTCCTGGAGAATGTCCAAGGATGAAGGAGGATCACCTGGACCAGGGATGCTAGACAGGATACGAATCTGATCCTATGAATTCATTGATTCGCTGTAGCGTGCGAAGGCTGACCGATTTACACGGGGAGGTAATTGTAGTCACGAT
The DNA here is from genome assembly GCA_030142615.1 of Syrista parreyssii. Lineage (NCBI taxonomy): Eukaryota > Metazoa > Arthropoda > Insecta > Hymenoptera > Cephidae > Syrista > Syrista parreyssii. The sequence goes on from JARQTG010000191.1 coordinate 103,739, forward strand.
GGAGGAGGAGGAGGAGGAGGAGGGGGGGGAGGTCCTCTGTTCAAGGACACACGACACACCCTTCGCGCACTTCGAACAAAAAGAAAGAACAAGGGCTGCTGCCAAGGAGAGAATTGCGAAGCGACCAAGGGGATGAAGTGAATCGAACAAAGGGATACTGTATATGGTGGAAGAGACGCCGTTTCCCTGTATTGTCGCCCTTTGGCTTTCCCTTTGGATCTCCTTGAGACCCACCCTTTCCCTTGTCCTAGGAACAACCACCGACTCACCCTTAACCTCCTTAACCACGGGCCACCAGCTCCAGCCACAAAACCCACGGAAACGCTTTACCCCAGGAAACGGAAGTGCGCCAGTTTCACGCTTCCTGACAGGTTTGCAGCTTCACCCTGACTAATTTCATCTCGTCTTGTTATTCCTGTGGTGACGTCACTACCCTTATCTATCATTATCTATCCTCCATCTCTGTCACGCTGTGTCATACAGATCTTGAGTACACAGTACATCGAAGAAAGAGTAGTGTAAGGTAAGCGGGTTTAGGAGACAGATTCCTGCACCGACATTTACCGACACATCGAGGGCCTTCAAAGGTTCGTGTCTGTGCTAAATTGATATAATCCAGCAATTTTTTTTATCGATCGACAATCTTCTAGAACATTCTAAAACCTTCGATCGAAGTATGGAACCTTATAAAGTTCAGGAACTTTACCGAGCCTTTGTCCGATCGTGATTCTTGGTGTCAAATTACTCAAAGAGACCAGCAACCCTTTGTCGCATTATTCAAGCAAGATAAGCGCGACAGCTATCGGGTCAATTTCAAGAATTTTACCTACAAGCTTGCGAGCGAACGCTTAACGTAATAACGTAAAACCATACGACTAGACGCTAGCCTACGGGACTGCAAGCAGATTTAATTTTAAGTCCGACTCTGCTTTACCATAAGGATACAAGCATAGATGATAAACCTATAGGAAAATGTATTTGGGAGGTAAACTTGGCTCTGGGACATAACACTGTATATACACATATTCTCTATTCAGAAACTTCCACCTTATACTGCTAGAATGTATTCCTATCTGAATGGACATGCCTAGAGCATCGTAACTCGTATGTAACGTACGTAACAACAATTTTGCATAATTCTTCGACACGAGAAGATCGCACCTTATGAATAAAGTAAGAGGTCTAGTACCAACGCGAAGGGTGGCCTCCCTTCCAGAAGTTCCTCCAACGACTCCTCCTAAGCCGCACGCTTCTCTCTAACGGCTTCACCAACCTGGCACCATGTTGCATTATGGGTATCTGGCTGCACATAAAACGGCATTAGCACGTCCCCCATATGCTCCACTAGAAAGCACACATTCATTCGGCCGTATGTAACTAGGCGGAATGCATACACGCAGAGTTTACGTAACGTCCCAGACGTAACCAATGTATTCCCATTGTTGCGACGGTAAAGGCATAGGAATATGAAAATATTCTGTTTTATCGACCCTTTTCGAATTTTTTATAGAAAAAAAGCGATACGAGGTAACCGTAAGATCTTGATGGACGGAATTGAACTTTTGCATTGAAATAGAGTCTGGTGGGTGAAGGCGTGAAATCAGAGTTCCTGCATCGATTGCGTTGCTGGCAGACTTTTAGCTGTGCTGGTTTTATCGCTTAATTTCCAGCCTCGAAGAGCGTTAATAAAATCATTTACGAGCCCTTCGTCCCTTTGCTTCTGCCAGACTAGAATCTTCTCTCTGGAGGAGGAACGGGACACCCTTCCACGTCTTGGGCATCTATCTAGTCATTGGACTCTGATGCTGGGTGATCTTGAAGGAAACGTTGCAACGAGTTGGATGCTGAGGGCATCGGGATCTAGCAAAGGAAAAGGGTCCTGGCAAGAAACCTACTGCTGGAGGGTGGCTTTTTATCGAGCATAAAAAACCGCGGACGTGATCGTGTAAGGGATGAAAAAAATGGCGGCCCCAAGGCAGGGCCAGTAGTGACGCCGATGCTGGTGCAGCACTGTTTTTCTTTTTTTTGGTCTCAGAAAGCAACCCCCAATACCCACCCTAGGAGGCAATCGTGGCTTGGTAACAGGGTAGCTCTGGCAGTCAGGGTGGCCGTAACGACGCGTCGTCAGTTAATCAAGCCATTTCGTCCTGCAGGCCTGGAATGAGGATTCTGGATCAGTTCGTTTCTAACCACCCATTCGACCATTTGCCCCTTCCGCCATCGCCCTCCATTTACTACTTTACCCCCATCGATTTCACCCCCTCGAGAAATTCTCATTTCGAATTTCTCACCTTTCTTGTCCCGTCAAAATTGCAGGAAAAGATAGATACTCGTTCGTTGTATTCGCTTCTGCATGCTTGTTGGAAAGGAAAACGTGAAAAAGTCCCAACTCGCTTGGCTCTTGCTTTCAAAACTATTAAGCGGAGCACAAAGCAGACGCATAACGTTTCCTAGGTTAAGTGTCAGACCTGCTGCTTTTCCCATTAGACACAATGACAATTGCGATATTACTATTGCCGTTAGAAAGTTGACATATTTCCCAAGAATATCCTATCGAAAAATGACATCAGTGAAAGGTTTCAAATTTTCACTATTCAACCGATTATCGAGCTATCGGCACTCGGCTCACATCCTATCCCAATTTTACGTGTCATGTGTTTTCATTACTAACGCATATATCTAATACCTTCTCCATACACGAGTAGCATAATCGTATAAGAAATAGCATGGCGTGTATTAAAATGAAGAAGGAGTAAAGCACATTTGCATACGAGTATCCCCAGCCTGGACTCTCGGATTACGTAACGTATATACCTAACATATATGGTATATATACATATATGTTACATGAAAGCACGACAAGATGAGCTTTAGCAGAGTCCATTGTCATTGAAATGGGCTGGTTTATAGTAGTGTGAGAAGGAAGAGGGTGGAAGAGGGTGGAAGAGGGGTAACGAAGGAAGGAAGGTAGGAAGGAAGGGACTCCTACAATTTCCGGCCACCATGGGGACTAAAAGACCCCAAGGACCCCAGCATCCCAGTACCCCTAATCCCAGGAGCGAAAGCCTCGTTTAATATTTATGATTTATTTCAGTTTAATTTGACGTGCAAAAACAGAAGCGTAATTCAAGAGATAGTATCCTGTGTCTTTCTCCGTGCTAGAGTCAAGAGACTTTTCTCTCTCTCTCTCTCTCTCTCTTCTCTTTAACGATCACTCTCCTTTAAGAGTTTCAAGGATGCTGCTCTTCCCACGTGTCGACTGTGCTCCTGTCGTCTCAATGGGAAAGACGAATGACTTTGCCACCAGCAATAACCCGGCCAAATAGAAAAGCAAGCATATTTATAAATTTAGCCATGGAAATTTCGTATTTCCGGAATTTGAGTAAGAACGAAATTCCTTATTTTACGTAACGTAAGAGCAGAGACAATGGACCCTGAATAAATAGCCATATAAGAATAATGATAACGATTAATGGCGAATGGGGCGGAGGGGGGAGCCACGTGCTCGCGTTATTGTTAGTCTAACAAAAAAAAGCATCCCGAATGCCTGCACCCTCGCATCCGGTCCCGACCGAGGGGTGTAGGAGTGAATTACCCCACGTATTAAGTCGCGTAATTGAGATTTATTAATAGCCAGGTCGAATCCTGGCTATTTTCATTATCATCCATTCCGTTATCCTTGGACCAAACACGCAGTGCACGTAACTGATCTTGTTAGCTTCTACCAATTTATTCAGAGTTCAAAACTACTCAAAGCCTTGGCTATCGATAATTTGGACGTTTTGACACTTTTCATTGGTTTCGCGATTTATACAGTCCAACATTTATGCACCCTTTCACGCGACGATGTTCCATCTTGAAATCTGAGCTTCGGTCCTGTTGTGTCTCAATTGCAGCTATAAAGTCCCTGGTCCATTCGTCATTCGGTCGTTTAATAAAAGCCAGAGGTATAAGTCAGGCGTGAGGTACGTGGGTGTCGACGTAAGACAAAGCCAAAGACAAGGACGAAGATAGAGAGCAAGAGGCAAAGGTTGCTTCTACTGACAGAGACAACCTGCGCTTAATCCGCTTGCTAGCAATATGAAGCCTCCTGCGGCTTACCTCGTCACAACTTACCCTTCCCTAACCACATTACCCTGTAGCCTATCAGGAACTACTCCCTTTGCTGCGCTTATATTACCGTGTATCCTGACGCTCCCTTCTGTCTTACGACTCGTAGCTCGTATTTGATATCTGATTATTCTGTGACGCAATACGTCACTGCACATGCAGACGGGCACTTATGTATATCCGAGCTGTCGCTACTTTTCAATGCTACTGATGGCTACTTGCACTTGTTTACTTTTGCAGAGGGATGGCGAGAGTCGCTGTTGGGGGCCTCACGCCGCCTACTGGTAACACTCGGAAGTCTCTCGAGGGATGCATCCCCCAGTCCTGCAACGGTAAGTCACCCTTTCTTGTTATTTCTAGTGGCTACGCTTTCGAGTCATTCGTGATAAGAAGATCCAACTCGTCAGGATCGTCGTAGGATCTTGTCTCGAATTGGACGATTCCTTGGGATGCTCCCAATGGGAAAACTACCCTTGAGAATTTTATAGGTCCTCTAATTCTCCTGGGCTCTTCTAACCCCTTTTTCTTTGCCGTGGGAGACGGCCACTATTGCTGCCGTATTGAATTTTCTGCACCGGAAATCGCAGAAATTTACTATGGGGAAATTTACTATGCAAAACGTGCTCGAGCGAGCGATTTCTTTTTTTAGGGGTAATTTTGGGGAAAAGAGAATTTTGAGTAAACACGATGTAGGTATTTAGTTTTGAGCTTGTCTTTTTTCTTCACTTCTGCCAGGTAACTTGGGAGAGAATCGTAGGTATTTCTCAACGTTAGGGAAAAACTCTATTGGGGAGTCAAACGGGGCTGTAAAGGGGATGGTCGACAGACACCCTAAGAGAACGTAACTTTGGTCCGGCGTAGCGTCGCCACCGTGAAAATCCAGGGCTTTCCTCAAGTTTTCCTCAAGGCTTCTATAGGCGGTCGTTCGTGGCGATACTAAAGCCTTAAGGGCGCAAAAGCAGGGTTTGAGCTTGCACGACCCCACGACGAAAGAGATGGTCCCCGAGAAACGCCAGACTCCCATAAGAAAATTACTCACTCGCGGAGGGTTGGAAATAAAGTAAAAAGGAGGAGAAGAAGAAGCGAGTGAAGAAAGCAAAGGAAAGTCAAGAAAAGGAGGGTGAGATTGTCGGGGTGTGTCGCGGGGGGGGGGGGAGGGGGGTGTTACCCTTACTTTTTATATTACCTCCATATTACACTTTAAACCCTTATTCGGTGCGAAGCAAAATTCACACTCTCCCCCCCCCCTCCACCCCACCCCACCCGATACCTCACTTATTCACCCCCGTAGAAAGATATCCAAAAAGACAGATCATCCCCAAGGACAAGAATATTTTTAAATATATAAAAATATTCGAATCCAATAAATTTTTTCAAATTCATCCCCAACTTTCATCCCTCTCAGTCCGCTTGGCTGGTATCGATCAGCAGCCAGGTGCACCACGCCCAGCAATCAATTAAAAAAACAAATAGTGATCAGCTGACTAAAATATATTGAAACAACCAGACTGTCCGGTATGTCATACAATTTATACACAGTCAACACGAAGGGGTAGTTATTGGTCCGCAAAGGGGTGCGAAGGCCACTCGAACAGCTTACTCTGGCTAGGTGTTCACTTATTCTAGGTGAACGCCTCGCCGCAACGGATTCCACGTGTAATCCCTTCGTCTCTTAACTGGCGCCTATCGGCTTTACCTGGGGCTCGTGGCGAGGCCACGCTTTCCTAAGGGTGCATTGTCACTGCCGGACGATAAATAACGCGTTATCTGTCCATGGGATAGCAGCTAATTTATTTATGAATCGAGCAAGGGTCCTGCGGCTACTATGAGTCACGTGCCATCTGCCGTTACCCGCGAATCATTAAGACACATGATTTTCTATTTCGAGACTACAACCCTCCACCCCCCCCCCCCCCAACCCTCCTAGGTTTCTATACCATATATGTATATATATGGTATGTATATATGTATATGGTAGGAAACTTACCTTCGTCTACTGCTCTACCTTCTTTCACCCTCCTTGTAGCATCCTTCTCGCTCACCCACCCTCTCAATTTACTTTGCTTCCAACGTTATTCCTACAAGGGTGGAAACTTCCCCGAAGTAGGTTTTCTCGAGGAAAAAAAAAAAATAAGAGCAAGCATGGTTTTCCTATTGTGAAAGAGAGCGAGAACGAGAAAAAAAGGTTTTCCTTTATAGCTAAACAGCTAAGAACCTGAGAACCAAAGAAGGTAAAGACGTAAGAAACGTAAGAGGCTACGCGAGGATCGATGCTACTTTTGCGTGACGTGGAAACTAAAACTTCTGGGTCCAATGGAAACGTTCCTTAAACCGTTTGACACGTTCAGACTGAAGACTCTCCGTGTTCTCTGAGAATTCTCAGATTTCCAGATGTACCCAGGACATTCCGCGAATGCTGCTCGATGTCAGAGATTAACGCTGCGGATTCTGGAATTCCGGGATTCCTTGGCGTTACGCCATTTGTGTTAATAAGGACGAGCGAGTAAGGAGGGGTGGCTGGGCAAACGGGAAGTTAGGTGAAGGGAATACCGAGAGAGTGAGCGAGAGGGTAAATGTGCGGGAGAGAGAGAGAGAGGGAGAATTCTCGACTTCAAAGCATACCGAGTGTCGCGAACTAAATTCAGGCCCGAGGGCGACGGAGAATTTGCCATTCCCAATCCGAGTCCATTTCGTGATTAAGCGTAAACTTGCCAAGTTATCCCTCAGCGAAATGGTTGCACGTGCACGCATAAAAAGTTCCTATCTTAACGTGAGGAACAGCAGATGAAGTTACGGAAACAGAGTGCGAAATGGGAGCAGCTGGAATTTGGCTGTGTTTGTATAAAATTTCGTGCGGCTAAGGTTAATGATAGGAAAGACGATATAACGTGGGAAAACGATAGAGCGGGAGAGCGAGGGGACGATTGGGGAGTCGGATGAGAATTCTTCCTTCCGTCTCGACGTCGATATCGGGTTGCTAATGGTGTAAGTCAAGCCGTTTGCCACGATAAAAATGTATGCAGGGGTAATTGAAGGGAAGACACCCCGCTCTTCGTTATTCGACGTCAACCCTTAATTGGTCTAGGAATTATTTAGCGTTTAACGAAAATCGCCAGGGAATTTGACGTAGCTGTAAAAAAGTACGCGAGCTCGTTGACAACCATGGGGGGGTAGGTTTTTCGAGAAGGGGTAGAGAGGGTCTACCGAGGAAGGGAAACATTCAAGCGTCCCATTGACTCTTCTCCTAGCGAGGATCTTCTTCATCAGGGGGGATGATTTGCTCTCACCCTGTTTGGATATTCGTTGTAAACTTTCGAGTGGAAGACAAAGAGGGTGCTGGTATGTATATGTATGTGTATTACGTAGGGGTGGGTTAGGGTGCCACGCGGCCGGGTCAAGTTCTGCCTTGGCTCATTAGAAAGACGAGAGGCAGCAGCAACCTCAGCGGCATCAGTTCCAGAGGTCAGGCTAGGTACAACCTGATGAAAGGTACACGTGTAGAGGGGTTGGTGGGGATGCTAGAATAATATGGCGTACGGAGGGTAAAGCGGAGCTGCTGGAGATTGTGAATGGTAAAAGATGAAAGAAAGAAAATAAAAAGAGGAACTGTCGATCGAATTGCTCTGCCTTCTACATAAGACTCCTCTCTCCAATTACTTCAGTGCCTCCCGATTCTCTCGGTGTACACGTTGCGTGCATTCGAGAGCCTCTTCGCCCCCCTGCTACCCTCTGCCGCCCCTTCTTCTTGCGCTTGCACAAAGAGTTAGTAGCTACCCTCTCGTCTCTCTCCTCTCGCTAAATCCGTAATTGCTCCGCGCGACTGCACATCGCCAGTCGGTCCACGCTGTTTGCCAATTTATTTGGTTTGTCGGTGTTTGCCTACGGCCCACGGCTTCTGCAGCCCTCGAGTACAGCTTCCAGTCGTCTGTATTTTCACCCTCTCTCTCTCTCTCTCTCACTCACTCTCCGAAGCTCCAGCATCCTTCGCTGCAAGTTTGCTCTTACGACACAGCGTGGAATAATCAAGCAGTGCTGGAATCCACTGCGACTAAAGATGAAGAGAGACGCAATGAGCAGATGACAACAGAGAGAGAGAGGAAAGGCTATTTGCCATTTGAATACTCAGAATGGAAAATTGTTGTGAGAAACGAGCGAGTCTCGTAAGCGCGATTTGATCATGAGGCCCCAAGGCGAAATTACTTTTCACGTGAAAACTTTAGTCCTTGGGTAAATGAAGTTTGCGGTTAGTTCGGACGAGAGAGAATAAGTTGAGGGAGGGTAAAGTTTATCCCGGTGGACGATAGAAGGGATGGGGATGAAAGAAAAAAGATATGTTGGAACGAGATGTACCTCGGTTAGGAATGGAAAAGAAAGAGAGGGAAACACTGCTGTATCTCGTAGTCGTTGCATTCGCTCGTAACGAGTCCCACGAAATGGTCCATGATAAGAAGATACAGCCTCCACGAGAACAGAGGTTCTTATCGATGCAAAACAGCACGAGGGTTGTAGCAATTAAGAGATAACAAGGTTTCCCCCCGGCACCCCTCCAATTAGTGACGCCCCTGTCGACCCTCCCGGCTGTTGTCACTACCATTGCTATTGCGAGTGCCAGTACCAGAACCCACCCCCGCGTTACCGGCTACGAGAACGACCCCTCAATGAGCGACGAGCCACAGGCAACCCCCTCGATCCCCTTCGACTGTTTGCATACCGCTGCGGTCTATAGGGAATTCGCACCGAGCAAGGTGCCACGTTCTGGTACACATAGGTACGCATGAAAATCCTCGACCTATATAGATATAGACATACGAGCAGACACTAGAACTAGAACAGGGGTTGAAAAAAAAAAACATGTAAAAAATCTCAAACTCAATCATCCCCCAATGTCTTGAAAACTTACGTGAGGATTAAGTACCAGGGATGTTGTTTTTTGAAATAAAAAAAAAATCAAAATAAAAAAATCCATCTATGGCGAAATAGGGGTTGCGTTGGGCCACACACGCTACTGTGGTCATGGGGCTCGGAATGAGGTTTCGTCACGCATGGAAAGAGGGGTGTGGGTATCTGAATTATTTCGAATTCAGTAAGCTCGAATAGAGAGGCACCGTGTACGATTGATTATTAGCGAGTCCGTGCAAACGAGGCCAATTGATCGAAGTCATCGATGCGAATTCCAAGTCGTCAATCTGAAAATAACAGAATCCTCTGGCCGGCCTAAAAGTATTTCCAGCCGTGCTGACAGTCCGTCGCCCTGGATTCGCACTTCGATCGGTTCACTCGAATGCCTCGGTCCCTTAGAATGCAGATGCGGAGGTGAGGAGATGTAGGAAGTGGGAAGGTAGAATGAAAGAGAGGAAAGGGAGGAGCAGAGTGAGACACGACGACGCTCAGTTGGGCGTGCGAGGTCGTTAGTAGAGTTCGAGCGGTGCATAGCAATGAGGGAGGGCGAGGAAACCTCCTGGGAACAGACAGCCGCTACATGGAAGACGAGGAGGAAGTGGAGGAGGGTGAAGTGTAGGAGAATGGACGGGTGGATAGTTCAGGATAAAATAGACCTACCCGGTATATCGCAGGGTTACAGGGTTAGGACAGGAGAGGATGAGACTGACTCATGGCACCGCAACCAGGATAATCGAAATCGTTACACGTCCCCAGGATTCGTGTTGTGCTTGGAATTAGAATGGGAGGGAGTAGGTGGAGGCAATGAAGGGAGGGAGGGGGGGGGGGGTGTTAACATAAACCACGGGAAAAGTAGCGGCTGTTACCGAACCTCCTACAGTATCTATATGCATGGGTAAGTAGGCTGAGGATGGTTGAGCAAAGCCATTGAACGTCGGCGTGGAAGGTAAGAGAGAAGAAGGAAAAAGGAAGAAAAGAGGACGGGAGTCTCTGGGTCGCAAAGTTGGTCTTGTTAGGTTAGGATCCTAGGGGATCCTGATCAACCAGCCGTGCAGACCGGAACCCCTACCAGACACGCTTCGTTTCTCAATTGATTCTTTATTTTACAATCGACAGAGCCGCCTTAAGGGTCGCGCGCGACCTTCCCTAATGCTATAAAAATGTCCTCTTCTTTTCATACAGTTCATTCCTGGATTTTTATAATTTTCCTGTTTTATTATTTCATTCTTTTGCAGAGAGACCAACCACTGCCCAGCTTACCAGTACCCAACCTGGAGATCACCATTCAAAAGTATCTACAACAGGTCGAGGCGGTCGCTCCGAATCATCTGGAAAGGACGCGCGGCCTGGCGAAGGCCTTCCTGGCTGGACCTGGACCCAAGCTCCAGCAACGTCTCCTGGAGCGTAGACAGAAAACAACCAACTGGGTAAGGGTATACCTATATATGTGGCGCATCAGGCAGGATCATCTTAAATATTCATGCCTTAAGGCAGTAGCCGCGTGCAGTGAGAATGAAAGTAAAGAAACAGAAAAATATAAATGTGACGTGGGGGGGCGGGAGGGGGGGGTAGGACCGAGGAGCCTCGGCTAAGTGGCACAACACCATTTTCGTTTCAACCCCCGATGCCTCGAGAGACTTTACCCCCCTCTGGCATCTACCTACGCAGGCTACGCCGTAGTCGCACTCCGTGACTTTAGCAGCGATCTCCCCGTCTGGTCCCACGGGACGCGTCCCGACGCTATGCATAGTGCCTCACTCGCTGCTGACTATGGCTGCCCCTTCATCCTCCTTTTTCCTGATCCCTTCTATTCGATCTCTACCCCTTAGCCCCTTGGTTACGCTTGTCCACCCACCGAAACCCCCGTGGCACATAAATAAATAAATAAATAAATAAATGGATTTACGACCCCCACCTCACCGCGCCGCTCCTGACGTACCAAAATGGCTGCCTCCTGGCTCACGCAGTATCGTACAGCGACGCGCCGGCTCCTCGGGATCTTTGACGCTGTCAAACAGCTTTATGGAACAATGAGACGACTACAGCACAATACAAGGGTTGCCAGAGGGCAGAGGCAAAGGGTTAGGCGGCTCCATAAATGCGAGGCTTCGTTAAAAGCGCCGGCATGCGGTCTCTCGCACTCTTTGTCCCTATAACGAGAACACGGTCAATTTTAAATAAGGTATCTGCCAGAAAACAAAAATTTAACCAATTTCAATGAAATAAATTTTCACGCGTGCGATCGGCAAGTCAATAATGGCCATAGGTTAGAAACGTTCCGTAGATTGGACGGGAGGCAATTCGCCTTTCTAAGCAAGAGGACTGAGCCAGAGGACTGCGGGACCAAGGGGACTGGAAGACTGAATGGACCAGAGGACACAGACTCTAGGGACGAAAATTGCTTTTGCCTTGACTGCCGAGTTCGTTCCACTCCTAAAAGCGAAAATGTATTTCGACGCTACGGAATAAATCGAAATCCAGAATAACGATTGTATCCCAAACCCCACGGGAATAGCATGCGACTGCCGTTACGGGTAGCAGTCGTTTCTCGAGATACGCGGCTACACGCGCTTTATCCGACGACAAGCACTTTTACGTTTGCTTACCGTAAAACTCAACGATCTAAAAAGCAGCCAAAAATACCCAAACCAAAAACCACTGTCCATTCGCGATAAGTTAATCAAATTTGACACACGCGCAACGACGGACGCGTCACTCGCAAGCGGAACGGCAGACGTTAATTCGCACGCTTGCAATTCCAATTGAATTTACAGCCCAACGTAGCCCAAAGCCAGATGAATAATGGAAGTTTCAATGAAATTTTACAGTTCGCCGCGGGGCACCGTAATATTAGCTTACCGCCCTGTGTTCTGCTCCCAGGGATATTCTCGTTCTCTTCACCAGTCCACCTTCTGCTTTATATCTCCTTCGTCTCTATGGTATCCCAGTCATCCTGGTCACTAGAGCTCCCTAGTTTGCCTGGGCAACTTTCAAAGCAGACGAAACGAGGGAAAACGTGGAAATGGCTTTGCGAGGCTATTAGGACGACGTGGTTCTTGCGGATAAAGAAAAAGCAAAGAGACGCGTGTTGTTTCTTTTCCATCTACCTCACCTCCCCTCACCTCCCCTCACCCTCCCTCGCCCTTACTCCCGTTCACCCTCGTACTGCACTCTCCTCCACCGTTCATGCCTCTTTTGGGATTTGTGCTTGTATATATATATATATATACACACACACACACACACATACACACCCTCAAGGGGGCACAAAACCTAGAGGCAATAAACCTTTACGGTCGAGTCAAGCTCTCGTTTCCCTCGTATCCTACGTCCAGGATCCTCCCACCCTGTATACCCCATTCCACCCCCTGGTAAAGACGTACGCGATGTATGCGACATAACATCCTTGGTAAATGCCAGCTTTACGCTAAACTCTCGCTTCATTTTCCGAAGCTACACCTCCCGAGGGAACGCGGCCAATTTTTCTTCTTCTTCTCGACACGTGCCACCTTTTATCCTCCTATAGGACGTCCGCTTATACCTACCACGTACGTAAGCGGACTGCGTCTAATCTCGTTAGTAGCCGACGTGCTTTTTTTTTCAAAAGCAAATATCGACGCCTTTGCTTCCCACGTAGGAAACGTCAAGCAGCTTTGCTTTAAGGAAATCGTCGATGACTGTGCGGCAGCTTGATTGTTTGTATTTCACGTATGTAGATCGTTGGTACGCGATTTCTCGGGGTTGTCAAAAAGTACGACTTCTTTTCGGTATCAGGTTTTCTTCTTTGTGTCGGGAGAAAAATATAATATATTCACTCGACAGGCAGGCTGTACGTATAGAAGCTACATGTAGGAGTATAGGTTTATTTAACGGGAGTGGCGAGAGCGGTGCGGGACTAAAGTGGAGATTGCTTTTCTTTTTCTTACTTTGATGCGAACGAAGAAGCAAAAGCAAGACGAGGCAGACGACGGAGTTTCCGATTTACCGGCGATGTAGACGGAGTTATCGGGTAAATCGATACCCTTGCGTCGGCTCTGGGAAAAGAGCTTTCTTTATTTTATCCGTTTTCAGTCTTTTTCCTTGTAGCCACCACACCCCCACCTCACCCCTTACTCCCTCAGACGAGTCCTTTGTCCCTGGTCCTAGCTGCTCTCTTTAACACCTCCATTTGGTTAGATCGTGTTAGATCCTAGCAAGCGAACCCTCCGACCACCCTGAGCTCACCCCTGGAATCTCTTGGACTATTTTTTTTCAAGGGTAGTAACTACGTCCGAGTCAGAGCGGTTTCACCGCTCGAAATAAATCTCCCGGCACGAAACGTCATTTGGAATTAGTGCGTCGGTATCTTAGTTCCATTCGAAGAAATGGCTCCTGAGAGATGCTGAATTACCGCAATGTAATTGTCCCGGTACTCGAGACAGCCACGTGACCTCAAAAGCAAGGAAACTTTTCAGAATGAATTACCGAACTGTTTTCCTCAGGCATTACCAATCCCCTTGCTCCTTAGTCTCGACGCATCAAACGACTCGTTCAAACGGATTATTGCGTCCTTTGCATAAGACGCCGAGGCCATCTTTGATGTTCGAGATTACATTTACGTCGCCGCGACGGGCCAATTCGACGCGCGAACCACAGCCTCGAATCCGGCACGAGAGCCGAAGCCGTTTCTGTCAGCAGGGTGCAGCCGAAGGGGTTGGCGACAAGTAGAGGAACAGGGAGGTGGGGAGATGGAAAATCCCCATTGCTTCGTCCCATAAAAAAAAAGTGAGAATCGAAACTCACGGAATCCTTAAGCAGCGAACGAGTGTCGCCATCTACAACGGATACTGCAAACAGGACACAATGCTCCGACAAGGATTTACCAAATTTTAAAAACTGATCCACTCCGTCCAATGATATCCTCTGTCCTTGTACATCATAGCCCGTGGCATCCATGACGCTTCGTGTAATCTAGGCAATTTAAATTTGGTCCTGGTGCGGATCGAGTATCGTGATGTAATCCCTTGTTGAAACAGCTAAGCCTTTTGGATTGGCTGTGGGTCTCCCAGTGATACGCTAAACAACAGAAAGGGTCTCCCGTTCTCCTTCTCCCACCCTTCGCTCTCTGTGAAATCTTCCATCTCTCTCCGGCACTCTACCACTTCCCTCTACTGTCTCTCTCGCTCTTATTTGGTCCAGCATGTCTCACCCTCGAGATACTTTCAGAGCTCAAGCCGAAAAGAATGATAGCGGTCGTTTATAAAATTGTCCAGTTGCAGTAAAAGGGGGGGTGGGCTGAAGGAGTGGAAAAAAGACGGGGCGAAGAGCAAAGGAGCTGAACAATCTAATGCCGGAAGCTGCGCTGCCAGCGGAAACCTAATTTTCCTTTAGGAACCTCGAACTCACGGATGCCAATTGGATAGTGCGTAACGAGGGATGATTTTCAAAGGCAACCATTTTCCCAGCAGTTTCTGTGCTCGCTTGGTGCAGCTGCTAGACGAGGTAACGGTTTAGTCTGTCGAAGGGGGTTGTTACGGGGATGATACTCGCGATACGAATTTCACTGTTATATACTTTTTTTTACGTTGGAGTGGAAATACGACAAGCTCTTCCACCCCTTTTTTTCATGAGCACTATATCCACCCTTGGCTCGTCTTATATTCCAGCGGCACTTAAAAAGGCAAATATTTATGGTGTCTTTCGTGTCTCCGACGAAAAACAAAGTCCTCTTCTTCTTCTTCTTCTTCTTCCTCTTCTACCGCTGCTACTAGCACTGCCGCTACTTATACCGCCGGAGACTCATGAGGCAAGACGGGAGAGGGTAGCATAAATATATATTAAGGTTCGGAGGGAAGCGAGTATCTATAAGAAAGGGAGCCGAAGATTCAGGTAGGGGTAGCTACCCCGTCACGCTTCTGGTATACCCCGTGGGATTAACCTTTAATTCTATCCGCGTTCTACAAGTCCACATCCCCTATTCCACCATCGAGAAGAAGTAGCAACGCGCCTCCACGCACCCCCTACAACCCCTGTTTCGATTACACAAGCCACAAATACAGACGTCCAAGAAATTCTCCCTGGCACCGTCCATTACGTGAAACACGATAAAAATACACAACCATCCCGATGGTCCTCTGACGCCCAAAGCCCCCTCCCCTCTTCCCCCGTCCCCATGACAATAAGATTTATCCTTCGAGACAGATTCTTCCCTAAGATCAGACCCAATACCAAAAATGTCAGTCCGACGGAATCAGACCACGCATGGAAATCAAGCGGATCGAAAATCGAACTATCGATATAATCCCAATCGATTTCAGTTCGACGCTCTTATCGAATCTTAATCGTTCGTATATGCGCGTCTAATAACGTAATACAGTGATTGGTGCAATTATCCTTGCAAAAGTGAGCCAAGACGTAGAGCCTAGCAGTAATAGCATCGCCATAGCCCCTAGTCTTGCTCCTGGAATAAATACTCATAAATAACGACATAAGAGAGTCACCCGATAATACCAAACTTCCGAATAGATCCGCCAGGTGGTTCTGTGTAAATAAAAAATTCCTCCAAGGGTCGACCGTCTATAACCTATACAGATATAGTAGCAAGAGACTCGTAGGGGCAGGTCAAGTGGATCGATGCACGTTACCTACAACGTGTATAACATACACCTTGACGGACTACACCTTCACGCCAAATATACCTAGAAGACAGATATAGGAACGAGCTACTCCAAGTATAGGCGAACGGTCCGTACACGTACAAGAGAGAGAAGGAGAGAGAGAGAGAGAGAGAGAGAGACGAATAGTACCCTTATAAAATTTCCGAGGATAAATTGTGCAAGGTGTGTAAGGCGCAAAGGTGTCCTCGTAGGCAATGGTGATCTGCGCAGAATCCCGGTTAACGATTGCAGGAGCAGCCTACGGCGTACAGGTGAGCATCCGATCTGGGTCACCCCGACCTCGTCCTGACAGCAACGGTCCAACCCCAACGACCCACTTCCAAAGGGGATATGGTCTCTCGTCATCGATCGATCTTACCTGGGATCAATTTATGCTCGTACCACATGACTTTTTCATGTTTTTACAAATTTCGAGGACTTTAGCATTAGCATCGTCTATAATATTATTCCCAATACATAATGCCTCTTTCATTCAGCCTTATTGTCACTGGAATTCATAATCGCCGTAGCCACAAGTTTACGATCTCCGATCTGTTTGCCGGTGCGTCGTACGCACGAGGTGCGAAGGTTTTACCATCATCCGCGACCCTGAACATTCACATTGCCAAGCATCGGAGAAGAGACGTTCTTTTGAGCTTCGTTTGAATGGAAAAAAAAAAACACGTGTTAGAAAAAGAAATCTGAGACCTCGACATCGTCGACAGGATACGAGATGAGAATAATCGAAATGATCTTGCGAGGTCGCAAAGTGCCTGGAGCCACGTTCGGATTGAAAGCACGGTTAGTTAAGCACGTGAATATCACTCGGATCGCTCGTCTCGGATGATCCTCCGTACCGAGTATCCTGTTTCCTCTATTGAATGAATTCTTTTTTTTCACCCAGTGCCAAGGCAGACAATTGCACAAGATGTATCATGATGAATCGTAAGAACGTCAATCGCAAAGGGCACCTCCTGAATCCGGTATCTTAATTAATGATACACTTCATTAACCTCCGCGGCTACGCTAGTTAACCAGACTCGGTGGTTTCGTATCTCGCACGTTCCACGGGCTAACGTGTCTCCCGGTGCGTCTGCACTCAGTGTATAACGTATATACGTAATACCTATATATATATATATATATATATATATAAATATATATATATATATATATATACACACGCTAGGGTACACGAAACGCACCGGAGTGGTTACATAGGTGGACACGTAGACTCGGATAAGGGCGCAACAAACCCTCGTGTGGCTGCGTTTGCGGGGGTCGATACAGCCGCGTTTGCGCCTAGAGCTAAAATTCACTCGGCATTGTGTAGGCCTCTGTTGAAATCTCCGTAACTTGACACCGGGCCAACTTCCATGAACGGGGTTGATGTCTCTCGGGATACGAGTGAGTGCAGTGAACGTGCCGAAGGACCCAACGCACCAGGTCCAGGACCTGACGGCGCTTCGACCGTCTGATGTTGCACTTGGACCGATGCTTCTTCGAGCCTTTGCTATACCACGTGTCAGTTGAATTTCCACGTTGTACAGTCGCCACCCTGAATTGCGAAATGAGAAAAAAGAAATTCACAAGCTGTTCGTCACGGGGGATCGAGGGTTACAGATTTCTCATTCGTTTGAGCCACTGAGGCAATGCTAGCGTCGTAATTGGAATGTGCCTTGAGGATGAGCTTGTTAAGGATTCTCTAAATTTTCCAAGCTACTCATCTGCCAGTTGTAATAAGGATTTTCTCAGGTTTCTGGTTTTTCGTTGCTCTCCAGCAGTAACGAAATTCATGGGGAATTATTCGATTACCGTTTGGGCTTCTGGCTTCGAGGTTCGTTCCACACCCCAACCTCCTCCACCTCCTCCTCCACGGTATGATAAACGCGAGGGGAAGCTGCCCTTCCAATTAATAATACACTCCCTCTCTCTCTCTCTCTCTACTCTCTCCCAGCCAGCACGTACATCGCTTTGCGTCCGATCGAGTTATCACGTAGCCTGCGTAAATATAAATTACCATTAGCATCGGTTGCATTAACTATTAAGATATTGTTATTACGATATTTTCTAGCAGCACCAAGATGGATACTTTACCATAACACAACTCGTTAAGAGTCCCGCGCTAGGAATATATGTACGTAACGCAGTGAGAGTACCGAGTCAGCATTGAGATCAGTACCTTGTCACAATCTCCACAGCATAATTTCACTCGAGTCCATAAGCGTATATTGGTAACATGAAAAAAAAGAAGGGATAGCACCGAGTCTCGTGTAAAAATGTGGAGTTACTTAAGAAAGTGTAAAGAGGATAAAATGGCAATAACGTCCCCCTGGCATTTACATTGAAATGTTTCGCACTCGCGACCGACTCGAGTCTCGCGCTGCGCGAATCTCCTTAGGCGGCGAACGTGTCGAAATCGTTGGGTTTACGTACATCGACACCGCAGCTGCTCGACGTCCCGGCAACATGGGTTTAATTCGAAGGGTAATCCATATTACGGGTAGAGGTTGGTAATGCATCGCTCACGTGATTTTCAACTCGTCCCATTGCGGAATACAGAAACGTAGTGTGCACGAGAGAGACACGTTGATTTTGCAACGCTAATGGCTCGACTGGTGAACTCGATGCGAGAATCTGAGTAACTGAGTAGACGAGCAACCACTGTAACCGGGTGGGTAATGGATTCTGATCGCAATCGATGGGAATTAGTGTGACAGGATTCTGGGTAGCCTGACGTTAGGATAACTCGAGGAAGGAGATCAGTGGCTGAAGTAGAAGATGCAGGTGGAGCAACAGTGGTCGTAGGAAGAAACGTGTGAATGGACCCTAAGAGAGCGATATGAGCAAAAAGACAGAAAGGGTCGATTTACAATCGAGAGGAGACGATGTCAGCGACACTTCCGTCTGAATAAACAATTATCGCGGAAGCTGATTGCCCTTTCCGAATTTAATCCGGTCGAATACACACACACGCGCGCACACATACACAGCCTCTGTCTCTGTCTCGTCTCGTGTTACGGCGTTGCGCAACCCATAGACTTGACAATATTTATAAAACGCGCTACTCGGATTCACCTGTGACGTCCTGTAAATATCAAAGCGGCCAATTCTGCCTGACGGATTATCTTTTGACCGAAGCTACTCGTATTTGGTGTGCGCTTCGCTTTATCTTTTATACGTACGTACGGTTGGATATAGGCTACTGTACGAAGAGGTATTCGACCACTGTGAATGAATGAACGAATCATCACGTACATACGTAGATCGTTGATGTAGATAGAAATCGATATTTTTGGTAATGCATTATTTTCCTTTTTTTTTGGGAAATTTTTATTCGTCCACATTTAATACCACGGATATAGGTGGCATCGTAAATGAAAATATAGTCAACTTCGGTATCTATCATAGAGTATGAATAAAAAATCGACTGGGTATAAAAGCGGATTCTTAACGGTAAAGCGGATAGCCTTCGTTTCTATCTATAAAGTTAACGTGCAAAACTGATGAATTATCAAGCCCTATACGGAACCTCCTAAAAGATTCATGCTGTAGTGTGTCCGTCGTCGGTGACCCAGATCGATCATATTACAAAGCCAGTTCTACGCTTGGGCTATAACTTGGACTCCTTCGCAGTCGAGTAGTAAACACGCAGGGTTCGCCAACTACTACTTTTATACTGTATGATTTATTCCTGCCTTGACGATAAATTAACTCCGCTCTATACCCAGCCTGGGAATATTTACACTCGCCCGGATGAAAATCCAAGTGTTCTCTTTTCGTAATACGTCGAGCGTGGATCGGGATTGGATCAATTAAAAATAAAAGTCAAAATTAATTAAGAAAAAAAAATTCCACCAAAAATTTTTCTTTGTTGTTTTTTTTTTCAAGTTTTACATTGCTGGTAGGATTAAGGATTTTCCGTCTGACAAAACTGGATCATTAAATAAGGATTAGGAGACGCGATTGTCGCGCTCTTTAATTTTTAGCCGCACGAGGCTTACGAACGTCGCGTCGCGGAATGAAAGCTCGTTCTGGTTGTTTTGTACAGTCTGTGCTTTGGTTGTCCCTTGTTACACTTACAGTGGTCTTTTCGTATTTGACAGGCGACTGACTGGTGGCTCAATGACATGTATCTGTCGGTTCCTCTGGCGCTGCCAATTAACAGCAATCCCGGATTGGCTGCGAGACCCAAGCAATTCGCCAATCAACGCGAAGCTGCTGTCTTTCTTGCGCGATTTTTGACGGAATTGTTAAACTATCAGGAATTGCTGGACAGGTAAGAGAGAACGTGAACGTGGGTGGTTTCCTTGAGATTTAGCAATTCCAATGCGTCGTGGCTTCCGTGTAAGATGTATACTCGAGAAATATTCGGTATCCTTATACAGAAACCCATTAGTCACTTTCGTACTTTTTATTCATCGTAAATGTCAAAACAACAAATCCTCAGACATTTTCTTTTTTTTTTTTTACTTTGAGCAATATTAACTAGCTGGATAGAGAATCCAGGAAGATTGAATCCCGTCTGAATGTCTGCCCGTTAACGAGGACAAAAAGAAGCCACATTAGCAATGCCGACTGGAAGACTGGAATCAATTTAGAGGCCTGTCTGCGAGGAAATCCGGGTTGTAAGATCCACAGAAAGCGAGGATAAAGAGGATGCGCCTCTATAGAGGCTCAAAGCTCTGGGATTCGCAACCTGGTCTCCTGCAAGGACTCTACACTTTCTTTCAGCATCCTTCGATTCCCTTACTGCCACGAGATGTGCAGCCATTTTTTTTTTTATTAGCAGACACCATTAATATTAACATTTGACAATATTTGCTGGCTTCCTGTTCTTCGGCAGATCTGAACTGGAGGTGGATCGAGTCAAATCCAAGGACGGCAAGTCCTTGCAGCCACTGTGCATGGCCCAGCACTATCAGATCCTACGCATCTATCGGCGACCAGGAAAGGAAGTCGACACTCAAATCGTCCTGGACAGAGCCTCTTCCGGTAATCACATAGTCGTCGCTCATCACAACCAGGTAGGATCAAGATGATTTATCAGGCTGATATCCATATTCAAGAGATTCTTGTTTCCGTAGTTTTACAGCATCCCGGTAAGAGCCTCGGACAGAGGACGTGTAACGGAAGCGGAACTGACCCAGCAGATCTTAAAGATCATGGAGATACCAGCCGACCCAAGAACTCCACCAGTAGGCATCCTGACCACAGCACGTAGACCAATCTGGGCCCAGGCTCGCGAAGAGCTGCTCAAAGGTCGGTCAATCCACGCCAAGTGAAAGAGCCTGTAGCCTCTACTCGATTCTACCCTCTATCGGTCGATCCCTTCAGGATGGCGCAAGTCAGGCCTACCACCATAATTATCCAGCCGTTCTCCTCGTACCAATATTCGCAATATTCCCCATTAGCTCCCTAACCCACAACTCGACCTCACGCAACCCCAGCAGCCATCCTCGACAAATCGAATAACTGTGCCTCCACGTACCCGAGGATGATCTAACGACTCCCTCTTCGTTAACCTGAGGATTTCGTTATCCGCCATTATAACCTTCCACGTGAGCTAACCGATCTGTCACTCGATCTTTCAGATGATCAGAATCGGCACAACATTGAACTCCTGGAGAGATGTCTCTGCGTTGTCTGCATCGACGACGACGTTCTACCTGGCACCTTCAACAATCCCCTTAAACGTGATGATCGTTGGATCGGCAATCGTGACTATGCCAACGTCCTTCATCATGCTCTTCATGGCGGCGGCTCCAGACATCTCGGTGCCAATCGATGGTTCGACAAGACCTTCCACGCCATCCTGGGCAAGGTCAGTTCCCGCTGACGATTTAGTCAAAGAGACACACGTCGCCACATGGCGCACTCGCAACGTCCTCTCTATCCACCCGTCCATTTCTCCACTCTTCAGCTTCTGGCCTTCCGATCCATTCCGATTCTCCCGGGACTTTCTCCATCAGAGCGCATCGCGCGTCGCACGTTATGCAAGCGCGCCTTTATCGGTGTCAAGGAACGCAATCTTGCTCGTTTACTCAATGCCTCCTATTCGCTTCGTCTCTCTACCCCCTCCTACCCCCTCCTACCCCCTCCTCTCTAATAAGCAAAAGTCACTTGGACAGATCATTTCTCACGCGTAAATATCGTTTGTGACGCTAGGATGGCATGTGGGGCCTGACCTACGAACATTCGGCTGGTGAAGCACCTGCCGTTTTTACGGCATTCGAGGAGCTCACGGAGAAGGTGGACGTCATGCCGCCTCCAGAGGAGAACGTAATACCGTCGCACTTGCCTGCACCGGAGAAATTGGAATGGCATCTGTCCGAACAGAGTCTCAGTGACATCAGAGACGCCATGACAACGTTCGACGCGTAAGTCTATAGAGTCGCCATTGATATTTTATATTATACTTGGGACTGTACATTATACGCGTTACTCTTATACTTCGTGCTCACGTTGCGTAGGCTGGTGGAGGATCTAGACTTGTGTATTCTATGGTTTGAGAAATACTCCAAAGACTTCGTCAAGTCCTGCAACATCAGTCCTGACGTCTACGTGCAACTGGCATTGCAGCTTACGTACTTCAGGTGAATTCAATATCGCGTAGAGTCGTGCTAGATGCGCGACTATGATAGATATATGTATATATGGATATAGGATAAATTAATCGTCTGCTCGGGAGGTAATTATTTATCGGATGATCAGATTGCATGGACAGTTGGTGGCGACGTACGAAAGTGCGGGAATAAGAAGATTCGCCCTGGGGCGAGTAGACTGTATAAGAGCCGCGAGCCCGGAAGCTCTGGCGTGGGTGAAAGCCATGTGCCAGGGTGACCCTGAATGTCAGCCGACGAGTCAGCAGAGCGCGGGCGAAGAAGAAGGCTCCAAAAGAGTTCAGTTCACCATTTACAGTGTAACTGAATCTTTGCATTTTTTCGTAGCGAACAAGAGAGAGAGAGAGAGAGAGAGAGTTGTAAAGCGCTTTATTTCTTTGCTTATTCTTGAGAAAGATATTTTTTTCATTCGCTACTCGAGGATGCTCTCTTGGGGTGCCTTGAGCGATTCCCCAGGACAGGATCCAGGAACACGTGAAGAGTTCAGAAAGGCTGATGGGGATCTCAAAGGGAAAGGACCTCGCGGCTGAAAAAATTGCGTAGACGCAGGAACAGCCGAACGGCAGGAGGCCAGGATGGCGGCCCTCGAAAAGGCCAATCAATTAATCCTGCGGGTACGCACATCGCCGGGAGTCCTTTTGCCTCGAGTGTTTGCGAGATCCTCAAGAGTGTATAGTATCCTCTCTGGCAGCCTTTGGCAAATACCATGGGGACTTTCCATTTATTTTCTTACCTTATCGTCAGCCCTCGTGACGCAGGAGAATCCTGAGAACCCTAGGAAGGTCCTTGTCGATTATCAGGTTATTGTTTCAGCTCGTTCTTTCCCTCATTTTCTGCATGCAACTGCTGGCACAGCTGCAATCGTCGACACTCCCCTTCTTTTTCTCAGTCTAGCCTACTGGTAGTCTAGAGTCATGACAAACAACCCTCCGCACACTGCATGCTTATATGTACCCTGAATGATAGCACCGACTATCTTGGGTGATCGATGGTCTATGTGTTACTAGTCAGCGGATGCCAGCAGGTTGCCAGAACCATTGACTGATTCACAGGAACAGAAGATCAAGGAACTGTTCGATCTGGCTGTGGAGCGACAGTCCAAGGAGATGATGGACAACATCACGGGTCAGGGTATCGACAATCATCTGATGGGACTTCGCTACGCTGCCAAGGAAGCCGGTGAACCTGTCCCGGAGATCTTTGCCGACGAGGCTTATAAAATCGTCAATCACTTCGCCCTGTCCACGTCCCAGGTGAGCTGAAGTCTGTCGTAGCAGCTCAGTGTCAGGATACACGGGCGGGGATGTCTGTCTAGGACAAAGTCAACGTTTGTCACGTTAGTTTACGGAAGATAATTAAAGGGAGAGTCTATTCGGTTTCATCCCTTATAGAACTTTAGTTCACTTCAATTTGGCAACAAAGGTAATTGCTTCGGCTTTCCGGCGACGATCGAGGACCGGATGCAATCCACGCTGGGGTTGTACGGGCCGGAAGTCGTAGCAGCGCCCTCACCCTCGTGATCTTTCGAGAGTCTCCCGTAGGCTCGAGACCGTACGGAAATGACAGGAAGCTCTTGGGAAATGACGAAAATTCCCATGGTGCATTCTGTCGCGTGTTCGCGAACCCTTTCTAGTCGCCATGCGAACTATGACCTCGCGACTTCAGGATCATTCAATAGGCTGTTAAGTAAAAGAAAAAAAAAAAAGAAAAAACCTTTCTTTCAGGTAACAACGAGGAATGATGTAATAGCTGGTTACGGTCCGGTTGTTCCCGACGGGTACGGCTGTGCTTACAATCTACGAAAAAATGGCTTCATATTCTCCGTCTCTGCGTTTCACAGCGACGGCTGTACGAACGCCGTGCGATTCGCGCAAACGCTCGAGCACAGTATGCAGGCGATGGCGGCCATGTTGAAAAATACGAAACAGTGATAGTCGAGGAACACGCAGAGGGAAGTAATAGAGTAGAAGGGAATCCAGGTGCTGTTGAAAGTAAGAGAACGTCCAAGTAGGATCAGACAGATTAAATGAGAATGTATATGTACACATAATACATACCAAGCGAGAAGAAGACTCATATAAGGAAGATCCACGTGTCTGTCTGTCTTGTCCGTCACCCAGGAAACGGAAGTCGATATCGATGAAAGTATTTATCCTAGTATCGAGTAGCTATAAAGAAAATTTATGTATACACTAAACAGTACACAGAAGAGACATTCACATTCAGTCACGAAGCAAATGTAGACATTTGATCGGAACGTGACGTTTCTTCCCGCACGTGTGGGAAATCAACTTTGTAACGCTCTGTACACACTCGACACTCGTCAACACTAAAGAAAAACACATATCTTAAGAAATATTCACAGCGATGCGACGAAGTAATTGTAGTCGCTGCGTGTAGTAGGCAATATAATAGATTTGATTGGTGGTCGTGTACCTTAGCCTGTACAGTGTCTCCCGAGAGTCCGTACAATCTAGAAGAAGCTGTAGTGATCTTGTTATAAGAAAAATACGAAAAATTCTTGAATTATAGATTCTACTAGATCACATGGACTCCCGTCTGTCGCAGCAGCATTATAAGTGTAGCCAGTCGATTTCGGATTGGCGCCCGCACAGTAAACTCTTGTCCAATTCTTAGGTAGGTCGACTAATCGGACCTAGTGAAGGTTTCCGATCGGCGACATTAGCATCTATCTGTCTAGTCTGTCTATCGCTTATTTCTCTGATTCCCTGATCATCCTAACCTTACAAACTTTTTTTAACGAACCTTCAAAATATAGTCAGTTGCGTACCTTGCTTAAAATCACAGCGCTTACAGCCAGCACGTTTCAAACTGCAGAAGTAAATGTTGGCAGAAAAGCATAGACAACTTACCCACAGCCGTGTATAAGGATTCTTGATGATTCGGCAATCCTTGTTAGATAACAATTCCTATCCAGATTGTTGTTATTCATTGTGCATTATATCGTTCACACTTTCATCAGAGTTTAAAGCTACTTTATTAACGTTTAGCTACGTCGAAATGCTCACTCGCGAGATACGAGAGAGCGACGCGTGTTTCATTATTGTTACAGATATATAAATATATATTATGTAGGTATACATCAAATTATTATATAAATATATAGATATATAGACGTACACAAGTATAAGAACGATATATGGAAGTGTCCTATTCTAGACTTAAGTGATGAACGGACTAACCTCCCGGCGAGGTGATGTGTGTAATTACATATATACTAATGAAAAATTCATACATATCGCGAAACGTTGTGATCGCGCTTTTGCGGCCAAGAATATCACTCGCATATCAGCCACCAAATATTTG
This sequence comes from Syrista parreyssii, assembly GCA_030142615.1. Lineage (NCBI taxonomy): Eukaryota > Metazoa > Arthropoda > Insecta > Hymenoptera > Cephidae > Syrista > Syrista parreyssii. The sequence goes on from JARQTG010000191.1 coordinate 129,333, forward strand.
CAAATTGAATACATGTTGTTGTTTAGAATTACTTCACTCTTTATTGCGTGACGTTTCGCGAGCGCCGAACTTTTACGTGACAGTTCTTGATTCTCTTTGTCGTCGGGACGTAAAAACTTAGCTTACCGAATGTAGACGTGACGTCACAACCAATCCCGGTCCGAGATGACGTCGCCATCTTGTATTTTGAGTTCGCGCGCGCTTAACGTCAGTGTCGCGTAATTAATAAATGATTTTTATTAAGGAAGTTCGACTTTCTGTTTGTACAGAAAGTATACAAAGCATACCTCTGTAAGGAACTCAGCCACGTAACTGCGTCGTAACTATGTGTACGTTTTTTTTCTGTACGATAAAAGGAAACAATAAAGATAAATTCGTTGCAAGATTGTTGCTTAATTATTCAAACATGGCTGCTTGGAGTAAATTTCCAATTTATTAGTTTCATCGAGGTTTAATGTAACAGACAGTGAAGATATGAAAAACCACTATTCCACTTGACGATCACTTGCCTATTTTTGTATTAATCGAAACAAATAATTGGACGACAACAGTTTTGTTGAAAAATATATAGATTTATTATCATCATGTACCTCGTTACAATCTAAAGTTAATCGCCTGTGTTCCATTAAAGAACAGAGACTCAAATATTTCCATGAGTTACTAGGAACTAAACTAAACATTTGTCAGAGCCTTTCAACATTTCGACAAGAGAATTAAACCCTGTAGTTCCAACCGAAGAAGAACTTGAGGAATAAATGCAATATTTGAAGCAGCAGGAAACTGAAAAGAATCAAAACTAGAAAGTATATTCCGACACGCCTCGCAATCATTAGAATGACGGATAAACTACGAATCACACCAGCGTTGGATTTTGAATAACTCATGTGTAACAATGATAAAAATTTCGTTTTCGCAAACACTGCATGACTAGTTTAAAGAAGTTTCGAGACGGACTAAGTTAACAAAAGTTCCACTTAATGTTCCCTTCGAAAAAAGGAGGACATGATAATGTTTGTAAGTTTTTAACTTACTTTGAATTTTAGTCATATATTATAAAATGTCGTATGGATAAACTACAAAAAATAAAAAATTCTAAAAAAAATTAAATCCTCTTCCGATAAAAGTAATTTCATATCTGATTTCAGACCGCCTGAATTATAAATCGAAACAAACGATTCTTGTCAGCTATGTCAGAATATAAAAATTCAAGGGGCCCAATGAAAGCTTTAAAAAAAATGTAAAAACTTATTGAATGCATATCCAATCAGTCAACATATGTTGATAAATCTGAACTAGAGTATAAAAAGCATCAAGCACAACTTGTTCCATACAAACTATACAAATGCAGTTTGTTCCACATTACGTCAAGAAACACGAGCCTACTTGTAAAAAAGGTAATGACTGGAGTAAATCTATCCTGATATAATTATTATAATCATTACTATAGGCACGTACGAACTACACATAAATGGATACTATACTGTGGCAGTCTACAATAAATATTGTCATTTGACTTAACGCTCGCTGATAAGTATTTACAGGAATGCGGATACGTTAGAAATTATAAATGCAGGTGCAAGAGACTTGTTCTCTCGGTCGACAACGAACAACATGTAAGTACAGAGAAAAATGTATATATATCTTATTGGAATTTTTGGTTCTATCATCGTGCTGGTCATTCTTTCTCTCAGATATCTTATTAATCATTTAGAGTCGGACTGTTCTCTGGATTATACGAACGCGACGACAGATCCGCATTTACGTCTTCATATGCTTTTGCAAATGTGTGTATTAGCAGTGCGTTCGCCGTGGCTCGCTTTCTCGATTCGTGTTGTAAACATTTGTCTATGAAATCTATTCCCTCCGCCGAGAGATTTTTTGGCGTTGCTGGACTCTCGCCCATTCCCACCTGCAAAAACGTATGTACGTGATACATTCGTATTCGTCAACCGTTTACTCTCTCCACTTTTAATTACGTACTTTAAACATTATTTGATAATTCGAGTCGTACTCGGCCCAGGGTCTTCTTCCGCTTGCCATTTCAATTACGCAACAACCGACAGACCAAATATCAGCAGCTCTCCCGTGTCCCTCGCTTTCTGTCTTCATGAAAACTTCCGGCGCCATGTATGCTGCAATTTAACTAAGTGCTATAATCTGCGTCCAATCACTTTTAAAACACACTTTCCATCAAGTCTCACCTTGAGTACCAACAAAGCCCTGAAGTTCGCCTGGCATTGTCGTGTGGGCTTTAATTTGTACTGCTGAACCAAAATCTCCGAGTTTCAAGCAATTGCCTTCGTCAGTCAGAAATATATTGGCGGCTGCACAAAATTATGTATGTTAGACAAGTAGTGAGTGTTTTGTAACTCCACATGCATATCTACGTGTTCAGCAACAGACTCACGTTTGATATCTCGATGGACTATTCCGTGGGCGTGTAGAGTTGAGACTGCCAGTAGAAGTTGACGCGTGTATTTTCGAACTAATGATTCCGGAAGTCCACTTCCGCTACCAGCTACCAGACTCTCGAGAGTTCCTTCGGCGCAAAATTCCATGAATATAAGCATCTCCTCCTGCGCAAGTCCAAACGATAAACTCTTTCTCTATCCATGCTATATTATTAACGATAATTTCATTGCGTGAATCATACTCTGTGAATTTCAACCCCGTAGTAGCGCACTAGATGCTTGTGCTGAATACCCTCGAATATCTCCAGCTCCTCGGCCACTCGTCTGATCGCCCTGTGATCTCCTGGCTGAAGCTGAACCTCCTTCATCGCTAATAATTCACCAGTTCTATTGTTGACTACCGTGTAAACCTTGCCGAATCTTCCCTGACCTATTTCATGAACATTTAATTACAAAAAATACAACCAGCTAACAGAATATGTCTACTGACCAATCTTAATTCCTCTCTGCCAAGTAAACGTGACGCGCCTAGACTTAATGCGGACTCTGTCGACAGCCTTTCTATCCGTGAGTTGTCCGATTAGTTCTCGACTTCGCAATCTTTCGTCGATCTCTCGTTCCAGTTTCTTCACAGCCAGAGCGACTCTCTGAGGCCGGGTTAAACCACGCTCGGGCACTGCTAAGCTTACTGCTAAATTACCATCCGAAGAGCACAAGGTGTTTGTACTGTTGCTCGTCGGACTCTTTTTTGTCGCGCCAAAGACTTCCGGGGACTCTAAGCTGTCTTTGAACTTCTGATGAAGACTTATACTCGGTGTTCTTGATCTGATGCGTGCGGGAGATGCTGCTCTCGATTTGGGCAGTTTTCTCAATCCTGAAAATATCATTTCTACTCATCTTTTTCTCATTCATAAAAATCTTAAACAATAATTCTTTCTCAAGGTTACCTTCTACGTCTGAAGCAGTCGTTGGTGTAGCTGTACCCACGACGTGCGATATGCATCTATCCATGCAGGTCTTCAGTTCCTCAAACTCTTGATCGGTGAGGTGTTTTGTGTTGAGTGGTTCGCAAACAGTTATTAGATATTCCAGACCCTGATTGGCCCATCGTGGCCTCAGTCCTCGGCCACGCTCGCACCTGGTCCTCACAAAGTCCATCCAGAGGAGGGCGAAACTTACCAAGCTGCGCGCCAGGACGACTCTCTCTTCCGGTAAGAAGAGTTTGCACAGCTCCTTGTGATAGTCGAAACCCATTTTATACGCTTGATGGAGGATCTCGCGTGTCCGGGTGTGAATCGTGATACGCTCAATCTCTATAAGTGGTTCCTTGATACGATCCGCGGCAATTTGGAAGTCCTCGATTACCTTAGTTATCTCACTTCTCAGATCCAAGACCGCTCCCTAGTGAAATTCCCCCCGGATTAACCGGATCGTTCCCAGAAATGAAACAGTCGATATTTCGTATATGTTTAAAGAACCTTCAGCTCCGATATGGATGTTGTAAAGTCTCCAAAACTCTCTGGCATCTTCTCTATATCTCTTCTTAAGCATCTTGCAAAGGCAACGCTCTTTACTATCCTCTCGCGAGCCTCAACGAACATCCCTTGCAATTCACGACCCACGGACATCATCGTCAACCTAACAACATCACCATGTACAAATGATCCAATGTAAATATGTCAATTTGCAGAGAGTGAAATTCGATTCGTTCTTACTTGGTTGAGATTTCATCCTCGTGTTCGCCATCTTTAAAAGACCTTTTAATTTCTTCAGGACGATTTACCAGGAACTCCTTGACTTGATGAAGTATCGTACAAGCGATTTCACTGTAATACCAAAAAAAAAAAGAACCATATGGAAATTAATACACTTCTAAGATTTTCAAGAAATGATTTAAAAAATCTTAAGAATTTTTTATTTACCAAAATTTGATTGTTGCTACTCCATATCCATCCTTTATATCTCCGGCAATAGACTTGACAAAAGACCATTCATCCTCGATCAGATTCTTGTGAAAACTATCATGTTGGACCATATCGACCCACTGTTTCAAATAGTTGAGGTAAAGCTCGAAAACAGCCTTAAGGTTTTCATCGAATTCAGTAATGTATCGATCGAATAAGGACTCGCCGGCTACTTTGTCGCTGGCAATGGCGGCTTTCGAATGCGCTTCGAATCTGTCACGGTGAATACAGGCGATTCTAAGACCTTCGCGTAATTCACGCATCAATTGTCTAACGGAAAGCGCGCTGGGCTGTTCTGGTTTTTGTTCTAATCGCATACGTAGGAACTCGTGAACCAGGTCCAACGGCACTCGAGTAAGAAACACAAAAGCAGCCCTGGAATCAAAAAAATGTCTACCCTCTGCTTTCCAGTTCGAGTCAATCTCATTTCTTACCTGTACGAAGGAAGATTCAATTCCCTAGCCTCTTTACTCCAGACCCCATAGCGTCTGAGTTCTCGATCACCTTCATATTCTTCATTGGCACTACTGTCGCCATCTTTCCCGTCATACTTTTCCAGGGCCAACCTAGCTTTTCTTAGAACGGCAGTGTGTAATATTTCCAGAAAATTCAGACTTTTTCTCAGACCCCTTGTCTTCAAGACATCCTCTATGTACTTCCTGATATTCAAAAAAATATCTTCATTAGTCATTTCTGCACATTTTCATTTCTCATCCTCAGAACACTCACCTATAAGCTTGTCTATCGAATTCCATGATATAAAAATCAACTCGATCTAGTCTGTCGTCCTCGTTACATGCAAATAGAGAGTCTGGTGTGGATGACCAGGATTGTGCAAAGGAAACCCCACCAAAGGAGGAAGCGTTGCTGTTGTTACTGTCGGATGGACTAGCGTTATCCTCGGGTTGTGAGATGTCGAAGCGGACGACACTCTGTCGTTGTTCCACAGAGTCCAGAGTGTCAGACGATCGGGAACTGAAAGGGCACCCTAACTTCTCCGTATCACTTCAATCTTTAGCTTACCATATTTCAAGATCTACCTTATTCCAGAATCGACGCTATCGTCCTGTCTCTTTTTGGCATGAGCAAGCATAAGGAGCTTCCCCAGGATCAGAAGCTTCAATCGATGATGCTTGGTCATATTGTACCAAAGACACATGGCCTTGACCCTATCAGTGAACTCGGGACTTTTGTACAGAGGATAGTTCGTGGCGAAGGCTTGCGATGATGGGTAAAGGCCTTCTGCCGTCTCTAGTCTACCAAGAAGACCTTCCACTTGCTTCAGGGCCTCTGATTGACTTCGGATGCAAGCTCGACAGAACATCGAAAGACATCCTGGACAAATTCCTAGTTCAATATTAGGACTAGATGCAGTGGAAGTGACACTCTCGATACCGCTGTCGCTGGAGAGGATGGATCCTAAGGAACTATTATCGGAAACAGTGGCGACTGGATCAAACCTATCGAAGAAAGCATGGACGTCACTTGTGATCTTCTAAAATTCCAATAACAACTATTTTCAATGAGTTTACCTATATTCGATAATTTCAGTGAGCAATGCACCGACTGCTTCTCGCTGCTTGCACAAATAATCGTCCTGCGCAAGCGGGGTGCGTTCTGCATGATGAGCCTGAAGTTCTAGCCAGATCAAGTCTTTCAGTTCGTTCTGCCATCGTGTCTCCTCGTGACTCATTTGCCTCCGACAGCGATCCTTGTCTGTGCTTCCCTGTGAATTAGAAACAGTCTGGATGAGCTTGCCAAGACAAAATTTAAATTGTACAACTAAAAACACGACGCACCTTTCTCCACTTGCGAAAATTCGCTATGTAAAAGTGCATCTTACCGAGTAAAATTGCTAAATAATTGCACAATAAAACAGAACGTAATGAAACGACTATAAAGATTCCACTAGAACTTTTAGCATACATATAGACCTTCGTCGGAGCGATATCTTTTGTTTACTCTTTTTAATCTTCTGGTAAATTTTATCTTTTACCCGTCACACCTCCGACGACAACGAAGTGAGTTGTTTTTGCAAAGAGATGTACATTTATTATGTAATTGTGTGGCAGAATCATTAAACGAGCCACTTACCAGTTTAATGAGAAACGAAAAAGTGTCGTGGAATATTTCGCGTTCCTTGAGAGTCTGTGATCTGGGTGATTGAGCAACTGAGTTTTCTTTATTCGAATGACGATTCGAACCTTCCGACGTGGACTCCGGTCCCGGCTCTAGAACATCGACAGGCTTTGATCTCAGACAGCGAAATCTATTCCTGGTCTCGATCTGAGAATGGAAAGAGGAAGGTTTAACGTGACACTTGACGTAATGCCAAGTAGAAGGCTTTCTGAGTAGCCACTGAAACCCTCTTCTAAGATCACCTTAATGTTATTAGGTGTGGTCACCGGCAGCGGTTCTGCTCTCTCGCCGTAGCTAACAGCTGCAGCCACATCCAGTTTCAAATCTCTTTCCGTTCCACGAAGAAGCTTCAAAGTACGTTTACTTTTTCGATTTCCTTCCTTGGCAGCCTCTTCTCTTGTCTCGTCGTCTCTGTCTTTGTCCGCTTTGTCACACATCTCGCTAAATAGTAAGGTGTCCAAGGTGTTGCTACGACTTAGCACTCTGGGTCTTGTTATTTCTTTTGGACTGGATCGAACGTCCCTGTTGAAAAGAAAATTACCTCTTTCAAATTTACAAACAGTCGCCATTTGCTATCTTAGAAGCAATAAAGAAGAGCATCCAAATTTTAGCTCACCCCCCAGCTTCTTTCTGTCTTCTATGTCTCTGTCGTCGATTCAGTCGCGTCCTAGGGGGTGTCTGACCGTAAAGATCAGTCATGAGCTGTAGCGTCTCTTCGAATTCGGTCGTGGGACTCAAGCACTTTCTACTGCGATCAAAAACACTTTTCATTTCAACCTTGCTAACGGAAATCAGTTTGCTCAATAATCTTGTCTACGTCTTTGTAATTTTTAAAATTATTTTTCTCTTTCACGTCGCGCTTAACGTTAGAGTAGAAACTAAACTAATCTGTTTTCTAATTCTCGAATTTAGTTTATACCTTCCGTGCTATTTTCGGGATCAGTTACCACCAGAGGTTCTTATCACAAGATGCCATTTTCCACTAAGCATTTCTATAAACGGACAGTTGAATTGTAATCTAAGTATGTCTAAAGCTCGCAGTATAAATTAACGTATTGCATCAGATAGTTAAAACCTATACTACTTGTTAAATATGCTTATGCCCGGAAGGAATTACACGAGAATTTTAGGCAACCTCTCGACATAAACGACATAAATCTAATAGAAGAAAATTCTTTAAATTTCTGGTGTCGATTTGAACAATAAAAGTAATTAAAAATGAAATGACCTTGAGTTAAAAATAAGAATTCTTACCGGAAAATGCAGCATTTCAGAAGATACCCAGACAATTTTCACTCGTGATATTGTGACTCAACGCGACACAAAAATTCAATTATTATCAAGTACTTATCATCCTCCTCCACGTAACGGAACTAAACGACTGGCACTTTTGACGCTGTTGGAACGTCAAGGAAGCAGTAGGAAACCATTGAGGAATCGGAATGCAGGTTAGGTAGAGGCCGGCTTTATTCCAACTGCCAAATAATCAGAAGAAGAAGCCTAGTCACGCGCTATGTAAACAAGGTGTCTCCTACGTATTCTAGGAAGACAATTCCCGCCGGTTTCTATTTTCAGAATCCGGATTTAGTCTTGCAGAAACTAAGCAAAGATCAGTAAGAAAGACTGTCACTACCTGTCGTGTTCATCTTCGCCTGAGCTGTCAACCACGAAGGTGCCATCCTGCTGGGTACGCCACCGATGATCCATTGACATTTTTCAATCCCTCTGGGCTGTCCCTTGTACGTCTTTACACTTTTGATTTCCTTTTCATCTTAACAGGAAACAGGTGTGATCTGCAGATGACGCCACTGTCGTATGACAGGTGTTTCCCGGCAACGTCATAGATACAACCAGCATCACGTGACAAAGCGCATGATTCAAATTGTATCCAGTGTCAGCTTCAACCTGGCTCGTAACTCGAATCACTTTGAAGATCGTAGAAAGTCCATTATTTAAGCCATTTTAGTCAGAGAACGCGAGACTCCAAGCTCCATCAATGCAGCCAATCTGAAAAGTAAAAAATGTCTTAGCGTCTTAAGTAACGAAAACAAAATTACGTTTCTCCTTAACGTGAACCTAGGAAACAGGAGGTAAAATAATTGTTACCTAATCGTAAGATATGATTTTTATTTAAACAATCTCTAGCTTTCTCAGCAAAGTACAAGTAATTTTCATATATATCCTCGCACCAACAATTTTTAATATACAATATCTATGCATCTCCATGCTCGGCGGTTGCGTAACGTGTCTCTTCGTGTTGCGTGTACTTTCTTCAAATCATATATCACGTACGTGTTACGTGTATTTAGACCTTCGAACGCAATAATACTGCTATAGACCTTCGCCAAGTATAAAACAAATAGAAAAGAAAAAAAAGTCAGCCTCGGGATATCTTCGGCTATTAAATGATAAATATTCCTCGATTTCAGACACACACACACACACACGCTCCCATATACACACACTCTCTCTTTTATACTTTCTTGTAGGGATTTCCTGAAAGAAACAAAAATGATTTAGCACCGTGTAACCCTCGACCGCGACTCGCTAGGATCCTACCAAACGGATCCTCTGATCATTTAAATGTCTCTCCCTGATATTTCATCACTGTCCCATGAAGCTACCATGATCGTCCGCCAGTGGCATTCGAATCTCAGCAAATACATAGGAGAAGCGAACAAACTTTCATTTGCATATTTACAAATCGCATTATGAGGGTCAATAACAGTTTTCAAATAGATATGCATGTACAATGATCTAGTTACGAAATAACTAGAATTACTAGATTACCAGAGAAACTAGAAGCATGATCGAATGCGTCACCACGCTCCATGAGAATATTCAAACTGATTCGAACATGGCGGGCATTACAGTTTATAGGACGTCATTCTTTTTTTATTGTTATTAACATTATAAGGCTTGTGTGGACGAATTAATTATAGATAATCAAGTATCCGTCTCTATTGTTATTGAGTGTGATCAAGCCTAATTGATTCTATAGTGTTATCTTTTTCTTTGCTACGGATGAATCCGATTGGTGTCCTGGGTGCTTTTGCTCTTTAATATGATTTCCCTGACTTTTTTTTTAAATCTGAATGTTTCTAACGGCCTTTCGCGCGCGTCGAATCTCTCTCTTGGAATGTCTCAACGATACCGCCGTCTCCGATATTTTCCTTCATAACAGCATTTTGAGACGTTATTTGAGAAAAGAAAAAAGAAGAACAAAAATGGAAATTCTCCCGTTTCCTTGAGTCGCAACTTATATAGTTTTATCCGCGCGACGACTTGTACCCTAAGAATTAACTCGTTCTACTGACGCGTGTCGTTACTCAAATCTTACGAGTAGTAATAGACAATTATAAAATGCTTTTGCTTTAGTTCATTTTTTTTTAATATTATCTCGATAGTAATAATAATAACGCTACTAAACTGTAAATATTAATATTAATAATATATAATAATAACGCTACGAATTTGTAAATATTAATATTAAATATAATCAAAAAATATCTATCGTTATTCCTTGTTTTGCAATAGTAACGTGTAGTGGTAGTAGGTGGTGGAGTTTGTAGTGAATGTCGTGTGGTGGTGGCAATAGTAGTAACAGTGTACAGAGTAGTGACAATAAAGAGAAAAATATTAATAAGAGTGATCGGTTAATTGAATTCTCCTCGCTTTCTCCTTTCCTTGACAATAAATTGATGCGAAGATCATCCCATACCGTGTTAAACCGTCTTGCGTTTTTCCTCGCAACTACGGTTAAAAATTGGCAGCATTCAAAAATTATCTTAAGTTGCGTTATTATTTTTTATCTTTCGCTTTCCTTTTATTTCTTTTGCCTTCTTAAATAAACTGCTCTAAAAATTACAAGGCGTACCAGGCCGCCACACTATACTTTCCTCTCTTTCTCTCAAGCACACACTCACCCTCATTCATCCCTTTATCTCTCACGCATTTTCACGCTCTCCTCTCTTCTCGCGCCTGATCTTATACGCTCTTAGCCATTACATCAATCTGGCTATCATTCGATCCTACGCAACCGTGATGAACTAACGTGCAACGCTATCCGAAAAGGGCAACTGCCCCTGGCGCGGCCATTTTTTTTACCGTACGGGTACTAAAAATGCCGCGAGTCTAAAACAACACGCCGGTGCGCGTTCCGTATGACATTTTTTTATCGTATTATCGTATGTTAGTATTTAGTACTTTGTTATATCGATAAAGGCCACGAGTGTTCATTATAAAAACGCTAATCAGTAATCATAATCCGAGCGCACTATGATGTAAATACAGTTTACAAGTAGTCCGCGTTTTGGGAAAAAGGAGGGAGGATAATGTAAAGTTGAAAAACTTTTTGATATCCAATAAACGTGCATCACCTAGTCTAACGAGTGCATCGTACTTTAAGCCGGATTGCCACTGTAGCCTCTCTCTCTCTCTCTCTCTTTCTCTTTTGCCATACACACACGCGCGTACAATCTTATATTTTCTTTTACAATATTAACCCTCGTTTTCGCTCTGACTCCACCTGGTACAAATGACAGGTAATTCCGCCGACGAGGTATGACGTCTAATCCACATGAAGAAGACGTCTTTGATATAAACAATAGAAAAGTGAGAGTAAAATCGATCACTTTGCGAACGCTGTAAGAGTAACGGGAACAAAATAGGAAGGCTAGAATGGAAATGATAATGGAGAGAGACAAGTGCAGCAAAGTTTTTGAATACACGAAATAAGCGGCAAACCGGCGTCACGATGACGACTCGTCAACAAGCACGAATAGTAGTTTAAAATTAAAAAGAAAAAGAAAGTACAAGGAAAGGATAGGGGTAAGGGGACTGAATACTTATTAAGGACGCAGATTAAAAGTGACCGAGTGATCACTGAGAAATTTAACAGACGTCGTTTCATCTTTTGGTCCTAAGTTACTTTCTTTCATTTCTTCGACCAACTACGCGAAACTCGGTGACGCCATTACTGCGTATATTTTATGTCCCTTTGCATTATTTTTCGATTCGTCTACCATTGTGTTTTTTTTTTCTTTTTTTCTTTTAACGAGAATACTGGCACTCTGGTATGACGCACGTACCGATTAGGTTCTCGAATTCTAAGCCGGTACGTTAATACGGAAGACGGCATGCTGAGCTGTCCTGTAGACCAGAGGCGAAAGATTATGAAGTCGCATGGACAGCAGGAGCCTCTGAAACCTTCTGAGCGAGTCAAACGTACCATGAAGTATAAAGAGGAACAACCGTAAGCACAAGTTTCGAAATAAGCCAATCGCTGTGGAGAGGCGAAGAGGCACACCGCGGCAGGTAAGTATAAAAATTTCATCAAGAGTAAGATTGATGACGCTACGGAAACTTCCTAGGGAAATGAATTGTCAATGAATGGATCTGATTCATTTTGTATTAGCGTGGTACGCTGGATGCTCGATTACGGAGTCCATTGCTCCCGTCTATGGCTATGGTGACGCTTTTACTGCACTCCTGCAGTACGGACGATGATCGTGAAGGATAAGGGTTCATTTTTAAAGTAGGATTAGTGATCGTGCATAGGATCGGGGGATAATTTACATGTTCTCGAACTGATCAACACGACGCTTGGTGTTGCCTTTGCGAATTTCACGTAGGGTCTTGTATTTGTCACGACCCTGGCGAACGTTTTCTCTGTGAATTTTGTCCATCACCGTCTCCTTTGTCTCGTCCCGCGATTGGGCGAGGTCCTGCTTCAGGGCCTGCATACAAACGAACAATGCAACCATCAAGTATTTTTCTTCTTGAGAAATTTGTCCAAAGTGAAACTTTTTACCATGAGAATATTTACCTTGAGTTGATCATGGAGACGCTCGTTTCTCTCGGCGAGGGTACGTCGTTCTTCCACAGGATCAATAATAGACTCATCGGTCACAAGCTCCTTCGTGACATCGCCATGAGGAGTTTCGTCCTCACCTTCCTCTTCGCCTTCCTCCTCGTTCTCCTCCACGTGATGATGTTGAGGAGTCGTGCTTGCCTGGAAGGCCCTGTCGGCTTCCTCCTGCCTCAGCCTACAATGATCGGCAATAGTACAACATGATTGCTCAGTTCGATTGCAAGAGGGCAAAAAATTATTTGCTAATATTTACCTAGCAGCTTCAACCTCCTCCTGCAATCTTCTGGCTTCTGCATCCTTGACCTCGACCTCGGTCTGGATACGCAGTACCTCCTCTTGTTTGTCCCTGATCTCCTGTTCCAATTTGGCGCGCTCGGCGGCCTCCATCTCGTGAGAGCGTTCCAATTTCTCCATCATGGCGGTCAATTCCTAATATACCGTTAGTTCATTATTATCAAATAAAATTTGCTACGCCATTTCATTAATCTTGAACAGAGCGATGACGAACCTTCTGACGATCCTCAAGCTCTTCCTTGGCCGCTTGCAACTGTCTCAGTTGTTCCTCCAGACGACGAATCATCTCTTGAGCTTCGTTCAGCTCAGCCTGCCGCCTCTCCATTTCCTCTGCCATGTTCCTTAATCTCTCCTCATATTCCTGCTGCTTCTTCTCGGCCCGTTCTCGCGCAGCGATCTCGAGCTGCAGCTTTTCTCTCTGTTGCTGCTTGGCAATCTTCTCTTCTCGTGCTTGCGCCTAATCAAACCAAAAAACACATGTAACTCATGCTGATGGTTTACAATTTTATTTCCTAAAGTGGTTAGTCCAGCAGCCTCAGTTAAAGGTTCACATCATGACACTCAAGAGTAGCAAATACATAAGTAAACATCATACGCAACGCATGGGAATTCACTTTCTTAATAAATATTACACGTTCATATGTAATTATTTTCACCTTCATCTGCTGAACGTCGATGGTATCGGGTTTGCGTCTACGCATGTAGAGCTCATGATTACCCATGCAAAGAGCCAAGATTCTCTTGTTGATCTTGACCCTGGGTGCAAAGAAGACAAAGTCCGGTGCCTTCTTATCGATTGGCTTAATTATGAATTTTCTATCGTTGAAACTAATATTCCTGATCTCGGACCAGGGAAAGCCAATCTTTGGCGTGAGTTTGTCGTCCTTCTCGTAGATATTGAGGCCGAGGGCGTCAACGCCAAGCCACAGTTCAGTACCCTTTTTGTTACGAATCTCAAAGTAGTTCACGCCATACATTTCCAAATCCTATAAAATAACGTTCTATCAATATAGCGATCTCGGTCAAATCGAGTGATTAAAATCAAATCAAATAAATGCCGAATTAACGTACTTGAGCGATTTTAAGATACTCCATCATGGCATCTTCGCGGAGCATACCACGATGCTCCTGCCACCAGGTGGTGATAGAGCCCTCCCATTCCTCTTTGCTCATCTTGTGCTGATCCATAACACGTTGAGGCAAGAGACGATCGTTTGCCAAGAACCCAGCTGTATGAGTTCCCTTCTGGAAGTCACCATGTCGAGCCTGAACAGCATAGGACGCAAGAAGAACCGACGTCTCAGGCGGGCAGTAGATTTCATCAGTGAGGATGGCATTTTTCACCTAAACAAAAGCATCGGATAATTTCATATTATTTCCTAGAGACTTATCATGAAGGTACGGCAACGACAGAAATCGATAAAGCATTAACTAACGGAGGCCGTGGGTATTTCTCAATGTTTCAAGAAAGTTAACTGCATGCATTCAAGAGAAGCTTGCATTTTCAGTGAACCGCGATAACGCTCGAGATATCAATGAATTATTTGTGGTGCCGCCCGTGCAAAAACGTTAGGCTTTATTTCCGAGGACGATCGCTGCGATTCTGTGCTATAATAATCGCAGCAGCAGTGCACTCCTCTGATTCCGCCATGATACATCAGAATTTTCTGACTTACGTAACGCGAGGAGAGGTGGGGGGCGGTGGGGAGGGGGGACTGGGTCACGGGGAGTAAGAACGACATACGAGAGGTAAATCTCCTTCGCGAGATGAGACTTCTTGGTGAACTGATATGCGCGAATGACGACTCACGATGACGCTTGCTGATGAGATCAAGATCTCGAGAGATCTGATTATTTTGAAAATCTATCAGATACGGGAAGGCGTGACGTACCTGGAGATAAAAAAGGCGAAGAGTGATATCCTGGATAAGCTCCTCGGACACGTCCTCGGGATAGAATTTGGCACGGAACTTGAACTGCAATGGACTCTCTTTCTTGACCTCCTGGTTCATCACCTAAAAACATGAGCCAAAGATAAACTTCACTACGTGTACAATGTATTATTGGCCATTAATTAAAAAGGCTACAAAACGAAATCCTTGAAAACAAAAAATGGTTACTCGCTCTTCCGGTGGTTTCAGTTTAATTACAAGGACATGCAAAACCATATCATGCTGGCTGATTAAAAAGGAAAAAGAGCGGAAAGGTAAAATCGTTAAATAATAAAAGAGGGCGATCAGGTGACACATCGGAGAGGCCTGGAGCTGTGCACAGCCTCCAGATTCATTCTCATCTTTAATAAATATTAACACACGACATAGGATCTCATTCCTTCTCGACTATTTTATTACCAATTTTCAGAATGATCATTGCGAGAGAGAAAGAGAGAGATAGCACTGCTATTTTCGTGTTCTGAACGGCCGCCAAGTTTCCTTAGCTCTCCTCCCAGATGTCACCCGCTACAGACTCTCCGACATGGTCACCTTGACCACGGTGCTCTGGTAGTTCAATGCTAGTGACATGAATTTTCATAATTATTGATAATCCGCATTCGATTGTGCAATCAGCCATTGAGAATGGTACACAACAAGTCTTTCTCATAGTGAAGACAAGGAACGTAAACGTAAACAGTGAGAACTAGACAGAACAAAAAAATACTGGAATAGACAAATTTTTTCTTTTTTGAAAAAAAAATGTCAAGAATAAAAATCAAGTGTCAATGTGCAATTCGAATGGAAGCGTCCGTAGGTTGTGGAAGATGCTTCTCACATAACGATAAAGCACTCAATTTCTTTTCTACAGTCTCCCTAAAAGATAGAGACGAGACATTAAATGGAAGATAAAGAAAAATATAGAAAACGCTCAACACAGAAACTCGAATTAGTAAAACTCCATAATCTCTTACGTGCCAAATTTTTCGACGGTTGAATAAACCCACCTGCAAAATTATTCGCCATCGTTTCAATATCACTCGTTTTTCTAGCCATTACGCTTTCGCGAATCGATCTTAGTTCCATCCAAGGATAACTTGACAGGTTAATGATAAGATTTCATAGGAAGATCTAATCAGTCGATAGTCACGATATTCACAAGTAAATCGACCAATAGTCACACTACTGGGACTAGTAAGGATTGACCGTGCCTCGTAGGTAAAACAGAACGGAAAAGGAGAAATACTGGATGCAACGTTTCTTAGCTACATTTGAAACGTTTTTTTTAAACACGAGTCAAGTATATGAATCAAAGGCATTCTGAAGTTAACCACAGAGGATACCGTCATGCGTCCTGTTCAAATCGACTCTTTGCTGTATATAATTGAATGGAGCAAGCGTCGTTCCAGAACTTCGAACCAGACCACTTCAAACCGTCTTATCGCAACGTGCAGCGACTGGATAATTTTTTTCTGACATACACGGAGAACTGATTTCATTAATTGCCATTTTGATTGTATCATGATAATTTTAACGGACTTGCGCTCAGCTCGTTTTACGTTTATGCTTGTTCAACATAATTAATCATAAATGGACATCCGGTATACGTTATTCGTGGACTGATACGAATTCACTGAATCGGCCTACGTTCGAGTATGTTTGAGCATGCAAGAAAATATCATTATCAAATTGGTCGTATGGCTTACCCTAGACAAGAACGAAAGTCCACTCTTCCAGTTGTTAGTATTGCGGTGGGCATGCGTTCAAAGAATGGAAATACGATAAAGTTTAAGTACGATATAAAGTAATGGCGTTGATGGGAAGAGACTTGTCGTGGAAATGACTTAAAGTTATTGGCATGGAATTTCAAATAAACTGCGTTTCCAGTTGGCTAACAGCTGCGTAATCAAAGAGATTTCGACGACAAGGCATTTGCCCAACATTTTTAGCAGAGTTCACGTTAACGTAAACGTGATCATTTTAAAACTGTTCTAATTCACTTGTCTAAGTAGATGATTAATTAACGCTTCGACCTGACGCAAAATAATTGTATGTATGCACACACACACACACACGCGCGCGCGCACGCGCGTCTAATAAAATATATTACAATTACGTAACCGGTTAGATACGATCTGAACGCCTTGTCGATTCTTGGCGCCAAAGATATATCAGACTTCGCTCCGATAATTTTATCGCCATACGTAATTGATATCGGAATCAGAAAATTAGTATCGCACGAGCAACATCTTCCTTCTGGAATAATGGTGGCTGAACGATGCGCAAACATATTTATTGCCGTGTCTCATCGATGGAAGTGCGAGTATCGATTCAATAAATTTCAATGGAAGCTCTGCCTTTGTTCTCGAAGAATTTCCGGAAGTACGGTTTTCGCTTCGAGCATCCAGCCAAATTTCCAACTGGTAGATTTGACCCAGTCTATCATAGTCCTATCTCTTCTCTCTTGCTTTCTCTCCTGTTTCTTTGGCTGACGTCGAACTGGGAGGAGTCGAGG
Source organism: Syrista parreyssii (assembly GCA_030142615.1). Taxonomy (NCBI): domain Eukaryota; kingdom Metazoa; phylum Arthropoda; class Insecta; order Hymenoptera; family Cephidae; genus Syrista; species Syrista parreyssii. The sequence continues at coordinate 146,459 of JARQTG010000191.1, forward strand.
AAGCTGAAGGCTCGAAAAAGCAAACAGTTCCGTTTGAACGACGATGTCACCGCCAGGTCGGTTTCCGTTCGACATTCCCAGAATATCCATACCTCTGTAGGATAATCTTGGATGATTACGTGAGACCAGTTGACTCCAAGTTTCTCAATGATAATTCCGTCCAATGGATGTTATTCCTCTTCCTATGGTTCCTTGTACGTCTTGACTCCGATGTCTATTGAAGATTGAAGAAATAAATCTGACCTAAGAAAGTCTTGAGCAATGCCGGTAAACCTGCGGTTTTTCTAGCGAAACATCAGCTTTTCCGCTCGGTCGCAATCTTCCTTGTTGAGTCGCACGCGATGGCCTTGGAGCACGCAAACCTCATGGCAGACGAACAAGTCCTTGTCCAGCATAGAACTTCTCGAGAAAAAAATGCCACAAAATTCGACGTGGTCATCCTGCTTCCACGTGACGATCTACGTACACGATAGTAGGTATTAATGATCAATCGATAACAATTATCACGTCGAGTTGATGTAACGAGCACGTTTTGCAGCTGAAGAATTGTTACTCGTATATTGTGAAGTCATCCTCACGACAAAAGATAACAGCAGCGTCGGAGTCTTCGGGGCAGGTTAGCAGGCTGCTGATGAGGTATGCTGGCAGACACAGGCAGATGAACGCAGGTCGCAGCAGGGATGTGTACAGCAGAATATGATGAGGAGCATCAGCAGAAATACGTCACGTGTACCTGCGAATTATGAAAGAGCGAATGGCTGAGAGTATAGTCTGTCAGTTAGACCATGCACGTTACGTAAGGTCCATAGTCCTTGAATGGATGTCACCTGTGGCCTCTTCCGTAGATCGATAATTCATTGCCATTTACAGTAAGTAGCAAAACCCGGTAGGCCTCTCTTCGCTCTCCTTGGTATTTTCCTCAATTCGAACCAGGCTAAACGGCGCAGGGTTCAGCCAAACAATAAGTCGACCGAGCTATTTAATGAGTAGCTGTTTAAACGTGGCGATAGCGTCTCAATTGTAAATCCCTGATAAACCACTAGGGACAAATCGTGACGCCATGTTCATGTGTTGGCAGCACCTTCTCTTTCTATATACCATGCCAGCTCACTTGTGACTCGGTAGTCAACTGCAGTCCAAACTCATTCCGACATCTACATAGTCTGTTGTCGTTCCAGCTGTAAGAAGTTGCTCTGACGATCCTGTCAGAGAGTCACTGCTGACGACGCTGACTCATACGTACATTTTTAATGTGACTCTTTATGACGTAACACCCGTGTCGATCGTTTAAGCGAGCAGCGTTCCCAGACAATACAGACTGGCGCAAACACTCGCTATTCCATTTAGCCATTACTGAAGATTATGCCGTGCCACATCATCGAAGTAGGCGTCTTCGTAGTCGTCATCCTCATCCTCGACGTCGATCCATCCTCTTCATATCCAGTTGAATTTTCCACGAGCACCGCCACGAAGGTTGCAGGCTGTTCCTTCCGAACCTCGCGGATATAAATAACAGGATCGGCTAGTGTTTAAAGCAGACGTGTCAAGCAATGTGAATTAAGAGTTTTTAACGAGTGAGATAGAAAGAAGTCAGGGGAAGATCAATCTTATAGGTGATGCCGCATTTGCATAGAGCAAAACCAGTCGCAATTTCCATAACACACAGCAGCCACTCTCTCGCCCAGCCACGAGGAACGTGCCGCCAAATCGTATCGGCAAGGAGAGAGAAATCTAACCTCTCGTTAGGGCGATCCTGAGCTCAGTCCTATCTGCTTCTTCCTGTAACTTCATCGCTCTGAGCTCTTCCGGTTCTTCATCCATTTTTTCCCCTAGTTTTAACATTTCTAGGGAAAAAGGTATGCCAGGCCGCACTGAACGACCCTCTACGTATACTAACGATTCTCTCTTACCAGGTCGTCCTCGAATTCGTCGTCGTCCGTGTCCGAGTCCGAGCAACCTCGTAACTTTCGAACTTTCTTTTTTACCTCCTTCTTCACCACTCTCGTTATCGCGCTCTCCGGCTGCGTGCAATTCATTCGCATACGTTGCTTGGTACATTAATTTTCTTTGGATTTATCTACGACACTATGCCAATACACGTAACGACGGGTGCTGGGTGTCACTCTACAAATTCTTTTACGAAATCATTTAGCGATTATTCTCTGCTCGGGTTTCTACGGCGATCTTGACCAATTGGCAGCTTCTTTGCAATTATATACATAGCGGCATTTAACGTTGAAGGATATTTTGCGATTCGAGGTAAAACACGTAGCTAGGAGTTTTATCTACGTTGATGACGAGTAGCAGGTTGACATATATATACTTTTACTTATATGACCGATTGATAGTGACGGATTACTTCTGGTACGGTACGCCTCTAATATATTGATTGGAGAGCAATAAAAGGTAATGACTATACAGTGTAGGAATCAAACGACTAGCGTTTCTGTATGAAATATTAATATTTAGCAAAAATTTCACACGGTTAGTTTTCCGTTCTAATCAACTTCAGAAATTTGACAAAGGTATTTCCGGCACGGGGTTGTTTAGCCGCGCAGCCATAATTCCAGGTCGCACCACCTGTCGACCACCTGTTTCCGAATTCCCATGAAACGCAGAGACCCTTCGCACTTGAAGCATTAGAAACGGAAAGGCAAAAACTGCAAGCGGAAGTGAACCCTGGTGGGCGTTTGGAGTGTCAGAAAAATCTTTATCCTTATCAAAGGATACGGACAAATATAGAAACGTATCATGGCTTCCCAGTTGCCAAGGAGTTACACGCGTATAAAGTGTTGTAGTCGTCTTTGACTGTGTCAAGGTGAAGGCGCGTCTCGAGTCCGACTAGCAATCGGAGGTGAAAGCCGTATCCTCGTGAGGAATAACTGTGTCCAAGCGAACTCACGTACTGCATTGGATTGGAACGACGGACGAAAATGGAATCGATTTTGAAAATCGGTTGAATAAGAAGACGTTAAAATGTACGTCGTGCCATAAGCACAGAAGCCATTTTAAATTTTGTTTTTGACTGGTAAATCGACAATGAATGGTCTTAAGGCGGGTTTCACAGTGCAGTAAAGGAAGTTTACACGCGACAACGAATATCCCACGCGCAGGAGATGACATCACTGTTTGTTCCAGTCACCCTGCCGTTTTTATCGACGTGACATAAGGCCTAGAATTGAACGCACTTTCGTGGGACTTAAGCGAGGACAATTTGGTAGATCGACGATAGCAGCCTGATAATAATTACGTTAAGCTTGTCACGTACGGGCTCGAATTTTGGAAATTCGTACGAGTAAATATTATCGTAGGAAGCAGCAGCAACAGGACGTTAGTGGTTATAAGATCAAGTGATTGTTTGTTCTGGCGAAGATTTAAAGAGGAAGCAGCCGTCCTACCTTCTTATAGAGCTTGATCCAGGTCAGGTCGCCCTTGTTGTCCGTGTACTGGAGTCCGAAGAACCAGACTTCCCTGAGGCCGATCGTCTTCACGACCTGATCAAACAGTTGCTTGCCGGTAGTCGTCTGCTGGATCGCGAACTCCAGCTCCGCGTCCATCGTCGTCACCCGCACGTTCATCTTCATCGAGAACAGAAAGAGAAACAGGTCATTTCGTAGCACGACACCCGGTACGTGGCGTAGGGACGCCAAGGGATAACGGCGTCGAGACAATGGATCACGACGTAAATTTTAAAGACGCTCAGCAACGGAATTCACTGGTCGGGAATATTTAATGCTCTTGAGAATAATTGGAAAAACAGGAAAATGCACTGTCCTATGCACTTAATATTCTTACCATCTTCGCACCAGCCACCATGGCGAATATCGAATTGAGTCGATCGCGCAACAGCCGCACTTAACCTCTCACCCGGCTACTTTTACCAAATATTACAAAGCAACGGCACTCGCGATTCTCCTTTGGAATTATTTGAACTGACGCCGTAGTTGATTCCTGAGTCTCGTAGTCACTTGGAAACGCGACGCGTTACGGAGAACTCGAAACGACGCGGCTTGTCGGTTGAGCTCCAGTCGAACAATGGGCCAAAGGGGCAAGTGCACGGCGCAACCGGCGTCCGTCCTTTTTTCTTGTCCTTTTCTTCGCCCCACCGCCAGCCGGAAGCCTCGCTCTGTGTTCTTGCTCCTCTACTTTGTTGGCTCCTTCTCGGTTCCTCCAACTTGGCAAAACGACGCCGAGAGGGAGATAAACTACACTACGGTTGACTACGGTGCGGAAGGGATAACGTGAACGGTCCGGTCCACGGACCTGCAGCCAATCAACAACGGCTCTGGAGAATACCGGGTGTCTCGAATTGAAAGGACGTTCGGAAAAATTTCTTTGTCAGATCGAATTTACGGTGAAATATTGTACTCTCTCTTGTGAAGCGTCCAATCGTTTAGGGTAGTTCTCACGAAAAGGAACTCGGGGCGCTGCACTCCAATTTTTTTAGTTGCGGAGGAATCCTCCTGATGCCACTAGGAGTAACCAGAGATTGTTACGGTCTCGCGAGTCATTCTAGACTAATTCATATTTTAGCCCTGATCTGTATTTCAATGTATCTACATGGTTATCTTATCTCTTGGTAGATTGAATCGGTAACATGAAGCATGCCGCCGTCGCTGCTTTATCTCGAGAGATTATTGACAAAAGTATGAAAAACTCCACTAGTTGTGTGACACGTTAGTTTTGCTGTGTATTATATTAACAAAATGTAAAAGTGGGACGCTTGTATCTTTCTACTTACCGACTTCGGCATCTTGGCGTCTGCGTCTGTTCGTTCTAGGCAGTGAAACTGTCAGCCTGCAACAAATATACGCATAATATGTAACGCGTAACTATTGTCGTTTTGCGTTACACGCGCATCGAGTCTTGGACAGGAGGAAGAGGAAGAGGAGGATACTTTGTCAAAGACGCAAATGTTGGAGCACCTTGCGGTCTTTATCGACCGAGTAACAAATAGGGGTGCTGGTAAATCGCTTCAGAGACTCTCAACGTTCTCGTAGAATTTTATTGGTACAAAATTGTCGAACCTGTGTGAACGAAGCATGACATATAATTGTTGTCGCTATTAACTGCCATCCATATGACTGTTGTACGAATCTACGAACTTTGAGTCTCCTTTCAATAAATACTAAATGTTAGGTATATAGGGAATTGGTGATTTCTAGGAATTGAAAAGCAGCTCGCAAACCGGAACGATCAGAATCATGGAAAAAAAGGAGAGGTCGCGCCTCTCTTTCACGTGTGCGTCATGTGTGTCGTATGATCCGTGAGTGCAACTAGGAACTTCCATGTGAAGAGCAGAGACAGGTTATAATGCAAATCCGTATGACCGACATCCAGCGACCCATCAACCGAGGAGTGCCCGCAGTCGCATAGTCGCATAGTCGTCTAGCATTCTCCTTTATCTAGGACCGCGTTCATTGAACCGAGTACGGACACACTATGTAATACGTCTTCACTCTTTCTCCTGAATCTAATTGAATAGTCTAGGTCGTTCGCGATATCGAATTTTTATGAGTTCTTGGCAAACTCAGTAGACTTTTAATCGGACACCTCTGCTTCCCGTCTGCCGTCCCGTTCCCCGACTGTGCCAAGTTCAAAACTGCTTAACAATCTCTTCACTGTTCTGCGGCTCCCTTTCAAGGTCACAAAAATGGCGCCGGTCGCTGCCACCGCCATACCGGTGAATTATATGTCAGAGCCAGATTAAGGGCTTGGCCCTTTACTATCAACGTTTTTTCAGTTTCTTGAGGACAGTTATAATCTTACTTTTTGACAAACTATTCCTCTTCGTGTCCCTTGACGGTGAATATACAGTGGTACCGTTAGAAGCTGTTTTTCCACTTTCTGACACGCAAGATTTACGATACTGGTTGAAGATGAATCTGTACTTTGTAGATTTCTGTGACATTCAAAGTGGTATCTATTACTGACAGTCAGCCTTGCGGCGATGGATGAGTGAACTCCACGTTAGGCAGAATTAAGCCAGTGCTCGTGTTTACGTGTGTATTCGTATACTCGTAACTTGCCCATTAGAGATTCACTAATCCGACGACAGCAAAAGGTGAATTATTGAGACAAATTGCAAACACCAATAGAGGCATATGGCGAATCGAGTAGCCCGTTAGAAAGAAACCGATGGTCCCATAGAAACGAGAACCGTTCGAACGTAGAGGCCTCACGGAATAACGGAAAATTTGTTCTACCGAATCTACTGTGAAGTCCATACATATGGGCCTTGCGTGCCAGAAATCAATTGGACCAAAGTGCCGGTTGACAAGTACCAAATGATCGAATTTCAATGAGCGTTAACTCTGCATGGAATTCATTTAAGAGGCACGACTGTAAATGATTTAGAAAAATAGACTAATGGGACCATGAATCAAAACTGCCCTGAGGCATTGCAGGGGGTATACCTTTGGAGTATAACCGGAGGTAACCTATGACACATTTGTGAGAGGGAACTGATCTGCAGGCAGATTATTCATGGTGATCAAAACTTTCAAGTGACGAATGATCTTGCTGACAGAATACCAATGAATGAGAATTTTCCTAGATTTAAGTATAAATCCTTCGGCATTGGAACCGCCCGAACGAAACGGTTAAGATCGATTTCGCGGTTACTTTAGACTTACTTTCTTGTCGCTAAAGTGTAGATCCTCCGGCACGTGTGCCACACATTCACGATAGTCAAACGGCACTGGCACTTACACTGTACCCGGGACTGGGAACAACTGGGATCCGTGCAATCCACACCCAAAAATCCCGTCACGTTGAGCAAATACTGACACCTCACTGATAATATGGCCGCCGCCCGGCCGCCCGACGTTCTTCAGATGGGGTGGGGCAAAATCATGAATCAACGAATTCATCTAGATTGACTCTTCTGCCTGTAGACATATCGTCTTCCGGCGTCCACTGTGGATTGGCCGTTAAGGCGGAATGACACTATTGGCGGGAACATTTGATTTACCTTACGAAAAATTATTGTTCTTTTGACTACACAGAATATGAATGAGAGATTATGTATTCATTGTATGGAATAAATAAATGTACTGTGATAAAAATACATATAATGAGGAATCGAAGAATCTAGAAAGACGGCTCTGAGGAAGGGGCAGTTTTCTTAAGAAGCACGAATGGCTGAAGTATTGGGCTACTCAAACCAGAAGGAGCCAATCGGAGTGGTTACAACGGAAAGAGTATTTTCATGCTAGGGAAAGTCTTATTTTTAATTGCGCAAGTGTGATCTATATGTGAAAAATAGGAAATGTGAGTAAAAATAATAACGCTTTGGAAGTGATATAAATGCTAGAAGGCGATGGATCCTTGCCGAATGGTAAATCGAACTACAAAAGCCCTGTAATCTGCGTATCGAAATACGTCTTTCTTATTTATTTGTGATTCCACATGTCGCCTGTCCAGCGATTGCTAGAATTTGCTAGAATCATATACCTAACCAAATCCTTGCTACCTAACATAATTATTATTACATATCAAAAACCCTTCATGCCACTCAAAAATTGTCAACAATCAAAAATTTTAAGCAATTTCAAGGATCAACATTTTCTAAATCGTAACGCGTTCTCATTCTCCTCCGTTTCACTTTTCTACGGTATTTCGATAATTCAATCAAAATTGCCTCACAATTTCACACTCTTGTGCCCTTATGAAATTACGTGTTTCCTTAGCTTTAGAGAACATGTATGCCTTTTAAAAAAATTTCTTTTTGATTACTGCTTTCTTCGTTTTTCATCTTGACATTTTCGTGTTGTAACTGTCGAGGACCTACGTAATTACTGCTGAATGTCTTATGCACATATGTTCTTGTGTATTTCAGTTACACTATTAGCTTTCCAGCAGATAAAATGTAATCGGATCCGTTCGAAAAATAGATTAAACGTTTTACCGAAATTAGTAGACTCTGGAGGAACTATGAAGGCGTTATTTTTAGGGTAACCCACGTATATTTTTTAAAGTAGCATAACCTGGTGATTTACAACTTAATGCCTTAAATTATTGACTGTGAACTCCATGACGGACCATGGTTAGTAATAGTGCATCACCCTTGAATGATCCAATGTATATAGGTTCTCCTATAAAACAATAGTACTTTATAATTGTTTGAATAGATAATTTAATCGAGATGTTATTTATATTTTTCTTTTCATTTAACGAAGTTTATCACATACATCATTGTGTGTATTACTTTTTAAATAAAATTATGATTGATCCTGATCATCTCAATGTGTATCATCGTTTGATGTAGGCAAGCTGGTCAAAGAAGCGTCGTCTTGGTGATGAAGTTTGCATAGCAGTTGATAAATCTACATTTATTGATGATAAAAATATGTTTTGTTGGGGAAGTACTGTACATGGAGAGCTTGGTCTTGGAGGTATTGAAGCTGAAAATATCCTTTTACCTAGAGAGGTTGATTTTCATAAGGCCACAGAGGTTGAACAGAGTGAGTTTTCAAGTCATTTGCATCTGATGAATTTTCATGCACTGAATTTAAAAGTACTCAAACTTTTCAGTCGCATGTGGTGAAAACCATACCGTTATTATAACGAATGATGGTCAGGTTTACTCTTGTGGGAATAATGATTATGGACAACTCGGTCATGAAAAATCAAGAAAGAGACTGCGTGAGTATTATGATAAATTACGTAAACCACCCCCAAAAGATGTATGTTTTACAGTGGTATTAAACTATGTTACATTTTTTTTATAGAATTAATACCAGGTCTGGATGCATTTGTTTTTAAACGAGTAGCATGTGGAGCTAGTCACTCGTTAGTAGTGAATGAATGGGGTCAGGTATTCAGCTGGGGTTCAAATTCCGATGGCCAATTAGGTAAGACCAAATGATCTTGGTGAAGATCTATCGATTGCAAATAATTGTATAGCATTTTCTTAATGTGTTTTCAATACAGGTCTCAATACACACACCTGTAGTGAACGAATTCCTCGGATGGTCAAAACTTTAGGGACTAATGTGGTGATTCAAATAGCCTGTGGACTTAAACATACTCTAGCGTTAACCAATAATGGTGAACTGTATGCATGGGGTTCAAACAGCGAAGGGCAACTTGGTCTTGGGCCTGAAATTAAAAAGGAAGTCAAGCCTAAACTTATAGCAAGTCTGACAGTGATACCAATTGCACATATTGCTTGTGGTGGCTATCACAGTATAGTTGTAACCAAATCAGGTACGAGAAACTTAACTCTAATAAAAAAACATAAACGTGAACTTTTTCACCAACTAATACCTATTTATGCATCACATAAATGTTCGGTATTACTAGGCGCTGTCTTTGGTTGGGGTAGAAATACGTTTGGCCAGTTGGGCTTAAATGATACGGATGACAGAACCGTTCCTTGTCAATTACGGACATTAAGAAATGCCAAGGTCCGTTACGTAGCCTGTGGCGAAGATTTCACCGTGTTTATGACTATGGTAAGTTTCAGTCATTCGTAAAAATCTTCCACGAATGTCCATAATGTATCGTAAGAGTTCCATAAACTGGAACGTTATTCCTTAGGATGGCGGTGTGTTTACTTGTGGAGCCGGGATGTACGGACAATTAGGTCATGGAAACAATAGTAATGACATACTACCTCGTAAAGTAATGGAACTTATGGGCAGTGTAGTTACACAAGTACGTTGTATTTCAAATCTTATTTGACTCTATGTTAAGGTGGTTCAATCACTCCAGCTTTGGAAAGTGCCTGCGTTATGTAACGGTGTAAATGATCTGTAAAGGTTTCTTGTGGTCGAAGACACACTCTTGCCTTGGTACCATCCCGAGGTAAGGTGTACTCATGGGGTCTGGGCGGCGCAGGACAATTGGGTACTCGAGTAGCACGAAGCGTGACAACTCCCCAAGTCGTACTTGGTCCCTGGGTTGCACCTGCTGATCAATCCTTGATAAAAATTGACTCACCAATTAGCCCGTACTCGGTAGATTGTGTAGTGAGACACATTTTCAGTGGCGGAGATCATTGCTTCGCTACTGTGACCCAGAGAAAGGCAGGTCTTGTTTAATCTATTCCAACAGCATCATCTTTTCTAATATAGTCAGGGTCGAATAATGTCATTAATTGACATGTGCAGGATAACATACCGCCCGACGATTGCAGGATACTTTTACCCTCAACACAAATTCTAATCGTGACGGAAGAACAACTGACAGCATGCCAGAGAGTGCCTCAGAATTCGCCAGTAGATCACGACCTTCTGACGTGAGTACAAAAGTTAGTACATAAGTCTGTCGTTGAGATGTTACTTCCGCTATCAAAGTTTGCAACGATTAAACCTTGTCTCTTCGATGCAATTTCATCGATCTGTGCGTGCGAGTTACTTTTGATAAGCAAACTGTGCATTTTCTATATAGATATCTCGAGACTGTATTCAGAAGTCAGGCTTGTATAAATGGCTCCTTTTTACTGTCAAACAACGCCCACTATTGCTGTTCGAGTAAACATCACGGCGTAGATATGAATCAGGCCACTAAGATCTTTGATATAATTTCAGAATTGGAAAATAATACAATCAAAGAATTGGTAAGCTGCTAAATTGTTCGATGTCAACATTGCATTCTTGTAATCCTCAATGAAGATATTTGAATGGTTTTCAGATTTTTATTTGTCTAACGGAAGGGCTTATACCTTCGTTGATGCCTTCGCCACCGGATGTCGAATCTTTACGGGTATACCTGACGCTACCTCTCTACCATGGTTTCTCGGATCCTTCTAATAGCAATGTAATACACAAACCATTTTCCAAAGCAGTGTTAGGCCTAAAACCGGAAGCTCTTAAGGTCGTGGGCATGTGGTGGAGTAAAGCACCATCCTATTATTTCGAAAGGCTAGTACGCTCCTTCAAAATCGTTGTACTTCATTTCATTAAACAGCCAAAAGTCAAAGAAAATAAGGTAATATATAAGTGGATGCTTCAGAAAATATGAGCTAAAAAAATAAGTTCCATTCATTTGTAAGTAACGTTTCGTGTGGTTCTTCTCTTCCTCTGGCAGACCGTCGCCTGGGACATGACGCTACAGCTCGCCCTGGATATCCTTCGGCTACTAAACAAGTTGAATCACACTACGGACGATGGTCTTAGAGTACCTTATGCCTCGTTCCACTTACCGGAACTCTCAGAATTTATAGATGTTAGAATGGATTACGTTAAGTGGTTAACCGAAGAAGATCCATTCTCGGTATACATTATTATATTATCAGTCTCACCACTTCCACTGTTTTCATTGTTTATCGAATGTTTTCATGCTCTTTTCAGTATCACAAAATATTCTTCTGCAATTATCCGTTTTTGTTTGACGCTCAAGCTAAGACTATATTGCTTGAAACAGATCAGGCTATTCAGATGCAGTCAGCAATGAACGAGGCTGCCAGCAGAGCCATAACACACATGCTGCTCGCACCTTTTCCAGCGAACAACGTTAATGCACGGCAGCACAATCAGTTTGTCATGCTTAATGTCTCTAGGGAGAACTTAGTGGACGATACTTTGAGAGAACTGTCACAGTACGACTCGAGCGACCTCAAAAAACCTCTAAAGGCAAGTTAGAAAAAAATAGTATATTTGTAATTACAAAGAACATACCGTTTATAAGTTGGTCACTTATTGTAGGTAAAATTCCACGGAGAGGAGGCCGAAGATGCTGGCGGCGTCAGGAAAGAATTCTTTATGCTTTTACTCAAGGAAATTCTCGACCCTAAGTACGGAATGTTCAAACAGTACGAGGAAACTAGGACTATTTGGTTTTCACCGGATTCCCTTGAGAGCGAAGTCATGTATTTCCTAATCGGACTTCTTTGTGGCTTGGTGATTTATAATTTTATCATCATCGACCTACCGTTCCCATTAGCCCTGTATAAAAAATTACTCCATGAACCAGTTGGTCTCTCGGATATCAAAGATATGTCGCCGACGCTTGCGAAGTATGATTTATATGCAAATTAATAGATTAATTTAATTTTCCCGTGACATTATTCGGTTCCATTGCAGGAGTCTGCAGGATGTTCTGGACTATAACGAGTCTGATATTGAAGATGTCTTTTGCTTGCATTTTGAAGTGACCAGGGAAGCCTTCGGCGAACAAAAAATATACGAGCTCATACCGGATGGTAGTAAAACTCCAGTTACGTTAGAAAATAAGTACGTAGAAAGTATCTCGGTCTTTCTGTATTCTTCTTCGACTCTGCTCCATTTTTCACGTGTTGAATCTTACTTCCTTTTCGCCCTCGTAGGAAACAATTTGTGGATCTTTACGTTGATTACATTCTCAATAAATCGGTTGAAAGCCACTTTCAGGCCTTCCATAAGGGTTTTCACAAAGTGTGTGGCGGCCGAGTACTCGAATTATTCCATAGTCACGAATTGATGGCTGTGGTTGTTGGAAACGAAAATTATGACTGGGAGGAGCTCGAAAGAAATGCCACGTACAAAGAGGGATACACAAAAGATGATCCTACGATTATAATGTTCTGGCAAATTTTCCATGAACTTTCCCTTGAAGAAAAGAAGAAATTTCTTCTCTTCTTAACGGGCAGCGATCGGATACCGATTCAAGGCATGAAGGCTATCAAGGTAATTTTTTTTATTATTCTGAACAATGATATTCCACTAATGGCTAATAATGAAATTTCAATTCTTTTTTTAGATAACTATACAGCCAATGTCCGACGAACGGTATTTACCGGTTGCTCATACTTGCTTTAATTTACTCGATTTGCCCCGTTATCAGACTCGCGAAAAATTGCGATACAAGCTTCTTCAGGCTATTCAGCAAACCCATGGATTTTCTTTGGTTTAATTTATTATGGAATCATAAATTGTTTCCTGTATAGACATAGCTAAGAATCACGCAAACATCAATTCAGTAGCAATCCGAAATTGCATTTAATTAACCACGATGAAAGTAGACCTACGGTAATTAAACGACTCGAATATAATTTGTTCGATTCCAATTTTTTCCAAGTTTTGACAGACCAAACCAAACAGTTCCAGATAGTCGACGAACACTAGATCTCTAAATTCGCTGTGAAAATTTTCGAACTTTACACTTTTTTGAATTCGTATGAGTACATAAATTTAAGACAAAATATAAAATATATTTTGACATTAGTCTGCATCTCTTTTTGCAATTAGGTGAACGAGAAAATTAGCTAAACACTCAGATTATCTAGTCCATATGTGAATTCGGCGGTATGTAAATCACCTTGGAGTATCAATTTATTTACAAAAAAGGATATTTAATATTTTTTTACATTATATTTAAACACGATATGTCCGCACGAAAATATCTACCTTGGGACTACGAAGCCTTACAAGCATTTAATTATTTATTAATAATCATGTGAGCAAATTTTATTTTCTCTTTTTGCTACGGGATACCTCATGGGATGGAAACAAGTTTAATTATAAATGCCCTTGACAGGATTGTTGATGATATTACTGCTTAATGGAAAGAGATTCGTACGACATATTCTGTACGTTGTTATATATATATATCCTCTTGTACGATCACTGATGATGGAAGGAAACAAATAAAGCACATATAGTTCTGTACGTTGTGATAGGAAATTATGTGGGATTCATAAAATGCTGAATTGTGTGTAAGGATAGTTTATTTCTTTATACACGTTAATATATTACATCGTTAAGAAGTTGCCGTTAGTCTTAACAACTCTGACAGTCGTGGTTGCATCACATACAAAAAAAAAAATTAAATACGCCCATCTTCGTTTCATAACGTTTTATACAGAGAGAAAGAGAACAATAGGGGCTGATTGGCGTACACCCGTCTCAGACTCTTTATTCAAATCTCGTCGTTTTAGTCGTCCGTACGCGATTCAGGAATTGTAATCCTGTTTGCATGATCTTCCTTGGTGTCGAATCATCCGAGATCCGACAGCTAGGTCGTTTCGTCGTAAGTCCTACAATACAGAAAGTTTCACGACCGGGTGAAGATTGGTGTATCGGCGAAGATGGCATCTGAATGTACGATGCTGTGAATTTGACAATGCGCACTCAGGTGCTGGTCGGGCTGACTGATCGGACTGGTCCAGGTCACGGGTCGAAGTTTAAAATTGGGTAGGAAAGCGTTAGTGGTAATCGTGTCGCGCGAATCAAGCATACTACTATATATTTAAGAGGGGTAATGTTTGAGTAGGGTAGGTAAAACTCTAAAAGAGAAAAATAAACGAAAAATAGAAGTTTCGTAATGAACATTTTGTTATCACGGGAGACGTTTGTAATGGATGACAGGTGACAGATGTCGGCAGGACTCAACGTGACTTCCCTTGCACGTTTCAAGAACTCCTGGAAGGATCGCTCAATGGCGAACGGAAGAGGTTGTAACGTGGGGCAGCTGCAAGCAGGAACCGGAAGTCAAAAAAGCGGGAGCGGGGACACGTGCCCCGAAGCCCCTGCACGGTTTACGATTCCCGAGGAATAGTCAAGAGGAGCCCAAAGCGATGAACTCTCGCTGTTCATGATACGTTCGTTCAGCGAGGACGAAGTAATATCCAGACGTCTCGTGGAGGATGCCAGAGAAGGGAAGTTTGACGGTGTCCACGTCTCCGCACTAGCACCCTCTGGGATCTTACCCGGAGGGACTCTCCGAGGGAGGTTTTTGGCACGCGAGGATCTCTTCGCTAGTGCTGATAAGCAGGGGTGAAGTATTGAGTTCCGGGTGGGGCCCGGTAACCAGGGTACGTGCTGTTCAGGGCATGTTGAGAGAAGAACCCGGTGTAATCCTTCTTGACTCGGCGGGGCCTGACGGCAGGGCCTTTTGCCAGCTCCAGACGGGCCCTGTTCTCTGCCTCCGTTTGAGCTTTCACCGACGCAGGCGGCCATTTCATGTCTCCCCTCATGTTGCCACTGACTGGTGCCTTCGTAGCTGCTGGTTGTGCCTGATACACTGGTGCCGGAACCTGAAAGACAGGTAGCTTCTTTCATTAATCCTTTTTCTTGTTCTAAATTTAAGGTGTGACGTACCTGAGAAATTGGTGGCTGTGGTCTGAGAGTGATGGTTGATGGCGGTGGCTCGAAAACTGGTGTCTGGCCTGCCGAGGGATACACTTGAACCGGTTGGCTCTGTGCCTGCTGAGGAGGAATACGAGACACTTGCTCCTTTTGCTGTGGCTGCTGCAATTCATAAAAGAAAATCGTCTGATAGTGGGAAAACGTTAATGAAGAATATTTACATAAGGCCCCGACCAAAGACTATGGTCGTTAATAAGTTGACGAGTTGACTGCACGCTCTTCACGGGGCAAACCAACATGGAGAATCGAGCTGCTCCATCGGACGTCACTCTACACTCATGATGTCAGTTGGCTGACACTTTTCACTGACGTACCTGGGCCTGATGATGTGGCTCTCTCCACGGGGCCTGAATCTGCTGCTGAGGAGTCGATGGCTGAGACTGCGGTTGCTGCGACCTCCAGGAAGGCGGCTGCTGAGTTTGTTGGGGTAAAGGGGATGATGCCGGCGGTGTGACTGGGGCCCAACCCTTAACTGGGGCTGCCTGCTGGAAGTGGGACGGCTGTCGAAGCGTCCCACCGGGACTCACGGGCGATGGAGAGGATGGCACGAGTGTCTGATGTGCCTGGGGTTGTGGGGCCTGGCTCAACGAGGGTGGCTGGGGCGACGGACCCGACGAGGGACTGCTCTGGTACGAGACGAACTCGCCAATTCCGCGAGTCTTACGAAAGGAAAACGGCAATATTGTCTTTTGCGCTTGCATTAACTTTCATGGACGAAACGATATAATTTTGTGCTCGCTAGGCCCGGTAACTCGCGCCTCCATCCCCAGTGTGTAGTCAACCGAGGACTTTATTGATAATGGTCGACGGTCTATTAACTAGGTACAAGTCGATAGCTATCGTGCCAACGTGCGAGAATTACTGACAGTCTATTCATTTATTCTTAGATTACCTTAGCCTGGACAGGACTCTGCTCCACGTAGATGAAATCCTGATCCTCGGGTGGCGGTGGCCACGCGACTCTCTTCAGACCTGCAAACACCGCTTTGGTCAGTTCAGGTGTAATGCGACCAGATATTAGAGGAGTTCACCAATGAAGATGAGAACGAAGATGATGATGACAATGAGAATGACAATGACCGATTGCGCTCCTAGGAATAGAAGCTAAGCCGAGCAAAAAGCAGCCCTTATCTCGCCTAATCGATTTCGGATGCCAACTGTATTTTGCTTGGGAACTACAAGAGAAAGAAGCAGGCAAATCTTGGGTGGTACCTTCGCCGCGCAAAACCTTTGTATTTTGGAATAACGGGCCAGTGCCGTGTGCATATGCGAGTGCGTCACAAGAAAATCTGAGTCACGATAGTTTATTTATATCCACTCAGTAATATTACAGCATGGCAACGAGGTATTGTTCAATTAACCACTATTTTTAAATGATTCCGCTCCGTCGTTAATTTTACTCTTTCCACTAGTAACAACCACCAACCTACTTGTTTCAGGAGTATCAAGTTTCCGGAACAGTCGATGAAGATGGATGGATGGATCCGTACCGTGTTCACCTTTAATTCCAAGATCGCGACGCAGTCGGCTCCCGTGGCTAAATCGAAATGCGAAAGGTGTACGGATCGCGTGTCTTAATTGAAAAAGCGACGAATTGCGTCCCCGCAAGTTGCGTCACAGCGCACACGACCGACTCTAGCAGCAGCCTTATATCTCCGAGGATACGAGGGTTCTCGGGCCAACGACTACAAGCTGAAGTTCTGTTGGATTATGTGACGATAGAACGACAAGCCTCGGGAGCCAAGTTTATATTTGAAAATTATTCCCACGGATCAGAAAGATATTGCGCGGGTCTCGTCCTTGCGTGTATCTTTAGTTCAAATTTTTATGTTACACTAGAATTTCGAGGCCGTCACACTCGAGTGTCTATCGTCCCGTAGAGTATGGAATGTCCTACCGTCACGGTCACGTCACAGAAAGGTACACGTCGGTCACGGGAAACTGGATACCTGGATATTTGTCTACACTTGCGTCTAGTGAGTTCCGAGCGCTTGAATGCGCATGAATTACAAAAGTTTCGTAAAAAGATTCCTGAATGTTGTCTACGTTGAAAAGTGTAATGTGTTATTTGCAACGTACCGGGGCTTTGGCGAAAGACGGTCGATTCAGCGTCAGCCAACTACTACCACGAGGTCCACCGGTTTCCACCTGTCCACGTTACCTTTCATTATAACGCGGCCAATTTGGCCAGAGCTCCTACAACTTTTTTCAGGTCCGTGGAAGGGGCGTCTAGGGAGTCATGGAGGGAGAAGAACTTCATCGTGGGTTCTACCGGGGGAGGATTTTTTTTCGAAGACGCCACAATGATGATGATGACAGCTATTATGATGGCAGTAACGCCGCTAACGGAGTCCACTGACAATGAGCTATCATCGTGGGTGGGTTACCTGGGGCCGGGTGCAAAAGTAGACGACAGTAACGTCCGTCGGGGGGGCAGAACGGGGGCCAGCACTCGCGATAACGACTTCGCGGCCTCAACAACCGACGAACTTCCGTTGTATTCAGGATGAGCAGGACTTCCGCCGAGCCTCCGGGATGCCCGAAGCGAAGGGACCAAAGCAAAATTGAAAGAGCAGCAAAGCGTCAGGCTTTATTAATTCGCAGCTAAGTGCTGGTTAGTCAGCTCCTCATTTTCCGCTAAGTTAGCTCTCACTACTGTTGTACTATTTCTTTTATTTTTATCTGTTCTCTTGTCTCCACAGATACATCTGGACCAGGAGCATTGGCCGATATGTACACCACGCTGACGTTGCCGCTCTCGTAAAGTCTTTACGAGTCTGGCGCAGCTCGGGTATCGTGCCAATTTCTCATGAAGCAACAGACACGAAGTCTAAAAGCTCAGGATTCGACGTGCAAATAAAGAGCAAAGTTTCTTCGTAATTATTTAGCGCTGACTTACTGCCTTGTCCACCACGTTGTCTGGCCTCCTCCTCCTCGAGCATACGCAGAACCGCGCTGTTCTGCAAATTCGACGGTTTGGCCAACTGATTGAAGTCGATTCTGCAAGAAAGCGCGAAAGAGATTCGTGATCGCTGTTGACACTCACGAGTTTGCAACTTTGCGCCATAGCGACTTCCTTAATTAGAAATTAACAATTACCTCTTATTTCCAGAAATGGCCGCCATTACGCGCGCTGCGGATATTACGAGTTTAAAGCGCAAAATAAAATAAGGACACGCACACGGACACGACTACCGCGACTAACTATTCTTCGTCAATTCCCCGAAGGTAAGTCGGTAGCACTGACTGCCATCGGCTGAGAAACTAAGTCAAGTACAGCAGCTTTGCGCAACGCGCAGCCAGCCGTTTATTTCTAACCCGAGTGATTCGTCCCTCTGAAAATAACGAATCGCTTATGATGCTCGAGAGGCCGTACGAGAACAGTGAATCATCCGTGCTGTCCGTCAATTGAAACGTCAATAGCACTCATTGTCACTGACACGTGGGAGCCAGTCAAGCCATGCTGTCTCCTTCGACTTCTGCAAGGTGGTTCTGACTTCTGACGAATACGTAACCGAGATACGATTACGTGCAACAACATCCTGTTTGTCTGCTTACCTTTGTTTTCTCTTATTTTACATATGGAACGCGCATGGACACACCGGACACGTCATGGACACTTTACTTAATTAAATCTTACCCGACTGCACCATTGGCAAGAACCTGGGTCTGCCGATCCAGCGTCTCCTGGATAGATTGCTTCGAGTAGAGATTGATCGGCGAGTTGAATTGCTTGTTGACGAACTTTGGCCCCTGGCCCGACATTTTCTCCTCTTTTGTCCTTTACTGCTGCCTTTTCCTTCGCAACTGCAATCAGTAATCTATCAATTATTATACACGTGTAACTTTCATTCACTGACAATCTGATACTCGGAGCTCATTGACTTTGCTACGTATGGAAGATATTCTAATATGACGGTGTGAAGTATTCGAGGGTGAGTGCAGGGTGACGATTTTGAAACGGCGTCACGTGAAAGTCATCAAGTACGAAAGCTCTGAAAGCATCACTTTGGAATGTTTGGATACTCGAGAAGTCGGCGGATGAGTCGGCCAGAGTATTCTGGAATCTGTGCCAGGAAAACAGAAGCGCGAGTCCACCGGGTAGAAAAATAACAGTGAGAAAAATAGAAGACGAGGTCCAACAATAAATCGTCGAATATCTTGTGGCTGTAACCATGTCAGCAATCGAGTATACAGAGATGTATCTCACTCAAGTTCAATGACTCTCTTGTACTTTATTCAAATAACTAAACAGCGTTTATCATTCGCCGACAAATATTCTCATTCGGAGTAACTACGCAATGCGCCCTTTTGGAGGTTAACGACTTTACCGGCTTCGCTCTTGAATTTATTGCTGATCGGTCGGTCAACACCCCGACGAAAGGCGAGAGCTGAACTCGATGGAGTAGCAAGGAGCACTTTATGCCGTTTATTATCGACAATCGGATCTAGTAATAAGTATGAAGGTAACGAGTCAAGTTTTTAGTGATCGCCATGATTCTCCGCTTTTATCTACTGTATACGGAAATATAGAATTCTTCTCTATCAAATGCGATACACGTGGATCTCGATCTCTCGCGACGGATCACCCTGTGAAATACAATGCCGCAAATAGTCTTGGCAACTACTACTTCCGGCTACGTGCAGAGCATTCTCACGATAGCAACCCCTCTGCGTTTGCAGCTATATGGGGTTTATTAAATTCTCGAAAAAAAAAAAAAAAAGAATAAGAGAAATAGAGCAACGACTGTCGTACACTTAGTCGGAATGGCTTGGTGGGAATGGAACTCCGTGAGAAGTCTTCGTCTTGCGGTAGCTCCGACAGTTCTGATCATCGAGGATACCGTGGAAGATGCGTCCCTGCTGAGTAGCCACGAGTGGTCCACCACGGTTATTTTTGCTACGAAATTCCTCCGAATATATCTACATCTCGCGCAAAATCTTCGCTTCCCTGACTATCCCTCCTACCGTAGATCTTTCCATCCTGCTGGTAAACGAGCGGTCGGATTACGTTTCGCGGAGGTCCACGCCGAGAATTCCAACACGGAAGTATACAGATTCATCTCAGGTTCATCGAGAACCTCTACCCACTGCCTATGTTTCTACCATACAACCGGAACGTAATAGGCAGTGCCTGATTATTTTCAGTGCTGAAAAATCTCTTTGTAAATAATAAAACAGTCATTAAATTTTTTCTACCCGGAGATGACTATCCGTTCTCTCTTCTATTTGGATCGTCGTAAAGCCTCTAAGGATATATTAATATACACGTAAAACAAGAGTACATTGTAAAAAATGTAAAGGTCCTCGTTAACGAGACTCGTTAAGATAAGATGAAACAGGGGCGAAATATATTGGGGCGATCGAATGAGACGTTGAAGAAGTGTGAACTAGGAAAATGGCGGGTCGGTGCGCGACGCGTGTGACACTTGAGGGTAATTGAGTGCGACGTCCCCCCCTGGACACGTAGGAAGGGACCCGCAGAGTCTCCGGTCGTCAAAGCCTACTGGTTCTCCATTGGACCCTGGACCCCGCCTCCACGGCAGAACCTTCTAACCCTTTTTTTTTTATTTAATGGTCAACAAGGTAAGGCGAGCACCTACCTTAACACACCTACCGTAGAGCTCGCGTTCTCTCGAAGGTGGAAGACACTAAACTCAAAAGTGAACGTCGAAGAAACGTCTGGACCCTTCTCCTCGTCTTCCTGCCTCTCTAGTCTCTTCCCGACCCCGCCTCTACACCTCTTCGTTCCCCTTGTTGCGTATATACTTCCACACTTCTCCACTTTGCGGAGCAAGTTATTTTCGGCCCCCCCTGAACCCGCTGCCACCTCCGCCACCATCGCGCGTATCTTCTGGCAAAGCAAAAGTCTTGTTTCCTCAAGTTTTCTAAAAATTCATTGGTCGACGTCCCACTTGGTTCTCTCGCATAAAATTCTACTTGACCAATCCTCATTCTCGTTGACCTGCCGAAACATCGGGAACGAGAAAAATTTGGAAAATCTGAACACGGCCTGGGAACGTTTCGAGGAATCTTGTCGGATGTCGTATCTGCCTTTTTCCTGAAAATTGTGTATAATACGGAAGGTTTCAAGATTCTTTCAACTTGGAAGGTGGATTCTTGTGAGGTTATGATGTATGAAAATTGGCGTAATTGAAGGCTTTGCCAGGTAAAATTTGGCCAGGAACACACTGCTGGTGAGCATAGCGAAATGCGCAACACGGATGAGAGATATAACAAGCGATAACGTAAACCGATCCAAAATAAATAATCCGTCCTAGTGGGCGGAGAGTAATAGGTAGAATTCATGTATATACTTTTTAGCGGTAAGTAGAACAATTCGTTTATCCTAAGGAATACGAGTCATTGTTGTAATCATGGTCGCGATTACAAGATTGAATTGCGAATATCAGATTCCCGCCGTGCCTTCTTTTTGTGACGTGTACAAAAATAAACGCGTCCACCTGACGGAGCCGCTTCGGTGGCAGAGGCTGTTCTATTATCAGGATTCTTGGTTATTTTCGACGATCGTGAAAATGTTCTTGAGCGTCTTTGCAAAACATGTGTTCAGAGCTGCTAGATTCCCTTTTATTTTTGTTCTCTTGTTCTTTACTTGAAATCAACATATCTACTCTGTTCTTGCAGTAATTTCCACAATCGAAGAAATCAATAAATCATGACTGGAATACACTTTGTAAAGTATTCCGGAAAAAAAGGCACGAGGTAAGCTATGTCGTAGATAGTAATGTTTTTAAAGAGTTTCGCAAAAATTAAAGCAGAGAGGACAGACATGTACGCTCCTACACATCATCGACTCTGTGGTCGGTCTCGGATTTTCACCCGTCGATATCGTTCTGTTCTAACGTAAACGTAAAGGAGGGAAACTAGCAGCCGAGACAAGTGCGTAACGTCTGGTAGCGTCGTGACGCCCTGTACATTACTGCGGATTAGCGTCCTATTTCGTGGCATTCCGTTGGCTCTTCCTTATCTTCTCATTGTCAACGCCGGAAGGGTGAAATACACTGCCGGTTAACGTGGCCTCGATTTAAAGGAGTGTATTCGGGGAAAGTGAAAATCCGACGGCGGTCACGATAAGAGCGCACCACCAGCAGGACGCCACAAGACGCCAATAACAAGCGAAATCGTTTCCCGCCGTTGGGAAGAATGGAAAATCAATAATAGTAACCGCTTTTATCGACTACGCTAGTGGCGGCGCAGCAGTCGCCGACGTAGCGTCTCTTACTCGAAGCCAGTTTCGCGCTCTCCGTTGCACGGCTTAGCTGACTGGTTCGGCTTCCTTTGGGCTGGGACGGTTGGATAGTTGGCTCTTGCCGGTTTTGTCCCGACGCGGCCATAATGCCCTCGTAGCACAGCGCCTCGCCATAGTAGCCGCCACCGCCGTCGCCGCCGCCGCCATTATAGATCCCGTTGTGTGTGACCGAGCCGTGGGACGCTCTCTGTTTTCCATCGGAAAACTCTGATTTACAACCTGTGTTTTGAAATTTCGTGATTGCCGTGATACCTGTCGCCCTCAAAGCAATGAAAACGTACAGCAGGAAGAAGGGCGACAGCCCAAGCAACGTCATTATTCATGTGAACGAGCTGTGCCGACTGTGCTTGGCTAAAGAGGAAGAGATGGTGCCGATTTTCGACGACGACGCCGTGCCCCTGCCTCTGCGAATTATGGCTTGTGTTCATCTCGAGGTATGTTCCTGGCGTCTACTCTGCGCCCACTTGGCATCTCCATCGACTTCTTCGATGCTTGTTCTCAACTTTCATGAGCCACTGGGGGAGCCTTCATTGAAAAATAGGAATCTAGTTTATCTCTCTACGCTTGATTGTCCTTATTTTACTGGCATCTGTGTGCGAATCCTCGTGCGTATTGCAGGGACAGCGTGTAGGTGCGCATGAACGTGCACAGAAAACACAGGGCATACTGCGCAAAGCAACTACCGTCTTTACCGAGTTATCGACTTTACACGCTCTGCGTTACGCCACCTTTCCTCATCGCTTATTGCAGGGATCTAGACTGTACTCGCGGTTTGCTCAAACGTTTACCCTATGGATTTATAGAGATCTGTAATGCTAGATACTTTGACTGAACGCTCCATTTCGATATATATGTATCTGTGTCCCTCCTACTGTGAAATCCTGATAAACGCCCGGTTGCTTATTTCATTAGTCTCTAGCGACCCCCACTAGCAATCGCTCCTATACATTGTCAGATTCCTCATGTTCAAGATCTCAGTAGTTCGCGCCAATTTTTATTTACATGAAACTACAATCATTCCGAGAATCATGTTAGTCTTTATTTATTTTTATTAATTATTTAGACGGAATGAAGAAAACGTAGTGCCATTTCAAAGTTACATATGCCCATACATACTGCTCATTTATCATTTATCAATTAACGGACAATGGAATTAGTTCAAGAGTTTGCTGTAATTACTACTTTCAGGTTTATGAAGACGATGGCCTTCCCAACATGATTTGTCATCCGTGTAAATATCAACTGGAAAAATCGTATCAGTTCAAGAAGAAATGTGAAGCTGCTGATACAAAACTCAGGAAACATATGAAATTAATTCAGCAACTTACTGGACATGAAGAGGAGGAAGAACATGAAGAGGGAGCAGAACAGGACTCTAAAGATGCTTCCGGTAGCGGGAAATCGAAACAAGTGAAACAACTTCTGGCTGATTTGGTCTCGAGTAAGGGTGACAGTGGTCAGGCTGATGGAGATCCCATCCAAGTTACGGAAGAAGAACTTGTTGGAGGATATATCCTTGGTATGATTCAATTTCATATTTAATGAAGAGGGGTCTTAACATGTTCAGACGATTTTCTTCTTTCTTCAATATCACTCAGACGCTCTTTTAAATTCATCATTATTTATCCATAGGAATGGCATCAGAAAATCCTGAAATGGATGAGACCATGTCTGAAGGCCCTGAGAACATTACCCTAATACCTGCAGAAGAAAGAACAGCAAAGGCACGCTGCACGATACGCACCACGCGTATAAAACAGGAACATGAATCAGAAGACGAAGCTGAGGAAGTGCAACGTGCAATTGCTAATGCAGATCACAAGAATGTCTATATGATGGAGTTAACAAGCAACAGTTCTGGTCAGGGCGAGTCTCTGAAGCTTCAACCAATGCATCAGACGATGAGTATGTAAAAAATAACATAGTATATACTGCCATCCAGGCATACTGTTCTGTTTTGTTAAGCCATTTTGTAAAATCATGATTATATTTATGGCTAAAGGTGGCAGCGAGGAACTAAAAGTATTTCAATGCGACAAGTGCCCTAAAGCATTTACACGAAGAATAATGTTGAAGAGTCATCAGTCTGTGCATTCAACTCAAAGAGGATTCACGTGTCAGGCTTGTGAGAAATGGTTCCCTACTCGGTCAGCTTTGATAAGACATGAGAGAACACACACAGGTACTTATATTTTTATTTAAGTTTTTCAACTCATGTCTTTATTCTAAATCATTCAGAAGGTTCAATGCATAGTACGACGAAATTGTGAAATCTGTCAACAGGTGAAAAGCCTTTCGGCTGTAACATATGTCATCGCGCCTTCGCACAAAAGGAAATTCTGCTGCGTCACTTGATGACGCACTCTGGTCAGAAACCGTTCCAATGTCAGCACTGCGAGAAGAGTTTTACACAACGCGAGGCCCTCAAAGTGCACATGCGTCGCCATCAGAAATTGAATCCAAACGATATTCAGCTGCATCACTGTCAGCTCTGTCCGAAAGCTTTCTGTCACGCTTCTGGTCTGAGCAGACATTTGGTCACGCACACAGGCAGAACGTACAAATGTGTCGAGTGCGAAAAATCATTCACGGATAAGAGCTCACTCTTGAGGCACAGTCGCATTCACGCGCCCAAAAAATTAATAACGAACTGAAGGCCTGAAGTAATTGTAATCTAATAATGCAAACCGAATCGACAGACGATGAATATCACGTTCATCAATTTATTTTACGCTAAGAATCGCGTTATCTATACATTTGCACGAGGATTCTGTGCACACATAGAGTATGTCTAACATTCGGTAACTCAAGGAATCTAAGGAACGTTTTTTTTTTTACGTTCGTCAAGAATTCTTTATTTTTTAAGAGATCGCTAGATTTTTAGGTGGGGAACATATTAAGGAACTGATAAGATCGCTAAAGTCATGATGCGTGACAGAATCGTTTGTTTGGTTTAATTTAAAAAAATGCATCTAACTGAATTATTTCGCTGCGTGACTTTAGCTATCTTCCTGATTCCTTGAAGGAAATTGCAAGTCGGTCCCAGGACCAAAATAGATTTATTTTTAAGCGCTCGCGATCATGTTAACTTTACGGTAACGTAGGATACAAGAAAAGCATTTTTATGCGAAGCCTTTCTTGATCCATGATCACTGAAATGTCTGCGCACTTAACTATTAATCGCACCATACAATTAATCTTTCTTTTCGTACTATTTTGTTTTCCGTCTTTTCATGCAATGGGACCGATGAGTGCGCTGAACAGAAGATTCAGGTATCACGTACCTTTATTGATTTATCGTGTATATATCTATAAATATGAGAGTTTTTAAGCTACTCAGTTGAAAAATTTCCGAAAGAAAAATACTGAAAAAAGAATGTCAGCCGGAAATTTCTCTCCTGTATAGGCAATATGTATATTTAGTATAACCGTGGTAATTTTTATGTCATTCAAATGCAAAAACGTGTACTTGTCTGTAGAAACGCGTAATTGTAATAATAAAATTATTATTGTGTAAACAACTCTGCTGATTTTCTTTCTACCGAATTGAAGTATCCGGACTTACGAAAGTTCATTCCCTTCGCCAGTATCTCGTTGGTAGAACTAATCAATTTATAAGAATACAAAGTAAAGACAACTGTTCACTAGAATAATTTGCTTGAATGAATTTAATCACCTGCAAAAGCAGTACAGATATAAATATTTCAACAGACCAGTTTGCCAAATTCTGTTGCCACGTTTAACGCACGAGAACAAAGTCATGACATGATCTGGAGTCTACCAGATCGCCGTGTATTTGATGAAGCTGCTGCTAACAATAAAAATAGATACTAAGTATGAGAGAATGTCGTGAAGCAGCCAAGTCTGGCTGAATAAAATTGCGCATTAGTGAAATAAGGGAAATCGTAGTTTTTTTTTTTCTTAAAAAAAATCCTTTTCTTTTATTATGCCTCCTATATACGATGGTCTTGTGCATTTTTACATAATTATTCATTATCGTCATCCCATTTGCGGGTAAAGTTTCCTTTCGTTCGATAATAGAAGTTCGGTATAATTCGACTAAATGTTTCCTCCAAGACGCTTAACAATGATAAACTCTATTTTTGCGTAACACAATTACAAAAAAAAAAGATTACTTCATTTTGTATAATCCGAGCTCCGTCACACGTGCGATCTATGGTTGACCTCTGCATAATCATCATCATCAAACTCTTCTAGTAGATATTTCGCATGTATGTTGCATGTTTATGAAGGGTCCTTTCACACTCTGTATCTTTCGTACTTCTTCAGTGTTTCTTGTTTTCCATCTGCCTTGAAAAATTCTCAGGAGACTGTCCCTCGCCTAGGTGATACTTCTGCTTCTTTAATCTAATTGGACCAACGTACCGCGGCAACGCTCTGATCGCAATCTTCGGTTATTAAATTGAATAATTGAGACAATTCACATTCACGCACTTGCTCCAGCAGTCCTGATTGCTATCAGACTCAGGTCCACAATTAATTCGACGTGTTGGTTTACGAAGAATACGCTTTTCAGGCGGTCTTACGTTTTTCTTATTCCTTATGTCTTTATTCTGGCTAAATTCGTCCTTTTCCCTCCATTTCCCACTTCTTTCCCGATGTAAAATTAAGGAGAAAATGCAATGGCACGTGCGTTGACGGCTCGATCGACTAAACTTTACTGGTAACGAATCGCTCGCGAAATAATTGTCATAGGTGTCGTGACACTCGTGAACCGTGCATCTTTAAGTATATGTAATAATAAAGATAGGATTCCAATTTTATTAGGGCGTACTTTTCCGTTTCTTCGTTTTCTTCATCTTCTTCTTCTCGATATGAACTTTTCCGAACAATTACGGCTACTAAAATCGCTAAGATTCTACGAGATAGATCTCTTTAGTTCAAGTATCGCTATTGGAGCAACGACAGGTAGATGTCGATGACGACAACGATGAAGAGGACGATGCCAATAATCTCAAACATCCTTGTGAATTATTCCTACGCATGACATTGTTTTTCCTGTGTCACTCCTACAGCCGTTACTCCTATTTACGCGCTACACAATGAGACATTTCACTGTCGATACATATAATATATACAGACTTAGTTACTTATTCGGGCGGTACTTTGAAGATAGGATTCCGAAGGACGTCACAATAAAGCTCCGTGCATTCTTTTATTTTCATTTTTCCTCGACCATTGTTGCCCATCGAACTGTAACTCCGAGGTTCCCAGTCCGCTGCCGACACGATTGCCACATCCGCTTCCCCTTTGCGTAATCCTTCAGTTATTCCTAACTCCATCTCTTCCGTTGGACTCGCATGGTGACCGCGGTAATTTGTACTAACTGTTCCGTATCTGCAGAGACGAGCAATGGAAACCTTCTTCTCTTGGAATCTGTCATTCGCTGTTCTCCTTTCGGCCGCTGACATACAGAAGTCTGTCCCAGACGAACAAGGACGAATGGCGATGAGACTGAGCGATATTTTTGCTGGTCGTTTAGGTTGGGTAGTCGTCTGTTGGTTTACAACGCGGAAGTTGGGGAATAATCCGGGAAGAAGTTACGAGATACACGGTTACTTAGAGAGTCGAAAGGTTTTTAAATTAAGAAATGACAAGTAGTTTATAGATGATCCTCTCATCAATCGAGAATCAGAGACTTGGGCTGTTCCCAAGTAAAGCCATCGCGACCGAAATGCCCATATGTGCTAGTCTGTTGGTACATTGGACTGCGTAACTTCAGCTCCCTGCAAAAAGCGTTCAATAATTCATTATATGTGCGAACTTGTCGCAGGATTTCCGCATTACAACGTCCTACCACTATCATTCTATACGTACTTGACAATTTTTCCAGGGCGCAGGTCGAAGTTCTTACGCACAATCTCCAGCAACTCGTTTTGGGAGAGTTTTGATGTGCCGTAATCGAATACCGTGATGGATAGTGGTTCAGCGACACCGATGGCGTATGAAACCTGAGATGGAATTTAGATGTGTCATTCAATCATACTTCTTATACTATCTCTTTGTATTGTACTATGCACACTCTTGGGCTAACGTACTCTAATCCATCCCGCTGCCACCAATGTCATTACAATACATAGAAAGGGATGATATGGAGCAATATTGGAAATGGTCTTTACCTGGACAAGACAGCGTCTGCAAAGGCCAGCCTTTACCAGTGATTTAGCGACCCACCTCGCAGCATAAGCGGCAGATCTATCAACCTTAGTGAAGTCTTTTCCGGAAAAAGCGCCACCACCATGGGCGCCCCAACCTCCATATGTGTCGACGATAATCTTACGACCCGTGAGTCCAGCATCACTCTGAAACAGAATAGCAAGAAATGCTTTTGCAATTGACTTATTGGAATAATCACGTAAACGCGATATCGCGGGGATTTTCAAACACATTTGCCAAGTCAAAGGTTTATCTAAGCGTTTTTTATTTACTTCGGTTAATCCCTGACGAATTCTTATAAGTTTATTTACATTCTCCTACTACCACGTTCCATTCCGGTGTCGCGCGATGCCGTCTCTTCGCTATTGCTGGAGGTAATCACGTGACTGTGTTATCATCGACGGGAAACAAAAAGTGAAAACGTTTACGATGATTAAGGCAAAATCAAAAGGCCAACAAATGGTGCTCTCTTCTCTATTGGGGGGGGATACAATGGGATCGATAAGATTGACGAGCTAACAAGTCACATGCGCTCTCTGATCTTGGCAATGTCGCCAGTCCCTATCCCAGTTGTGCTTTGAGGTTTTAATGCTGATGACCGATAACGCGTTTGCATTAAAATATCATTTCTGGACACACTTCGAATGAGATGGTGAAATTCGTACGTGTTATCGTCTCGATTGCATTCAGTAAAAAAAATTGACAAAATATGAAAAACAAGTAAATGAGTATTTTCATAAATCACATGATAA
Organism: Syrista parreyssii; assembly: GCA_030142615.1. Taxonomy (NCBI): domain Eukaryota; kingdom Metazoa; phylum Arthropoda; class Insecta; order Hymenoptera; family Cephidae; genus Syrista; species Syrista parreyssii. The sequence goes on from JARQTG010000191.1 coordinate 175,729, forward strand.
GCCACAATTAAGCAGATATTTCTCTAGTATACCTGTGGTCCACCGATAATGAACAACCCGCAAGGATTGACGTGGAAGATCGTTCTCTCATCCAGATATTTCGCTGGAATCACTTCCTTGATGACGTTCTCCATGATGGCCTTGCGCAGATCCTCCAGAGTGACCTTCTCGCTGTGCTGTAGGGACACGACTACGGTGTGTACTCTCACAGGCACGCAAGCTCCATGGTCCATTATGTACTCGCAGGTAACCTATAGATTTACAATAATCCATATGACGTAACTCGTAAATCATCAATATCATTGCCGCCCACAGTACACAAGGAAAGATCTGAAGCAGCCAAAGAAATCGCCTCAGACATGTGTTAACATCATGGCACTCAAGAGTAGCAAATACATTAATCGAACATCATTGAACGCTTTCATGGCTTCTTTAAGTAATAAGCTTCGAGATCGTTTCTGAATTATTCTTCGAATCTGCAATGACGTACCTGAGTCTTAGAATCCGGTCGAGCCCACCAGAGTTCACCGCTTCGTCTGAGTTCAGCGATCTTCTGGTTTAGCCTGTGCGCCAGAACTACGGTCAGTGGCATACATTCTTCAGTTTCATCGGTGGCGTAGCCAAACATCAAGCCCTGTTTTCACAATAAGTGACGTTCAATCTGATTGTTAAGTTAATTTCGAACGATCGTCATGGACTCATGCTCTCCTCGTCAGATATCTAATTTAAGAAGATCGCGACAATCGTACGGCAATGTGTAAAGTATTCTTCGAGGCAGTGAGCATGAATCGCATGCGATCGTACAGGATGAGATCTAGATCGATTTTATTATCGATGGAGATTACAAGGATACCTTGCAAACACTAAATCAAACTTAAACAAACACTATGTGGCATGCATAAAAGTAAAGGTGCCTAACAGAGCAGAGTAGAGCAGCAATAAGGCATTTATTTGACATGGGAGACACCTCAGGAATAGAACTTGAACATCGAAGTAATTATTGAACGTTTTATAGAGAATGAGATATTCTGCCTCCTCTTCGTGTACATATGTTTCAAGTTCTATCCCACAGAGGGTGCTAGTGTGAAAACGCAGAGCGCTAGCGAACTATTAAAGAAAAACTGGTATGCAGATAAGAAACAGAGGTGTTAAAAAGTCAAAATACGTTACAACTACGGTGAGTGAAATTCCTAGTGTAAAATTAATCGTTAGAAAACGTACATAATGATATTCTTAACTAAGTCGAGAGTGATAAGACGGAATAGATCACAACAGCGTGGGTGATTATAGCGATCAGACCACTTCCACGTAAGAAACCATCCACCACTTACAATTATGGTATGTAGGAAAGCTTAGCTTTTGGATGTAGAATTTTTTTTTTTTTTTGGAGGGGGATTGGATTCGACCGAAACCAAAAGGACTCCGTATCTACGGCTAAAGTGCGACTGGGCTGTGCAAAATTTAATACAAGTGAACTAACTATTGGCAAAAGGCTATTTACATAAATGATAATTATAGGCGTGTTCTCAGCTGGATTAGATACAAAAAAAAAATCAAGAACCAGCGTCCAGGCGTAACAGAGAAATCCAGTTCCATAGCAGAACGAGAAACAGTGAGAGTAAACACAGCGAAGAGAAAAAGAGAACTACAAAGAGATACAGAAAGATAAAGACAAAGGGATGTGATGATATTGCCAATTGACCTGATCGCCAGCGCCAACCTCCTCGTCGCTGCGGTTCTCATGAACGCCAGCTGCGATATTCGGTGATTGGGCATCTAGAGCCAGCAGGACATTGCAGAGCTTGTAGTCAAAACCTGCAGGAAATTAGGGACGTCAGCTACAAAACGTATTCGCTACCGCGGCTTTCAAAAAAGACTGAGGTCGGTAAAAAGAACAAAGGCAATAGACATCTCGATGACTTCGCGACGTTCAGTCGCGTAGGCTCCATCCTGGATTAGATCACAGATCCTAGCTTCACTAAGACGTATTCAATAAGATCATCCGAAATTATGGCTCGACGCAGAACGTCCATGACATCGTACAGTACTCTAAGTCACTTTTATCGTCTAATCCATTTTTAATAGTTATGGAAGCAGGAAAGAAATCTGCTTCCGTGTTAGTCGACGGCGTGGGAGGAGAAAGAAAGAGAACCATGAGGAACCATCGTGTTCAATAGGTTTGCAAGATAAGGTCGAGGAACACGAGATTGTCCTACGTGGCTGCTTTCGGTTATTTTTTATTTTCCACCTGGCCTTCTTTTTTTTCGGGCACTTTACTCAACGCATGTCCACTAAGGCAAGTACTTGAAACGCTTTTTCATACTTTAATCACCGATGTGTTATGGTTCTCATAATTTTATTTTCGAAGCTGAACGCTTCGAGAATGTTCTCGATCGATTCTATGTCAATTGCTTCCGCGAGAATGGCTGTTCAATTTGTTCAATAATTTTCTCATCTTCCCACGTGGCTCCTCAGGAGTTTGTATTCTTTATCTAGTCGATCTATCGAAGAGACACGATCAAGAAAATACATTAGTGGACTTACGCGAGCAAACTCGTCGACCTCCTACATGCATTCTATATCACGTATATCAGTGTCAAGGACACGTTCGCCTAAAGATTGAATTTTATTTCAACTGTGATAACGCGACCTCAGCAATAAAATTTTATCTTATACGTTTAGTGTATAAGCAAATTACAAGGAAAGTATAGACGGGGCAGTGCAACGTGTGTCCAACTCCTCCCCGTCGTTTGTCAGAGTATCAAATATATTTGTAATGGATCAACAGGTCAAAAATTCTTATGACAGTTCGCGACACACGCATACGTAACACCTGCAAGGGTGATTATCAAGAAAGCAAAGATCGGGGAATAATCGAGGGTTTATCGTATTAATTGGCTGCTCTGCGGCACGGGCTGAGAATGGGTTATGTACCTGATCACCTGCACCCACATCCATGTCTTCCCTGTTCACATGGACTCCATCAGCGATATTTGGAGATTGCTGTTCGATCGCTACCAAAAGGTTCAACGTGCGCCAATCGAATCCTGCCACCACCATTATATGCTCATGTTACACGGTTACATAGTGGTACGATTCAATCGCTTTACTGATTGTCACAGAAACGAACGGACAGATTTTTTTAATTTACGGCCTGCTGCGATCGAACCATGAATTATTTTTTACTTGGCTTTAATTGGTCAATGCAATTCAATTTCTCATTTATTGATTTGACGTAAAATATCAATGAGTCATCATCTTAATAAAAAAATTTCGTAGTTCGATTGCATTGCTGCTAATTGTAATTTGCTTTCACAGTTTCAAAACAATAGAGAATATTGTATCATTCTCTGGTGCATTATCAAATGGTAAGTTACATATATTAATGCAGTTAATACTTGTTTTATCCTGAATTAGATAAGTAAGAAGAAAATACTATAATGCTTTATAAATGAAGAAACATACTCATAGATAAACGGGTTTAAACATATTATTTAAAAGTGTAAGATATTTGATATTAAATTGTAATTCATAAAGTTCCTACCTTTCGAAGAGTCGTCATAGCCAATGTGTTTCACTGTGTCTCGAACAATTTTCTGATAATCGACCACAGCCTTCGATGTGATTTCGCCACAGAGTAGGATCATACCAGTCTTCGTCACTGTTTCTGTATTACAGATATAAATTTTATGGTAAATTATAGTAGTCAGGGAATTAATTACCTAGAGCACATAATACTCCGTAAAATGCATTTTTAAGTACAACACTATATTACTGGTTAAAGGTAAAATTTAATGCAATTTTATGAATAAGCAAAACCAATATTAATGGTTTTTATTCTTTAATATTTTGAAGCTTGATACAAGATGAGATCTGGTAAAATCAGGCATGGACTCGGAAGAACTAGTTCAAGGTCGCTTTGGCTAGCTTATAAATAGAGAGCATAGTACGGACGTATCGTTGTGTCTAAGAAAATTAGCAAGGTAACTATAACATTTACCACAGGCAACTTTGGCATTGGGATCTTGCTGTAGATGTGCATCCAGGATGGCATCGCTTATTTGATCACACATCTTATCTGTAATAAGGTTAAGAAAACCTGAATAAACACAGTCATGAAACAATTATCAATAATTTCATGTGGGCATGCATATGATAACCAAATTTCGATATTTTGAAAATATAAAAATGAACAAACTGCAGCATATGAAAACTCGAGATTGAAAAATTCGTAAATTTATATGTTTCATACGTTGATCAGTTACATAGACGTTAATTGCGGCAACTGTGGATGCAGTATCTGGACAATAATAGTATTATTCAAGGAAAGCATAATCAATATTTGATCCAGTGGACAACAAGTTCTAACAAAATCCACGATGTGAGCATGGCACAATGACTTAGTTATAGTGATTCGGTAACGGCGAGAAAGGAGGAAACCGATGAGGAAGACCCACGAGTGCTGAGCACATGGCGACCAATCGATTCATCCATGTTGGCTCGTGTGGAATTCAAGCTTCTAACAACTCTTTCTTGGCTCGTTTTCAGAATTATCAGTAAAACGGCAATAATAGCTAGATCCGTGACCAAGAGAGACGTTGTACGCGAAGAATCATGTTAGAAAATCGCAGAGTCGTGCGGTTACGATGTGAGCTCTGAGCAAAGTGCGCACGCGGCTTCCTTCTTCATGGCGGCACGCGGTGCTTCAAGGAACAAGTTACGAGATGCGAAACTGCAAGAAAATGATATCACAGCAAGGACGTCAGTTTATGAAAAATTACCTGGATGTCCCTCGCCCACGGATTCCGAGGTGAAGAGGAAACTCGTTCCTTGCTGCAGCTCGGGCGCCGTGTGCCCGTTCGCGTATCCGTTCATGTGATGCGCGGTCTCCGGCATTTTCCTTCTTCTCGTTTCTGACTGCTTCCTCAAAGGTTCTTAACACAGCTGTCTCTGGCTCGTTCTATTTCGTTGTGTTAAGCCTAGCAATGTCTGCGAAATAGCAGATATTCTTTGCTCTCTTAATGTTACTGGCTTCGCGCGAGCGAGCACTACACGACCGCAACACACAGCGCAACGTTAAACGAGCAAATGCACCGCAGAACGTGGAGGAAGTAAAAGAGGCTCCCCGCTAGCCGGCGCCCTCTATTTATAACCTCGGTCTTCACAGTTTCGCACTCGGCTCCTTTCGGATCACGTGACCGCTCGTTGCTACGGAAACGACGTCCAGCATAAAATTCAAAAGGTCCAACTTTTCCCGGCTCGCCAGTTGATGATTATCTTCTGAAAAAAAAAGTATCGTCACTCTGGCATCCTGATGCTTTTCCCTCCAACATATATTGTCTTAAATTGTTCACTTTGTTTAGAATTGCCACGTAAGCAGATATGACGTTTTGATAAAAACTATTATAATGTTCACAATTTATCAACAATGATGCAATTATTGTCTTCGATAAATTATTAAAATTTAATTGTGGAAAAGAATAATTCGCTAACAAACGTTCCAAAAAAGATGCAGTTATTGAGTTTCACGATAGGCTGTCATAGGTTATTTATACAAATGACTAATAATTTTCGCTTACTTGACGATTAGCAACCAATTGTTCCAAGAACTTTCGTCAGGTCTCAATTTTTTGTTATCATATATTTTTGACAAGCAGTCAGTCGTGCATGGATCTTATTTCTATTATTTTAATCTGTCCGTTTCATTATGTCACGCGATACGTTCCCGTGTAGCTGCTGAATTCACACTGACTATGAGTTGCTAATCTGCAGCAGTATTATATATCGATATGCCTCACCATTTTACTCGAGCTTGTATGATGAAACATGTAAGTAGAGAGAGCAAACAGGAAAAAATATTGTCTGAATATGTTTACAATTTACATAGATTACGATAAGTCGGGATGAACTTTTATTTTTAACTTGTACCTGTACTAACGTCAACAATGGGACAGTACAAACATACTCCTTTTGACGGATTGAGATTCAAAAGGTCACCAATACTTTAATAGCACTTTTAAACAAATGAGAAATCTTACTGATTCTCAGAAATAAGGTCGAAAAACACAAGAGGAAATGAGAAGAATGCGAAAAAACGATGATAAATACCCATTAGTTGACACATGTATTCGTCAAAAACAGAGAAAAGATGCCGGAGAAATATAATTGTTGTGTAAGAATAAGTGGCACAATATCAACGTTGACCTTACAATAATTATAACTTGTACAGAACAAAATGTGATAACACGCATATTAGGACGTATGCGCATGTCTCTTTATTTCGATCGATGGCTTCAAAATAACACGTATAGATACCACCCAGAATTTATGTTAGGTTAAGTTGGATGCTTCATTGACTACTCATCCATTGCCGTGTCTTTATTAGATATCAAGTAGCATGAAATGCCAGAAGGAAATTGGCGCTTGATATTGAAATTCTACGAACTGCTACATTATCTATATCGAATAAAACGTCACCCTGATATCAGCATTGGTCGATCGGCAGAGTTGATTAGGATCACTTCGATAGACCATGCCAGCTCTAATGCATTCTAATTTCATTAACAGTTATTGCTCACTGTACGCTTACTGATTTCTGTTGTTTCCACTGATTGCTGTTCATTATTGATTCATTTTATCTTTGTAGGGCGACTCCACCAATGAATGGGCAGGTCCCAATAAATGGGATGCGTTCACATAAGTTATATCTGCATACAGTGATTTTAACACGGATCACCATTGACTGATGGATTTACCATATATACAATTTTTCTGAAAAATTCATCATCTTTAAGCGCCATATCCACGGTATCGTCACGACGATAACCTCAGCACTCAACGATGGACTTCAGATGATAAGCTTCGGATAAGAGTTATGGGCAAGAATTACGAAATTTAACACAATAACGATGGACCAGAAATGATAGTTGAGAATGTATCTTACAAATTTATAAGCTTACTTGAATTGTCACGTCACAGTTTTCTTGAAGATGACGCCACTAGCGAATGAACAGGGTGAATAATATCTATATTTAGTGATTTTAAGACTAGTACCCATGCCCTGGAACCGTTACTCAAGATTTTTATTTACTGGTGGATTTACTCTATTGCATAAGATTCCGGATTCTTTCTTGGACGTCTATAAACAAGCGACATGATCTCGTGTAGCGTCCTACCATGACAAGGCATTATTATTTATATACAAGGGATGTGATGATGACTTGTCTGCTTTATTGCAATTGTCCCGAGTCCATCGCAAAGAATTATAACTTCTGCGTGCACTGGTTATCCTCTTGAAATCAATAAATTCTTTATGCCATTCTAACGAGTTCATATGCAGCTTGGCGCAGCTGCTTATTTCTTGTAATTGCGTAACTAAGCTTCGTTTTCCGTAAACTTGATGTTTTCTTGTCACGTGGAATACTCGATTTTGTTAACGTTGCGTCATTAGATACTTGCCATTAGTATATCATATGTTTAACGACTGATTAAATATGCTTGCTATATCACTCGGGCAGGTGTATTCATTGAAGAAGTTTAATAATCTGCAATAATTTCGAAAGTTACTACAAAAAATATATGCTATACCCTAAAATAGTTCTTGTTCTTCTTTCGTTACATGCTCGAAAAAGGTTGCTGTTCGAATTCAAATGAATCAGGCCTTATCCTATTCGCAGAAGTAAGGGGTCGCAGTAGGCCAGCTATCTTTTTCTTCCAACGGACCTTCCTTTATTTTTTGTTGCTATTGTTCAGTCTCTATAAAAGAATATTCTTCAATGGATAATGCATTACAGTTTAAGACTCCTGTCGTCATACCACTATTGGTACATTTAGTATTCACGTGCCAGAATTGCTGCTACCCACTCCACTATTTTTTCAATTATTGTTCTCTGTATCTAATCAGAACTCGTGATATTGGCAAACGAATGTTTTAAATTGTTCTGGTGATAAGTCTGAAAGGAAAATCAAAAGTTCGCTGACCCTTGACCTAGCGTTACAAGTCAAGTTCTTGCTTAAAGTATACTGGAGCGTGCTGCCGTCGAGTGGTCGTCTCGACCTTGACCTCGGAATCCCTGCCTTCTCCGTCAACACTATCCTTTACCCTCCCGTTTTCCTCTTGCGCAACTTGTCATCCCTCTATTCGTTGCGCTCCCCTTGTCAAACTAGTCTTGTAATAAATACACTCGCGGCTCCGCAAGCTTCGTAGAGCACAGGGCGACATGATAGAAGGCACATAGTACTGTTGTATACGATCGATGCCTCCTGGTGTATTCGACTTACTAAAAGATTTCGTCAGGATCGATATACACGAGGGATTGACTGCTGGAAATATACGGGGGACCATTTCTCACGCTATTATAATGCTCATGGTCCTTGCGAGCAAATGCTTTCTTCGTTTGCAGGAATAACGATGCAGTCATCATTTACGTACACGTACGTGTATATTATTAGAGATTACTACTGGCAGACGAAAAATTATTACGTATTGCACGCAAAATATTAAACTGTTTCTGAAATGATATTGTAAGATAGGAGAATTGTAAGGATGCGAAAGCGCCTGACGATTGGCAACCCTGCTTACAAAATTCGGTAACAAAGAAATTCTTCTTTTCATAACGCTGGCGACATCTGACGGTATTGCTTCTTTTTTTCTGTAGGTAACAATAATTTTCTACCTTATCTACTTGATTGTGCTTATTTAGAATATGCAATATTTCTGCTAGAACACACACGACTGTGTTTAATTTTATATTATGCCGGATCAGTGCCCGTTTTCAGCAAGCTACTGATTCTTGTTGAGTTGCGCCAAAGTAGCAGTATATGAAATCAATACTTTCACAATCTAAAACATATTTTAATGTCAAATTACATATTATACAGTCAAACTGCTTGATAAGGAGGTTAACTTACGGATGCCAAGAAGTTTATATCCATTTTGACAAAACCACCGCAATCGAAACGGGGTTTGCGGTAATGTAGTTGTAACAAAATGAGAGTGAGCTATTAAAAATGATATCGCTTCATGAAAAATTACTTGCGATTTATCTAAGCGTGAATGTGTCATGTGACTATAGCCATTCGGTTATTCGTACCGTGTTAAAAATTTCCGGATTACACTTCTCCACGTGTATCCTGTAGATCACCTTCTCAGTCTCAATCATCTGAAACACAAATCTTCAAAGTAAAATTGATATTTTATATCTTATTATATGCATCCTACCGTGCGCCTTAATTGATCAGTCATCAAACACGGATAAATAATATTAAAGGATTTGTCTATAAAGAGAAGAATATTCGCGGCTGTGAATGCTTCCTTCATACTTGCATAATTGCTTGGAGCTATGATAACCATTAAAGTAAATGTTATATTTTCTGTAACATATAAGAATATCTCCAGGGAGTATATCTTGTCGAGATTATTAGCCAAGTGACATAGAATTCCATGACGACGCTGAATTAGTAGTAAGCGATATTCACTTGCTGAAAAATTTACAATAAGCAATTTCTTTTCTCTTATATAAATTCATATCGTCCCAAAGGCTCTTACCTAATTCTGGATTGTTATTGTAGCTTTCAACCCATTCGACCAGGTCTGCCTTTATCCGACCGTACTCATGGCGTAAGAGAAAGATCATTTGAATATAAATTTCACTGAGCAACAGTACCAATCCTTCGACAATACAATACATTATCATTGTATTAGCAGCTTTCGGGATAATTGTATTAATTAAATTTCTACAAGGCGACAATATTATAATTAGAACACACTGAACAAGTTGTGTTTCTTCGAGAAATCTCTCTCTACCTGATATACAAATATTGCGCAACATGAAAGCCAAGTCTACCGCATACAGACAGCCAATTTCCCTTACAAGTACTTAGGGTGGACAGATATTCAGCATCTCGTGTGCAACGTACGATTTCCTTACGGTTTGTAATAAATCGAAAATATATAGATAGTACGAGCAAAACTACTTCATAGAAATATAATGTTCTGCCGAAAACTTTGAAGTCACTGTACTGTTGGGTGTCCGTGCGAATGTTGTTTTGAGCTAACCAGAAAGCGACGCAACATGAAGACAATGCAGTAGCGACAATCAGTGGATTTAACAATTTAAAGTATTTTTTCTTGAACATTGGAATTGCTCCATAAAATAACAGACAGATTGTACAAAATTGAAATGGAGTTATCTGTCGTAGCACATTGTTTTTAAATTTCCACAGGTACATATTTGTACGATTCTGGTCTTGATGCTCCTTCTAGACTGAAGTGGACTCGGCTTGTTAGAAATTTTCTTCATAGAAATGTCTCAATGTTGATACGTCAATTTAATAAAATATCACCTGCAACATCAATATTTGTCCAACCAGTTTGCATTATGCGATAACAAATAGGTAAATTCGTCGTCACTTACGAAAGAAATAGCATGGGTATCCTTAGGCTAGTCACTCAATAGCTGATTTATGATGATGGTACAAAATGGTCGCGTTTCTCCAAGTGGCAGTCGAAGAAAATCGAACTAAAAGTACTCTCCTCCAAGTACGAGGGTCTGTGTAGGTCAACTTGTTCATTTGACTTGTTCAGTTCAAGGTCATCAATATCACTTTATGATACTGCAATTGTTCCATGACTTGAAATGAATTAAAAATTGTCACCTTTTTTCACCTAATCTGGAATTGTATTTTTTTTTTCAGATAAAGAATAACAGCAGTTACAACGACGTACCTAAACTTTTTAAACTTATAAGAGATCGTTTACCTGTTAAAGGTTATGGTTGATCGTATCAGACAGCGTGCCAGGCTCAATGTCAACGGATTCGGGAAAAAGTTGTCTGGTTGGCAATGGTTACCAAATTATATGGCAAAGAAGCTGGTCGAGTTATTAAGTCCAAGGTTTATGGATCTTCGTTAAGGTTACGTTGCGTTCACGCCGCTCGATGTACCAGCATAATGTGGAACGTGAACAAAGTGTAGCGCAGTGGAAATGATGCACTTACGATACAATCAGCATAGGATGAATGATTAATACTAGAATCATGTAACATATTAGAATTCCTGAAAAGCATTCCCTTATTTCAGAATGCACAGTGCAGGTCTGTGCGGTGCATATTAACCAACTTTATTATGCGATTTTCAAAGTATATCTCCTTTCAGTATTTATCGTGGGTACACAATAAAGATGTGTTTACAGAAGAATTTTTATATTTATGATATTAAAAAAATATCTATTTCTTCCAACCGCACAAGAATCTTGTTGAACCATGGTTGGTTATAGATCATAAAATTTAATACCTGGCAGGTATACCTTAATACCTTACATACACGATCAGTAGAGCCAAATGGTGTGTCCGATAGTTCGGAATTCTTCTCATCAATATTTATCACAAGTGGCATCAATTTCGATAGTATTGTAGATTCATTTGATTTACACGCGGAACACATGGTAGACGCTTCTGTTATATGGATACCAATCATGTAATTCATTGGGATTTATTGTCCCATTACGATTACGTTGACTTGCAATAACGAATCTAAGCACGAGTAAGCTCTGCGAGCATCATCAGCTGCCGCCAAGAGTGTTTCCTATTTGAATATATCGAATGAAGAATCGTTGTTATGGATTTTTTTTCCTGAATGATCACGTGTATTCAACGTCATCGTTTATGATGCGTTATCTTGAAAAAATACGATGGCGAAGATTCGTATGGGAAAAAATTCTTAGAAGGCATTTCTATTCCATGTGAGGCCTTAGAGAGCACATGTGGAATTTTAATAAAACACTCCCGCCTCCTTGGTGTCGGATCTTTTGCTCATTCTGGAGTCCTGAAGAATAGATAGAAGAACAGATGCACAGTCTTGTCATTACGTCGATCGTGGCAAGTTTATTGGCAGATTGATACGTCTGGTTAGATCGTGAAGGTAAGTTTGATGTATCGGTGTATTATTGCAATATAAATAAAAAGACTGACGCGTATCCAGCTAATTTTTTCATGAATACAATGAATTCTTATTCGTGGGAACCATATGAGGTTTGGTATCCAATTAAACCGGTTTTCTTTGGAAACAATATAGCATTTTTCCTGAGATCATACCGCAGCCCTTTTTTTCGTTCTTTCTTCTTTTGTTGAATTTACAATTCAAGTTTATATGCGCAATTTGTTCTAGCGACAATGTTCTTTGTGAGTCTCGAAGTGACGGGGGCACGTTCAAGGTAGTCAATTTTGCAATCGGCGAATCTGGCCGGCGTCTTTCTTCGATCTTCTCTTCGCGAGCCCATTCGTTCGGTTTTCATCTTACAGATCGCCATGCAACTTCAGTTTATTCGACGCGGTTATAAGAATTTGCAGTGCGGTTCAATTTGTTATTCTGGAACCAAGAATTCTCATCTGTTCTTTTACTGTGTCTTCCTCATCATTCTCGTATCGGTTCATGGATACTCTGAAAGGACGGCGCTGGATTCTCCAAAGAACATTCGGCTATTTCGCAGTCTGCGACAATTGGCATTACATATTGTGGGTAGGTGCTTCGTTTAATGATCCGGAATCCTAGAGGTCTGAGCATTTTTGAAACGTAGGAAAATCCGGCGAGGAGGGTGGACCATACTTGGAAATAGCTCGGAGACAGAAACGTGTTCAAGAACGGATACCAAATGACGTTTCCTTTCCATGTGATGTTTCCGGTACAGTGATGTAGATGAATACAACTTTTCTCTAATCACACACGTGTCGTTGGTTAACTCGTGCAATTTAAATCTAGTGGGCAAATCTCCAGTAACCCCGACATCGGTGCACAAACTCAGACCTGGAGACATCAATGTGATCGCAGCGATGGGCGATTCGTTGACGGCAGGATTTGGCGCCCTGGCGACAAACCTGTTTCACATCTTCGTTGAGAACAGGGGCGTATCCTCGATCGGTGGTGGTCAGGGTACTTGGAGAGATTTTCTAACCTTGCCCAACATTATCAAAGTACGTCGATTCCTGATACACAACTGTACGATCTGGAAATATAATAATATAACGATAATAATAATGACTGTTCCTCAGGAATTTAATCCCAAATTAATCGGATACGCGCTCTCAGATTCTTTTACTGATGACAATGCTTCTCAGTTCAACGTAGCCGAAACTGGAGCAATGTCGAGAGATACTCCTTACATGGCAGACATTTTAGTGAAAAGAATGAAAAATGACCCAAGAGTAAACCTGGAAAAGGACTGGAAGGTAATACCAAACGTGAATTAAAAATTAATTAAATTAATTAAAATCATTTACAGCTAATCAGCTTGATGGTCGGACCGAATGATTTCTGCTCTGATATGTGCTGGATCTCTTCACCCTGGTCCATTTTAAAGAATCACAAGGAAGACCTAATCCAAGTATTAAGGACTCTCCGCGATAATCTTCCAAGAACTCTGGTATCTATAATCTTAGCGCCAAATATGAAAGTCCTCGTAGATCTTACAGCAAGACCATTTCCATGTGATCTCACCAATGACATTGAATGCTCCTGCATGTTCGGTCTGCAATGGCGAAAACAAAGATCAGAATTCTTCTACATAATGGAACAGTCGGTAAACTTGAAATTAATATGAAGCATGCATAACCAGCCATACGAAAGTTATCGTGTGCGTCCTTTTGTTGAAAGATGGCAAATCTTGGAGGAAAAAATAGCCAGGATGCCAGAATTTCAGAAGGATGACTTTACCGTGGTAACGCAGCCATTTACAAACAACATAAGTATTCCAGTGAATTCTAATGGTTTGACAGACTGGACTTTCCTGTCTACCGACTGTTTCCACATAAGTCAAAAAGCGAACGCCAGAGGTAAGCTGTCGTCAACATCCGTCCAAGACCTTTACCCAGTGCCATATCTTTCTGCGATTATTATGTAAAACGTGAGCATAACGCGTGACGTAATGGTCGAGTAAGAACGAGCGGTCGGCCAGGTAATAATAATCTGTATCATTCTGAAACAAACAATACTGGATTATAGCGAAGTAGGTATATCGAGAAGGAGTAACGTGTAAGTAGTTACTTGAGTGCGTGAGGACTAATATTATGGATTTTCGTCTTCTTGTCTGGTGTCGAGGTGTCACCAGGAAGCATGAATTTTTCTAGTTTCTACATCAATAACAAAGGTCTAGTATCGTACATAACCTACTAATATTTTCCTTCCGGAACTATTGGTTTCAGTGGCAAACGCTGTATGGAATAATCTTCTAGAAAGTCCGCTAAAAAAGACTCGTAGCTGGGATGAGACCTTTACAAGATTTCTGTGTCCTACAGTGAAGAGACCCTATATTGCAACGTGGGAAAATTGAGAGACAGAAAAGAAGAATCGAAGATGAGGAAGTGACGTATTGTCTTGCTTCGAGAGAAATGAATTAACGGTAAATTAATTGGTAGCGCATATGATCCATCAGTGTTGTAATACGTCACAGATATTACTATAGGAAAGTCAAAGTAAAAGTAACTATTGTAAGTGCCATGTATCATAAGGAATAACGGCCGCTGATTACGACTAAGGTAAACGAAGGGTATGTGATTTAGGAATAATGAAATTTGTTTAATGCCGAAAAGAAAAGGATTTAAAAAAAAATGGCGAGAAAATGGAATCCTCAATTCGTAAGGGATTTTCATGGCTATTACAAAATTAGAGATGGTACGTATAGGGGAATATAACTTTTTAATCTTCCGTATAAGATTTTGATTAGTATAATTAATTTTTAAAAATGTCAAAATAACCACCGAAAAATTGTATACTGGTTTTGCTGCTTCAAGCAGACACTTAAAAAGGTGCGCAACCATGTATGAGTGAAAGTAAGAGCACGTCACGGATGCAACCCGCGTATTAGCTATGAACGTGTTCGCGGATTTAATCGTGAGTGTACGTAGGTTAATAAATTAATCACAGAGAGTAAGAAGCTTTTTATACTAACTAGTATTATATTTACGTCATATGAATTCCACGTGACACGCTTCCTCGAAGTATTTCCGTTTCGTAATATAATTTATTAACGACGATAGATTTTCCCAAGCTTCACTTGTCCGGAACTGAATTCATAAATTTTGAAGAATCCATTTGGAAAGCAATGCAAATAGCGCAAAGCGTGTCCAAACGCTACTGACATGTGTACCACCATTAATTATACATGCATAACTCGAATACCATAATAAATGCTTTTGAAAAAAATAAATAATTCCATTCGGAATCAATCGATATCCTAAGCTCCTAAGTTATCGCGTTAACTGACCTATTTATTTATGTATTCGCGCAACGTTGCACAACGCATTGAAGGAATTGTGAAAAAAAAACATAGAAACCTGACATTCAGGACTATGTCGACTTGCTTCATCCAGACAATTTTCGACGCTGGATCTTATTTTGCCATTTCGGAATTTGCATTCTGGATACACGTTTTAACGCAATATGAAAAAAAAGTCTTAATACATTATAGACAGAGAAGAACTCTTGTACCCAACCAGTTCATATAGGTATAAGTTCCACTCTTACTCACGTACAAGCATAAGCCCGAACAAGCATACGAACGATCCTCGTGTCAACGATCACAAAAAAGTGGGGGCCAACGAGAAATTTACGCAAGTCGTTCTTCCACCAAGCTTCATTCATGTTCGGTGTACTCTTCTGCCAAGACTATCTTGCTCTTTGGCTTTTCGTTTCTTCTTGGACACTGGGACGTCTTGTTGTGATAAGAACTGTGCAAGGGTTAACGTTGTAGTCACTTCAAATTGTGAGCATTTACTTTTTCTGTGTCACGTGGCGAAGTATTTTCGGTACACGGTGTGTAATCTGAAAGAAGTAAGTATGAAGGATTAACATTTATTTCAAGAGAAATAAAGCAGTTAAATATTTTTGAAATTTTTATAAAATTACCTTTCTCAGGCGGGAGACGTTAACATTTTTGTTTAATCATATTATTTTCACTCTTGTCTCTACGTGCTGTTTGTAACGGACATTTGATTTCGCTATGATCATATAATATGATCGCAACATTGCGTAACGTCTTAATACGTGTTCTTTATTGCTGGGACTTGGATTTTGACTGCTATTCGAGATTGTGCAACGTACACGGTAAAAGTCAGTACCTAGAAATGCAATATAAGAGTGATTTAGAAAGTCGCAAGAAAAAGGACAATACCGTATACAAATGATCCGTCGATATTTTAAAGATGGCATGAAGGACTTCGAGAGGAAGTCGTATTGAAATTTTTATGAATTTTCCACGACTAGACTTAACGGAACTCTCTGTTGAGTAAATAAGACGTCAAAGTTCCCCGACGTATTAGTTCTTGTTAAACTTTTTAACGAAAGTCAAAGAGAAACGTCTGCATGGTTTTAACAGAAAATGAGATAAGGGCGACCTGGAGATGTAGAAGAGGTTACAAAATTGCTTGGAAGTTTTATAAAAGAAAAAAGAAAACGGCAGAACAACTCGAAAACACGTATAGAAGAAAGTGTTAGCGTATATGACAGCAACGGACCCTCCATGGACATGCAGAACGTTGGAATTATCAGGTTGTTCCTGATAGGATTTCTAATACTGCTACCCATGGTCCAGGCAGCATCCTTCATGGATACAATACGAAATATCTTTCGATCGGCAAGGGTAAGTCCTAAAGTAAAAGTAAGAAGAATTTTTGAGCAACTATGCCAAGTTGTTAAACAAAAGCCGAACCTCTTTCTGTCACGCGACCAGGGCGTATTCATAAATATTGTAATACGGTAGAGTGAGAGTAGCTATGTAGATTTTTGCGGCCAAGTTTGGCCCACGACTGTCAATTACGAAAGTTGAAATTGAAGGCCATTCAAATTATATTAGGAGTAATAAAGATTGTGCGGGCTCCCATATTTTACTAGGGATTTTGTACGAGCAAGATTAGAAGTAGTTAACCTATAAAAATGTTATTGGCGAGGTCGTTAAGTTTCTTCAGGATGTTCGTAAGACATTGCCTCAATTTCGTGCTGATTGTGAACATCTGACCAGTCACGAAGAAATGATTTAATCTAACGCAAGATCGATTGAACTTTTTGATAAATGTATTAAGTGACATTTTCGAAGTAGCAGACGAGGACCTACTTAATTATTGTCGGCGTAGTCGTGTGGTGGTTAATAGTTGCAAACGCAAATGAACGACTCGAGATGCAAATGGAAGAAAGCAAAAGTATTGAACGTGTCAAGAATTAATCGAGTGACTCTCCTTCCTCGTTCGTAAGAGAAAAATGAAACGCGTGTCAAGGCAATCGCCGCGGGAAGTTTTGGCGGAGCTCTTGGAGTCCAAATAAAACAGACACCTCGAGGTTTTAGCTAATGAAAATTACGCTTTTATAATACTTGTATATCCTCTTGCAGAACGACGTTGATGAAACTGGTGTTATATACCCAAATGTAGGAGACAATGTACGGAGACAACCTGTCATTCCAGACCAGGTGCCATTTCCATGCGACATTAACCTTGGCAGGTAAATATTTTCTACAATTTGTTTCACCTATCACGTACTTCACATGAGTTATATCTCAGGTCTGCTATTCCGCCAAATAACGTACATAGACTCCGGCCTGGTGATATCGACGTTGTCGGAGGTCTAGGCGATTCGTTAGTGGCAGCTAGTGGCGCTCTGGAGGAATTCGCAATCGGAACCTTCATCGAAGCTCGAGGAGTCAGTTGGTGCGTAGGTGGTCAAGCTGACTGGCGCAAATTTCTGACACTTCCAAATTTTATTAAGGTACCTGTCACTCTGCATTGTTGCTCTGAATATTCAAACACAGTGTGAATCAACTCCGTCTGTCGTTTGGCAGGAATTTAACCCTAATCTGACTGGATACTCGACCGGAACCGGAGAATTTATATCCTCGAAGGCAAGACTGAATATAGCGTTCCCCGTGGCAGCCACGGAAGATGCTCTTCAGCAGGCGCGGATCCTGGTTCGAAGAATTCGAGGTGATCCAAGGATAGACGTAAAGAGGCACTGGAAGGTTGGTACAGTGACAGGCATCTGTTAAATAAATATCACTGATTAATTTTAATTTTCAGCTAATAACCATTCTCTTCGGAGCAAATGACATTTGCTCGGCGCAATGTTACAGTCCAGAAAATTTCTCACCACTGCGACACGCTCTTCACTTGCGAAGAGCCCTGGATTATTTGAGGGCTGCGTTACCACGTACATTAGTCAACCTCATTCCAGCAATCGGTAATCTCGAGACCCACAGCGATGAACGGGACAAGAAATTCTAATGAGATTTCTCCTTTTACAGATGTCACAGTTTCCGTCAGAGTACCTCATAGTACAATGTGCAATATTTTGCATCCACTCTACTGCGCCTGCATGCATAGAGGAAGCAGACCTGACATCAAAGCCTCCACGATGTCCCGAATGTACCAGCAAGCTGCTGAGTCTTTAGTGTCATCTGGAAGGTAAATAAATGGACAGTCATTAAACCTGACAAATTAGTCTTTTTTTTTTACATCAGCATGCGTTTCAGGTACGATACTACACCTGATTTTGCCGTAGTATTGCAACCCTTCACAAAGCTGTTCAATGCACCAAATGCAGATCCATCGACAGCTCCACCCCTAGATCCCACACTGGTTACGTACGACTGTTTTCACTTTAGTCAAAAAGGACACGCCTTAGGTAAGTTCTCATTTTACCGACAAACACTGAACTTTTGCCTTCGACACCGTCAGACAGCCGTGTATACGGGGTTGCGTACTAGTAGGCGAGCACAATTGCTAACTGGCAGGTTAAATTAACGTCGCATGATGCAATAAGTTTTTGGAGAATTGCGAAGGCCATCTTGGCCATAACTGCGAGGTCTTTTATCTGAACGCTCATTATGGTCCATCTGCCCGACTGGATTCGATTCGTTAATAAGAAAATGTCATGAACCTCCTCTTTCTCTCCTTTCTCAGGGACAGGATTTTGTCGAAAACATCTTCCTGCGAGATGCCTACATAATATTTGTCAAACGGGTCAATAATTATTTTATGGAAATCTTGATTACGTGGGGAATAAAAAATGTTGAATTTTAATTTATTTTCATTTTTTTTTTTCTTTCATCACTATTCTGCTTGAACTTTCAGGTGCAAATCTTCTTTGGAACAATATGTTGGAACCAGTTGGGAACAAGACTGATAGTGGACTACCAAAAATCCTAGAACGAGTTCTGTGCCCTAGTAAAAGCATTCCATACATCTTTACCAACGTCAACACAAGGAATTTCCACGAGACTGGAAGCCAGGATGGAATTGTGCCCAGATAGCATTAACCTCAATCACGTCCTACGTTAGAAGCCAGTCAACTATTTTCAAAGAAATTTTTGTATCGTTTCGGATACTGCAAGGTATCAAAAAATTTGGTGTCAACTGCAAAGCACCATTTAGAACGAGAAACAAGAAAAGAAGTCAATCTAATGTTACATTAGAATTTCGACTACCCAGGCTGTTTCTGCCTGAGGCTTTCGTTACTCGAAGGAGGATAAACTCAGGGCTAGTGACAGTATCATAATAATATTAATAAATTATAGAATAGGCACATTTCTCATAGTTCATTCAGTCAAGTTCAACAATTCAATGAACTCTCATGTACACATGACGATATGTATTTCTACACGAACATTATGGACGGGCAATCTCTAATTTTTTAATAGTCAATAAATAATTCTCAAGCTTGGCCTTCCCGGTGGAGTAGGGGATACCGAAGTGAGTAAAAAAAAAAAAGAAGAAACGGGAGATCTTAATTAGGTAAATCCACGTGATTGACAGCCCCAACTCTCGGTCGGACAAGGCTATGGCATTGCGAAACGATCGGTCGATTACCTGCTGAACCCAATCTCCATTTGTTTGTCTACAGTCTTAATGGTAATATACCGGTAAAGGTCATGGATTCCTAAATAGAACATATATATTTTCTATGGCATATACCTGACTGCCCGAGTACTTCCTGTACTGGGCAGCAGTAGCCTCCACTGAATTTCCGAATGATTCAAAGTCAACAGACGCCCCCTTCTGTATAAACGACTTCTATTTTTATCCATTTATCCTTATTCTATGTAAATAGAAGTTCTCACTCAGGAAGTATTTCCGTGTTTACGTCGAACGAGGATCATCCTGGGCGATGCTTAGATTGGGTGGGGCTGTAACAGACAGCGAAGGTTAAGATGCAGCAGAGGAAGTGGAGTTGCTAGTTTACATAAACACGCTTGACAATCTTACCTTGAGGAAAGTTCTGACGATATGCGAGACAGAAAAGAGAAGTCTGATCTAGATAGATTACCAGTTCACCATGAGCGTCTTGCTTCAATCAACATTAATGGCCATCATGTTAAGGTCAGACGGCGATTTAATAACGGATGTTCGATGGTTAAGAATTTCTCGCGGTAATAAACAACGTGAGGATCATAGGTTGGCGGATTTTATGTAATATATAATCTCAGTACTGCATTGGTAGTTGTTCATTCCAAGAGATAAAGCCGAGTATCCGGGAAAAAAATCTCAGTGCTGCCTCTATGAGGTTTCCTCGTTGTTTTGTTTCAACTGAAACAAAAAACTATATCAGCCTCTCTTTTTTAACAGAAGAGTGAGTTGCGTTTTTATTATTTATTCTATCTATGTTATGTTCATCAATTTCAGGGACTCGTTGAGAATAGTTAGAGACACGTGTCCCTCTGTGGTCAATTCAGTGCGACTCTTAACTCTGAGAAGAGTTTAATAAAAAGGAACGCTCGTACGAGCACGGGCTTATTACTCTGATAGAAGATAATTGCTCCTTGGAATAGAATTGTTTTTTCTTGTGACCAAGTCGTTGATTCTACGGTATTGTTATATTTTTTTTGTCCAAAACGTCAAACATTAATGGCTTCGTTTATTGATCGAAAATGGAGTCAAAAAAACCAGAGGAGCATAAATATTTTTATTATGCTTCAAAGTAGCCAATGTTTTTCAACTTACCAATAGCAGGATAAGTTAACGTTCTGCATTATTTCTTAGTGCAACCAATTAGGGTATTATCATCTCGAGATTGGTGAAATCTTATGTTTTTACTAAGGTTCAAGAGATTGAAACTCACAGTTGAAAAGATAACTCAAGTCAGTAAAACGTTGCACGGATACGGAATGTTGTGGCTGCTTGGAATATCCCATGGCGACGCAGAGTCGCCTGATTCTCAGGTTTCTTCCGTTTTAATAAGTAACAGTGGAAGAGACTCAAGGAACAAGAGACAATCTACGATATCTCTTGTCTCACTGTGTCTTTTTCTTAATGACTCTCTTTTGTCATTTATCTGGCATTCTGAAACAGAAAAACTTCTTTCAGTCGTCACTCTTTTTTCCTCTACTTTTCTCATCTTTTCACTGTCCACAGCGACATAGTAATTTTTCATTTACTTGAGATTCTATCCAGCATCCATTTATATAACGGATGCTCGATCACAGTAGAATCCATGTTCTAGATAAGAACCTCAAAGTCGTTGTAACTGAGTGAAAAGATGTAATAATCCTTCATTATTAATAGAGACGAAATAAAATATCTGCGTATAAATCCGTGAGGACGTACATTGCGCCATCTGTGAATTTCTGTAATCACATGCTCGAAGTTTAATTCGTTAAAAAAATGGCGAAGATAAGATTTGGAACGTTGTGCTGTGGAACTCGAATACTCTTTATCGTGTGAAACTGCTAATAAATTAATATCACGCTTCGCGGCGTGATTGATCAGGACTTCAAGCGTTCATAGACTAGTCTGGAAGTACATTCATTTTCAAAAATTACTCCGGTGCCTGTTTGTTAGATACTCGGGGCTTTTTACATTCGCTCAAACTCCCAGACATTTTCACATTTTTTTGTATATTAAATTATTACGCATTCGATATAAGATGAAAATAAAAGCTTCATATAAAAATTGTGTAATTACGTAACGTTAGAACAGCTTGTAACAGTAACAAATTTTTGTTGGCGATTTAATCATGTCTTTCAAGCAGACGCTATACATAATCGACGGTTTGTTGAGACTGTTGTTATTAACCTAAGCATGTATATTTAATATTCTGAATTCAAATTACTATAATTACTAGCGAGAACAGTTTATTCATAACGGACGTATTTGATTGCTGCTGAATTAAAAAATGTTAATAACGTTAAGCTCATTAAATATGTATATGGAATAAAAGACACGTGAAAACACAAAGATCTTTCGATTCGAGTAGCATAAAGTTATAATAAATGTAACGCCATGTACGACGAAAAGTGAGGCGATTCATGTAATCTTAGCCAAAGCCATAATAACTTTGCTTAACTGTAGTCAAAGCCATAATAACATTGCCCTCTGAAAGGCACTCGCCGGCTGGATTTTACAACTTTAAATTGCAACCACAAACGCCAGCTGTTTGAAATGCGATTTTCGTTCGCGAATAAGTTAAAAATAGCACAACTAGGCTTACCAAAAAGGAGACGTCGCTATGCCAAGCACCGGACTACCGTACGTGAATAGCCATCGTGAAGGTCTAGTTATTGTTCACGAATATTAATTGCGTCTAATGCGTGTATTGTCAGGAAGGTGCTAGCTAATAATAGAAAGAATACTTCACCGAACGCTTGGAAAATTCAAAGTAGATTTCACTCATGCCACCAGCGCAGGCTCAAAATGTAATTTTCGTAACATGCCATTAATAAGGTCGCCCTGCGTTCTATTATTGGACAGTCAGCTGATAAGACATTAGTCTATATCGATCACGTAACTTTGACTACGGTTAGTTCTCTTTCACTAAATAAGGAAACCTTGTCACTTCATTAATTCGAAACAAACCTGATTATCGGCCATTTTTCCCGACGTAAAAGACCTTTCTCAACTAGACTGCCCTAAAGACAAAAATTGACACTTCGTAAATCTAATACTCTGCCGGTAATTCCCCGTCGGTAAATATTCCCACTAATCGCCTGGGTTTTACCGAGCATCTTTTCTCATGGTCACGATAATTAACAGAAAGCGACGGAATCTGAAAGGAAGTCTGCACAGATACTTTCGTGACCGACCACGAGCCGAACAAATTTTTACATCAAGTCTACGGGCGAAGGCCAAGTGCGGTTAATGCAACTGCTGCTAATAATCAGCAAAAGAGATCCAAGAACTCGTCCCCGGTTCAGAACGAATTTATGGATATTAATATTTCCCGGAAAACAAGTGTTAGCTCGACCCCAAATGGCCTCCGGTATCTTCTTCGTTTAAGACTCGTTTAACAATGTCCAGTGCCTGATGCAACACAGTGGGAGGAGTCACGGTACAAGCGTGAGATGTTTAACAATAGGTAGATGAGAATCAGCCCTAGACATGAGTTGAGAATTGAAAATTGAGAAGGCTACTAAAATAACTCCAAGTTAAGGAGCTCGAGTGCGTCTTCTAATTCTTGATAGAAAGTTATTTTCACAACTACTATTTATTTATGAGTTGCCGATTTCGGTATTAAATCCTGGAGGCTAAATCATGCCCTGAGACAATGTCTTCTTACACTTTTAATGTATTCATTCTTAGAAGAAGACGTAAATCTCGCCCATGGTCCCTTCACCTTTTTATTTGCACGTTTTCAATTCAATTCTAATACTCTGAATTCTTTGCCGAATTCCTCGTGATCCCATGTCATTTATAGTTTGCACATATGTCTGGATGTTTGACACGTTATATTTATCTGTCTGAATATCTAAGAGTCTGAGCTATGCGTGGTAGTGTAGAATTTCAGACAGGAAGAATATGAATTAGATAAGGCAGGTGGTGGAAAAGATAAAATTACAGTTAAAAGACATAATTGATATTGGCAAATAGATTTATTGTGATAATAGATAAGATAGAAAAAGAATAAATTATTTCTCGTACAGTGGCGATATCATGACAGCGATTAACACCTAATCGTAACGATTATACGACTAATACTGATTCTTGACTAGCAACTTAAATCTAAAGACTGGCGAATGCGTCTGAATCGCATTTCTAAACCCTGATTGGCCTATCTCCTATTACAATCGCTTCAATGCGTTTACAACGTGCGACCGATAACGAGTTTTCTCAGGGTCTTTATGTCTAATATATGGCATTTTTACAGCGTCTAATAATCGTCGCAGTCCGCGACGAGAGTAGGCGTAGTGTTTGTTTACCTCTTAAATTCATAATGACAATGGCGCAATAACGAATAATTTAATCAACATAGAATTGACCAACGTTATAAATAAACTGGGATGATTGTACGTGGAAGCCACGTTAATAGCAAATCGTACAATGGATACTTCCGCCGCAGGATGAGACAAGAATTCGAACGAGTGAAGCAAGTAATTAAAAATAACAAATAAATAGAAAGGAAGCTCCCGCTGGCAAGAACTATCGCTCTGCATGTCAATGACTGTCCAAGCCACTTTCAAGATTCAGCAATTCTTCGTTCTTCATCCTTCATTCTCTATCGTTCCAACTGGAGCCCCCAACGGTTTCTCTATCTCCTTAACTATGCTGGAGCATGTCCTCCTCTCATCCACGACGTTGCTTCCCATTATTTCTAGGATGACGATGACTCGTACGAACCGCATTCCCATGCGCCTTTCATTCTACTTGAAATCGTCATGAGATGCGGATGTGAAAAGTTGAAAGTAAGTATGGCTTCTTAATCCTTTCAACAGTCTCGATGCTGCCTCTAGGTGAGTCGCGATCTTCTTCACGAGTTTTTCTACCAGCTTGGCCTACGTTTCAAAGCAAGAAAGCTCTTCCTCCAGGACTCTTCCCTCATTTCCTGCCCCACTGCAGAATCCCACGGCGGCTCTGGGTCGGCGATGAACCGCCGAAGGAGCCACTGCCCTTTGAGCTGTTGCTGCCAGAGCTGGACACGCTCTCGGATCTTCTGATCGGCTTCTTGCTGGGATCCAGAAGACGATCTAGCACCTGGCGGATCGTGCTGTGTTTGCGGTTGAACGGGTTGGTGTACATTTTGAGTTTTGTATGGTACTGCTGCACCTTGTATGTTCTCAAAAATGTCCTTGCGTTCCTTCACCGACTTTTCCAATTCCTATGTAAACGCTCTTGATGATCTTCACTGTTCAATCACTTTTCTCACTGGACTCACTTGTCTCCTCTTAGCCTCAAAGCGAATATCCAATGCTCTCTTTGAGACTGTTACGCAAACTGTCCTTAACGCTTCTAACACTGACTTGAGCAACGTGTAGCTTGTGTCTCGCTGAACGGTTTACTGTGTTCACCGTACGAGTAGTATCTCTCGAATGCCGGCTCGAGCCGCGCTGCCTCCTTTTATAGGCGCGCGCAGTCCTCGTCAGCTTCCGCTGATGTCGTCGCATGCCAACGCAACCTGCGCAAAATTCACCTGCGAGGCACGACAGCGGCTTAGATTATACAGGTGCAACGATTCGCTAATTGCCATCCTTGCAACTGCAATCGGTTCACGTTGCAGTGACGCGAATGAACTGTTGAACTATCTTGCACGCACGTTTCACGCGATTTACCTGGGACATGAAAACTCAACGTCAATGCTTCTTGCTCCGTGCAAGACACGTTCGCGATTTCTTCCAGTGCAACGAGCTTCGCGAAGCAGCAAAACAGGTTTCATCAGCCCTTTGACTCCAATGAATACATCCGATCGTAGGTGTCTCCTATGCATCTAGAAAGAAAAGCTAGCTGCGTTATTATGAACTTCTACTCCACTATGCAGTAAATACAGGCGAAGAAAGAAGGAAAGAGAGAAAGTATACTTGTTTCTCTGAGAGATAGAGAGACATGACATACCTTCGTGACTTGCAGTTATCGTAAAAAACGTCAACCTGGGGGATGGTCCGTGACGTCAGACATTTAACTAAGAAAACACTAAGGATATCTAATAAACAAATGTACGCAAATGATTTTCGAACGAATTCCCCGAATTCACTTTAAATACAAATTTTTTCTTGAATAATTTAACACGTTATCATACATTAGTATCTCCTTAACGTGACATCGGCAAACCACAAGTTTCTACTACACGTGGCGCGAGGATCCACATTTCTATGAGCACTCCAGTCGTCCATAGTACATTCCTTCAAGCTGTCCTCGCAAAGCTCGGCTATGAATTGCGCTCTGCATTGTTATTGTTATTATTATTCAGATCCCAACGATCTTAATTTTCCACAAGCGCCACGTGACGCTGGTCTGTATGATCTTCGCACATTCTATTTTATATCGTTGTAATTATAGGCCGGTGTATTAATTTCACTAAGTTTTCCTTAAGAATCTCTTCAGCCATCTTTGCTAATTCCCCTGTTTACAGTTCGGAAACAGAAACGGGGAAATGACATACGTATGTTTGTTCTGTGACAGAACTGAGCGGCTCTTCTAGTCAATATTTGCACCGGATCCACGCGTCAATTATCTTTCACTCAAAGACAATTTGAGCATCCAGTAAAATCCTTAAGAATTAATCGACATAATTTTAAGATTAAGCCCTAAGATGTCGATCGTCCAGTGTTAATGATAATGACGATGGTTGTAATTATAATGTATGCTATGACGAATGTGCGATGACGTTAGATCGGTGTTGGAAACATAGTCCTGAAATTTGGTAAATATCAGAATAAAAGAGCCATTTGTAAAATTATTAGCGGGAAATATGTGTTGCGCAGTTGGTACGTTTGCTATGGCGTTCGACGTATTTATCGAATGACTACGCGAGACGTCACTACGTTATTCTACGCTACTTGCGTAGAAGGCAGTTTCACCCGAAGATCGTCTTTTGCATAAATTTTGATGTTATCCCGTTTAATGGGTTACTGACCTCACACACTGACGATGACTGGAGAGTAAATTGAATTTAAACATTCCATCTGGAATGTTCCGTTCAAAATATTCACGTGAATAAAGATTACATTGGCGTTTGTTTATACTGAACGTATAAAACGGCTTCGAGAGAATTCTTGTGATTGGTTTATGTCATACGACAGTTTGTTTTGACGTTACGACCTTGAAACTACGCCAAATGCATAACAGTCTGGAAGTCGAGTAATATTGCGATAGATGCATTATAAATAAAACTGATAAGAGATTTTTGCAGAAATCAGATCATACTATGTTTATCTATAGGTACGAACCTTGAACTTAAATGGCGGAAGTTGTGTTTATGAAATCGGTCGAGTAGCGTCTGGATTTTGCTAGAAAGTACAGCACTCAAATGCCATTACGAAGTTTATAGAGTTACGCAGCCTTAAAGACTAACGCGTCGATGTATTTTGGGTGCAGCTGAACAAAGCAACATGGCGCAACTTCGTAACGCCGTCGCATTAGCCAATAGCCAATGCATTGTCTTCCTATTTGACCCTCTTAAGCGTTTATTGGTTTAATGGGTTGTGGCGAACGAGAGCGAAGCTTACCGAGTGGCTAAAGAGACCACCAGCGAAGGTCTGGTGAGTGTCACGCGATGTCGATACATCGACTACGTACTCTTTGAACCTATGAGAAAATTCCTCGTACATATATACATACGTACACGTGCAGCTGCTCATACTTTTTGACCTTGAGAGAAATAATCAGGACTGGCCTATGGCGTTGCACTAAGGAATGCGTTATCTTATCGCGGGACATCGGTATATCGAGATTCACATATCGATTACCTAAATATTTGTTAACTTACTCAAAATGGAGTTAAGACTCGTAGCACGGGGTATGAAAAATTTTGAAAATTTCTCCAGGCCCGAAATAACTAGGCCTATACGTCCTGACCAGGGCCGTTCGATTCTGAGCAAAAGGAGAAAATTTTCTATAGTAGCAAGTCCGCCTTGAAATAACCTCGCAGAAATAGCCCAGTGTACATACTAGAGAGTCGACTACATGGAGATTCAACGTTTCTCAAGAGGATCCTTGTATCGGAATTCTAACGAATTTTGTCGTACAGTCTGACGACAGATACTTTCGAGCTTATAACATTTCGCAGAGCTTTACTCATAGAAATCAAACAGTCGACGATACGTTATGCAGTGCTGGCTCGTCTTGGGAACGGGAATATCAAGTTTCCATAGCAAGACGCTAACGTAAGCAGTATGGAGCGACGCCACGCGCGCCGTGCAAAACATAAGCAGCAAGAGAAGCACGCGAGACACGTAAAGATATACGATCGCCGGCAGGCTTATACACAGCCGTGGGTATTCCCT
Organism: Syrista parreyssii; assembly: GCA_030142615.1. Classification (NCBI taxonomy): domain Eukaryota; kingdom Metazoa; phylum Arthropoda; class Insecta; order Hymenoptera; family Cephidae; genus Syrista; species Syrista parreyssii. The sequence goes on from JARQTG010000191.1 coordinate 203,912, forward strand.
GACCGGTTTTACATTTTTTTCCAACATCATTTCGCTCTTAGCCGTTACCCAGCTTATCCACTGCGTAAAGCACAGTGCAGGTATACAAGGAGGATGACTCTTCACATATTTCATGTATTCAAGATTCAAAGCTCCTTACTATCCAAAATTAGTATAAATACATTTTTTTACATCATTTAACATTTGTTTCGTGCGTCACGCATCCCACTCTAACAATCCCTGTAACACATTCTTTGGTCTGCGCTCTTCGTTATACAATGGAGCAAGATTGAATCTTCAAATCCAATGACGTTAGTCGTATCATCTCTCTCAATTTGTTTGATTACTGTATATGTATAACCATTCTTATAGGTACTACGTTAGTCAATACGCTATTTGGCAGCAGGAAAATATTTAAATTTTATGCACTTGGCAATTAATAGTCTCTGAATTAATGACGGTCATTGATCATCGTGATTTTCACGATCCTGGACACGTGAAGTCCGATACGATGTCTATAACGTCTTATTCTTCGGAGACGCTCACAATTCTTGCATTAAGAAAAAAGAATGTCGCCACATTTTTCTGTCATTCTGTGCCAATCGATTAATCGAAACTTCAATTAAAATGCTAAATGAATCTGCGCCTGAGGAGATGCAAATCTACTGTTACGTTCTGCAATGCAAATTGGCCATTAGGGAATCGATCTCATGAAAATTCGATTTTGCCTATCGAGCATAGATAACAAGTGTAATGCTGGATAATTATTTTAATTTAATTAAGAAATATGGTATCATAAAAAATTTCCTAGACACAACACTCGAATTCTATTGAATCAGAAATAAGCAAAAGCTTATGGATCAATCGTCCCATGAACATGGAAAAAAAAGTCAAACTTCATTGTGGCAATTGTTAATTTGCGATATTTCGAAGAAATCGTTGATATTGTCGTCAGCAAACGTCGTACATTATGAATGATACATGATCATCGACTCGAATAGCGATGGTATACATGACCGCGCAGCATCGCATGGGTACAGGTGGCTGCCTATTTAATAAAGTATTATTAATCAGATATAATGACGCAAATAGTAGCAGAAAGAAAGCACAAGACGTCAGGTAAAAAATATACATATATATGAAACAAACTGACACTGTTACCTGCATGATGGTGTTACGTTGACTTCTTTATTTATGAGACCTTAAGCCTCAAGTTGTAGCAGTGTACGGTATACACTTGTATATCTAAATAGAGCCTAATATCCACCAGCACAAGAGTCATTTGCGCGACGAGCCTCTGTAGCAATAATCATTGAGCTGAAAAAAAAGATAAGTAAAATGAAGAAGTCAGCTGAATGGCGCCAACCGGATACTCACCATATAGACTCGTTACAACATATCTCCCCCAGTCGTATAGTCGGACCGCGGCATCAGTTCCAGTTTGAGGGGCCTAATTTACGTTTCGGTTCGTAAGAAGATGGCCCCTCAACGTCGCAGCCCGACTATACTTAGAAGATCATATATAATTAATCGTGCGCCGACCTGATAGCTAAGTAACTAAGATTTGTAATTTTTCCTCCTTCTATCATCTAATTTATGTGGAAAATGCAGTTAAATATAGGCGGCATAGATAATCACGGGCTGCTGATTCCACGGGGGCAATCGGTGAACTGATAATGATGCAAAGGGCAGACAGGTCATGTTCATTTCTGTCTTTGCAGTAAACTAGCTCGCTCATCGCTCTGTTTATGCTCGTGCGGTTTTAACAGTCCTATATTCACGGTTGTTTCATGCGTTTTCATGCGTAAGCTATTTTATGCGTCGCTACTTGAGACACAAGCAATAACGATGGCAAAGAAATGAATACGAAAAAATCATTCTCAATATCCTTGTAGGAAGACTTAATATGTGTCATGGGGAAGTGAGTTCCCTTCCAGGCATATTACACACGAGGAATAATAGCTGTTATGTTTTTTCAGGCATAGAATCAGAGAAGAATTACATCCTTGGATTTTTGGAGATACGAATGTTTACCTAAATATGTCCTCGTATGGAAGATACTGCTGTAAGCTCAAGTTACGTCTTTGCAGAAATTTGGCCGACAGAGAGGAAATTTTTATTAATTGATGGTAATGTAAACGGCTATTGCCGCATAAATTTTAGACGAATCAAACGTCATCAAAGACCCCTTGGCCTGATTATTGTTTGCATTTTCGCTCGAAAGTAGTCGTAGCAGGATATATAATAATAATAATATAATCGGATAACATAATGAATTGTACTGAACAAATTTGGATGAAGCAAAGTATTCGGGAAAATTGAAAAATGATAAACAAACGATAGTACGTTATTAGAGGTTGATAAGAAAAAGTATTAAAAAGGTACATTTCAAAAGTACGAGAAAAGCAGAGAAATAAATATTTCCAAAGAGGAATAACTTCCCATATTGACGATATAAAGCCATACAGTGACAGTGTCATTCTAGAATGTTCAACAACGCATAATCTGTAAGGTTTCGAATAATACCAGTAATTTAGGTTCTGATGAATGTTTTTGTCGAGAAACTATGTACCGTCAACAATCACTGCTTCTCGTAAGTAGTATTTAATTAATATCTGCAGCCTGACGCGTATCGATATCCATAATCCAATATTGCGCACTCTCGATTAATGAATTGCGAGAAAAATGGTAATAATTAACCCGATACATTTTCCGTAATAGAGATGACGTATGGTTTAGTCTACTTGCAAGGAGTTGTCAAGGTTACTCACAGTCTACAGTATGTCTGGGTGAAGGTACTCGTGCAATCACGATACAACTAGACAAAGGACAAGGTACAGCCATTGGCGAATGTATTTTTGCATCGCCGTAGATAGAAAATATTTAAAGCACAGCCAACGGCAGCGACTAGTAGTTACTTAGTTAGGCTGTCCTAACGGTGTCTCTACCTTGTCGATCTTTCTATAGAGACGAATTTCTCGACGCCAGTTCCATCTACCGTTCTCTGGACTAAACGTTCGAAACGCTTCGACTCCGAGAACCCGGCAGCGAGTATCGATTCTAATCGAGTTGTCGATTCGAGTCAATTTCAGTCGATATTAAAGGCGTCGCACAATTATTGTTACGAGTGAAGCGTCTTTCATTCAGTGATGTGTGTCAGTACGCTCCTTACGTTGTGAGCGATAGCGAGTGAACGTAACTGTAGTCCAGTGAGAGAGAAAACGCTAGTGTGCCGTAGGGTTGTAACCAAAATTTCATCAGGGCAATGTTACCATGATGGCTCTGAAATATTTAATTCTTCTGTTTGCGGTGGCAGGAGCCCCTTTAACCAGAGCATGTGAGTCTTCCACGATTCTTTACGTCATCAAATATTGTCGGCGGTGCGATGGCATAGCTTGAGCGTGACTCTTCCGAGTTCCGACCAAGCCCATTCAAGCAACATGGCGCATCATAACTGACAGCCTGGAGAATAACGGGAATATTCCTACGTTCCTTGGCATTACCTTGTCTCTCCCTTACTTGATGATTTTCAATATGAATTTGAGTATTTGTTGTTAGATATATGTTCTTGGATTCATTTCATTTCAATGCGAATAACGCGTCGATTTGCTCTGGGATTCTTAATGTTGTTTACTAATTCGAATGCCAAAACTTGGCCAAGCCCATGTATTCAAACATATAATGGATGCACTTTACAGTCTTTCAGTTATCATGAGGTTCTCGTAAGCCTGTTACTTGCAAGTATTACATAAGATCCTCTTTACATTAAACCGAATTCCAAATCCCTTGATTCGTAATGCGTTTATATGACGAATACGAAAAATTGACTTATTGTATAATCACTAAGTAATTACCCAATGCATCTCATGCTGAACAATGATTTGTTGTTTCAGATGATTATGATTGCAACATGCCCTTACTTGACAAAGCCCAACTGAAGGCTACAACTTCTCTTCCTGAAAGAGGTCCTACGAATGCCAGGCTCAATGGTAAATCTTGTAATTTCTCATAATCTTTGGATATATATTTGATTGCATACATTTAAAAAAGGTGCAGTATAAAAATTGCAAGTGTCAGTGTTTCTTTTGCCATGTAAATACAGCTGGGATTTATTTATATGTATCTGTAGTTCTTGCTTTTTCTGTCTGTTTGCAAAATTTTTTGCAAGTTAAATTTTCATTCTTTTTCTAGCACGTTTAAAAATTTTATATTTTGCTTATAAGTGTTCATAAGTATTATTCTAAAAATTATTTTAGTTATCCAACTGCAAATGTAAGCATACTTGTGTGTACAATGCAGTACACCCACATGCAATTATGACTATTTAAGATGTCAAATGGTTACTCACTGACTCATATACAATCGTTATATATTTCTGAGAGGTCACATAAGAGAGCAATACTCTCATTTTATAGATAGAGTTAAGAGACCTGAAAGTAAGCTGAATTATCTATCTGCTTCAGGTGGATGCTAGGAAGTAACCAGCCCCCTTATAAATGCCAGGAAGTGTATTGATAGTACAGAGAGTGAAAATATTAGAGCACAGAAAGAGACACATGCATAAGCTCATATTAAACATGACTAAAATGGCTCCAAGTGGCATTAGATGGGCATTCAATTGGACTGACTGGAATCCAAACGAGGAAGAGTTCTCTTATGCGATATCATGCATCCAGTTAGATGAAAAAGAAAGATTAGGAAGATTTGTTTTTCGAAAGGACAGTAGAGCATCCCTCGTAGGTAGATTACTCATGCGGAAGTTTGTGAATGAGTATGTGAAAGTTCCTTATGACAAAATTATGTTCACTCGTGATCAGAGTGGCAGACCCATCCTGGAAGGTTCTCCTGGGAATGTGGCATTCAATGTGTCCCATCAGGGTCGTTACACAGTGTTGGCTGGGGAATTGAAAAATGTTACATTAGGGGTTGATATTATGAAGGAGGAGTATACAGGAGGCAAAGAGTTAAAGGAATTTTTTCGAATAATGAATAGAAACTTTTCTACTTCCGAATGGGAGGAAATTAGAGGACCAGTTGGGACACCTCAATCAGAACAAATTGCAATGTTCTGTCGACATTGGGCTCTGAAAGAAAGTTACGTCAAAGCCCTCGGGATAGGGATCGTTGTGGATTTGCAAAAATTGAATTTTAAAACTAAGGCCAATCTGCACGAGCATGATCTGATCACCAATACAGAATTATATATAGATGGCCTAAAGCAAAATTGGTTATTCGAGGAATCGTTGCTAGATTTGGATCACTGCGTTGCTGTGGCATTACAGGAAAATGGCACTAGACCTCAGTCGCAAAACATTAAATTTCGCAAAATAGATTTCACAGAACTTATGTTGAACGCTGTGCCGCTCTTTCCTAGGGATCCTTCCTACACGTCCAAATACTTTGCAAAGTCTGAAAGACCTTGATACTGTCCATCAATTATTTCCTAGTTTTCTAAAATCTACTTTGTCATAAACTCTTACATATTTATAAAAATTATAACGATTGTATGATACAAGAGTCAGTGGGTCAATAAATCTCATAGTAAATATACTAAATTATTGACTGATCTATTCAAATGCATTATAAAATGCAACGTATAAGAGTAATCGTTTAGACCTTCAGAAAGGTGACGTAATCTGGTCGCGTAGGTATTCTCTAGAGCCTAAATTACATATATGTATCCATGCTGAATCATAGCTGAAGCAGGAAGTCTCAAATAAGAATATCGAATACGTTATTCTCTGAAAGTATTGATTGGTTAGAGAAGAGACCGTACCGCCGTCACCAGTTTAACATAATCTTGTCACGGCATTAGCTTATACTTTCAGTCTTACAAGGAAGCATATTGTAGCAACTATTTTCGATTCTTAATTTACGGTAAAATCTCAACTCTGATAAATGATCATTCCAGTAATCCAGAAATGTGATTTCCCAGTTATCAGTAGAATTGAAGAATAAAGTAGACGCTTGCTTATTTCATGTCTTTTTATTTGCTATTGACTGTATCTTTCTTGTGGCAAGACACACTTATTTATAGAATTTCATAATCTGGATGCAATAACCACTTATTCCTTTGGTATTGAAAATACGTCTCTGGTTCTTCCGGTGGAGTTGTGCTTGCCTCCTTTTGAACATAAATAGATGATGTCTTGATATACCCAGAACCAATAAATTACTGTAAGACTGCTAGGTATCCCTTCTATTCTAACGGCTTCGAGTTTCCTGCGCTTTAAAAAGAAATAAAAAAGTTATTAGGATACCCTGATACCAGTCACACATCCTATGGATGTCTTCTTGGTATCCTTGGGCTACACGATAGCCTTCCTTACTGGCTTTACATTTAGAATCCCTCTTAAGTTCCGTTTAAGTTGCTTGCATGCGTACGTGTGTTGTGGCATAGGCGGAAACGCATGGACGGCTAGCAGCTCTGACTTTGACCAATACCTGATAATCGACCTGGGTCAAGTAATGAACATCACTAAGGTGGCGACTCAGGGTCGACCCCACAGCAGCGAGTTCGTCATGGAGTACAGTATCAGCTATGGTACCAATGGCCTTGATTATGTCGACTATAAACAAGAAGAGGGCAACATCAAGGTAAGTAAGCCGGTCTCGTGCCAAGGCATCTCCACAAAATTCTCATAGTCAGCTATCAACGTTGTACACTGACAATGGGAACAGTTCAGTGTGCTCAGGACATAACGCGTCCTAATCCACTTCATCAACCATCACCACTAGGATGTATCTGCACGTATTTTTTCTCTTTCTCTAGACGTATTCCTACTTTCTACTTGCCTCATTTCCTCTAGACATCATCGAACTTCATATACCTTGACTAACAATATGCAAAAACACTCTGTCACGAGGATTTTCAGGTAGGTAGGCCTCTCAATGGTGCACGTGGTACGCATGGGGCTTTGCACTACTCAGCGGCACTAGAACTAAGAATAATAAAAAATACATTGGAATACATTGGGAAAAAAGGAGACCAGGTGACAAGCTGTACTTTGCTTCATCGAAGTGTATAATCAGAGATTCAAAAAGAGTTTCCATTCATTCGCTGTACTTTGATCAACACTAATTCGAGAGTAAGAGTCGTTGTTGCTGAATCCAACAGCAAAGATGTATCTTCATCTGGAAAACCCATCATCCATCTCTGCTTTGGTTACTTAAAGATCTTCCGAATAGCTTCTATCTTGCTTTGCTTCCGTCTTCTTTTTTCTCTGACACACGGACATGGGGCTGGGCTTTACAGGGGATTCCGCGTGGTCGCCGGAAGTTAGCAGTTACGATCAACACCTGACAATGGAGCTGAACGAGATATCCGAGATACGCAGCATCGCAACGCGTGGTCGTGCGCACACTAACGAATATGTCACTGAATATATCATCCAGTTTTCGGATGACGGTCAGGCCTGGACCAGTTATGAGAGCCAGGATGGTGTCGACGAGGTACTGAGACTAAGAATACCATATTACGAATTACGAAAGAGTATACAGGGTCTCTCACTCTTTCTCTCTCTGACATTTTGAGAAGATCTCGTCCTCTCTTTCGTAATTACTCAATGTTCGTTGCTCCTGAGAAAAGTTAAAAGAAAATTATGAAATTACCTTTCAGTTTTATTGTCTCACCTACTTGTATCTGAGGACGTAGGAGATATTTATTTTATTATTTTATGCAATTCGTATCTGGACCATTTTATTTGTATTGTGCTTTTGTTACTAACACTCTTGCTAAACTAACCCCTTGTTTGCTCCATACACGCACTTTATATTTTTACTGCACATAACACACACTTGCACCTTAGCACGTTCACGGTGTACCAGTTCATTCTGGTCATTTTTCATCTTGCAAAAAGTACGACATTTGTTTCTCGAAGGAGAATTATTCGCGCAATAACATATTCTACAGTTCAAAAATCCCGTCTACACCTTTCGTATCGCGCATGAGGAGAACTTTTATTTCGCCCTTTGTACCTGAGCTCATCGTGTTTTGTCCGTAATCACGAAATCATCCATGAAATCATTAAACATTCCGATCTTGCTATTCTCTAGATGTTCAAAGGAAACGTCAACGGAGACACTATAAAGTTGAACAGATTTGGCGTGCCTATTATCGCACAGTGGATCAGAATAAATCCTACTCGATGGAGAGACAGGATATCCCTGAGGGTTGAACTATACGGATGCGAATATGGTAAGTAATAAGTGGATGAGCGAACGGGTTGTTAACCGCGTTGAAATATTTTCAATATATGGAACTGATAGATGATGTCATTTAAATCCTATTCTTTCTATTGCAGTTTCCAACCTACTTTCATTCAATGGCTTTTCTCTGGTTCGTTTGGATCTGTTGCGGGAGCCTATTGAAACTGATCGGCATGCTATCAGTTTCCGCTTTAAGACAAATAATGCAGATGGAGTACTTATGTACTCTCGTGGCACGCAAGGCGACTTTATTGGTCTGCAACTGCGCGACAATAGGATGCTGTTGAACATCGATCTTGGTTCTGGAGTAATGACCAGCTTATCCGTTGGAAGTCTCTTGGACGACAATATATGGCATGACGTTCTTATATCGAGAAACAGGAAGGATATTTCCTTTTCCGTCGACAGAGTATTTATTAAGGGTAGAATTAAGGGAGAATTTCATCGTTTGGACTTGAACAGGGCTGTAAGTCTAATTTTATGGGCTGTTGAAGTATCTAATGCAGAATCTTTAATCCTTCTTCTTATATATGAATTTTGGCTTTTTTAGCTTTATATAGGGGGTGTACCTAATAAACAAGAAGGGTTGGTGGTCAACCAGAACTTCACGGGATGCATTGATAATTTCTATCTAAACACAACGAATCTTATTCGCGAACTGAAAGATACGGAAATAACGGGAGAGAATCTTCGATATCATAAGGTCAACACTATCTATGGTTGTCCAGAACCTCAGATTGTTCCCGTGACCTTTTTAACTCCCGGGTCCTATGCGAGGCTCAAGGGTTACGAGGGTGTCTATTCCATGAACGTTTCTCTCGCTTTTCGCAGTTACGAGGATCGTGGGTTGATCCTCTTCCACGAGTTCACGTCCGCAGGATACGTGCAGGTGAGCATGTGCTCCATTCCTTTTTTTCTAATTATTCTATTTATCAAGAAACTAAAAACACTTGTCCATTTGCAGTTGTTCTTGGACGAGGGTAAATTGAAAGTGGAAATAGAAACGAATCATAATCCTAAAGTCGTCCTGGATAACTTTGACGAGAAATTCAATGACGGGAGGTGGCACCAAATCATTTTGACAATTTCGAAAAATAATTTGATACTGAATGTCGATGGTCAAGCAATGAGGACAAAACGCATCCTCGACATAACCACTGGACCGGTGTACCTGCTGGGTGGAGCAATTGGCAGGATGTCGCGAATTCGCGGATTTGTTGGCTGCATGAGGATGATAAGTATCGATGGCAATTACAAAATGCCTACCAATTGGAAGGACGATGAGTATTGCTGTAAGAATGAGATCATGCTTGATGCTTGTCAAATGGTGGACCGATGTAATCCCAATCCTTGCAAACACGCCGGAATCTGTAGCCAGAACTCCAATGAATTCTTTTGTGATTGCGGAAACATCGGATATGCTGGAGCTGTTTGTCACACGTGTAGGTATCAACGAGCTATAAATCCTGACACTGTTGTGACTGTATTGACATGGTCTCTTTATTTATACAGCTGTGAATCCTCTTTCGTGCGAGGCCTATAAAAACATGAATTCAGTCAATCAGAAGGCGGAAATAAAGATCGACGTCGACGGAAGTGGACCATTACGTCCATTCCCAGTGACTTGTGAATTCTATGCCGATGGTCGAGTACTGACAGTACTACGTCACAGCAACGAGCAACCTACTCCCGTCGATGGTTTTGAGGAACCAGGCAGTTTTATTCAGGATATCAATTACGATGCTGATCTCGATCAGATCGAGGCACTTCTTAATCGATCCACCACATGCAGACAGAGGATTAATTACGCTTGCAAACACTCCAAGCTCCTTAATACACCAGGTAATGCATTTGTCCTTTTTTACCATTTAATAATTCTCTTGCAGTATTCTCATTTTGTTTGGGTTGCTTCAGTTCCGCAGGGTGAATCCTTTAGACCTAGTTCCTGGTGGGTGAGCAGACGCAATCAGAAAATGGATTATTGGGGTGGCGCCTTGCCTGGTTCACGTAAATGCGAATGTGGCATCCTTGGCACCTGTGCTGACCCAACAAAATGGTGCAATTGCGACTCTGGCCTCGAAGGGTGGTTAGAAGATGGTGGCGATATCACCGAGAAGGAATATCTTCCAGTTAAACAGTTAAGATTTGGTGATACCGGAACTCCTCTGGATGAAAAGGAAGGGCGATACACACTGAGTTCTCTGATATGCGAAGGCGATGGTAAGAAATTATTTTTCTTTGCCGTTATCTTTTTTTTTTAAATTACTTAGTTTTTGCGGTTTTAATTATTTAACATTCCGTTCTTTATAAGGAACCACATTACCTTGGGTTTCCGTAGGTAAGGCGAAAAAAATAGAAATAAGGTGTACAAGAAATAGTAGATACTCATTGACAATCGCATTTCATGTTGAATACCGCCAGTGCTATTGTATTATAGCAATGTATTACATGTAATTCTATACATAGATTGTTTGCGATACTTGAAATTCCTTCTTACTGATTAACAACTCACGTATTCTTATTCTCTTTTCCAGACTTATTCAAAAACGTGGTAACTTTCCGAATTGTCGATGCCACGATAAATCTACCAACCTTTGACATCGGTCACAGCGGAGATATTTACTTTGAATTCAAAACGACTGTTGAAAACGCTGTGATTATTCATAGCAAAGGGCCCACGGATTATATAAAGGTTTCTATAAATGGTGGAAACCAAATTCAATTCCAATATCAGGCCGGTGGCGGCCCACTGGCCGTGACGGTACAGACTTCCTACAGCCTTGCAAATAATCGCTGGCACTCGGTGTCCATCGAGAGGAATCGCAAGGAGGCCAGGATCGTCATCGACGGGGCATTGAAAAATGAAGTTAGAGAACCTCCAGGTCCAGTCCGTGCCTTGCATCTCACCTCGGACTTTGTGGTGGGTGCAACCACCGATTACCGGGATGGTTACGTCGGGTGTATTAGAGCTCTTCTTCTGAATGGACAACTCCAGGACTTGAGAAGCTATGCCAGACGTGGACTTTATGGAGTCAGTCAGGATTGCGTTGGCAGATGCGAGAGCAGTCCTTGCCTAAACAATGGAACCTGCCATGAGAAATACGATGGTTATTGGTGTGACTGCCGCTGGACGGCATTCAAGGGTCCCATTTGTGCTGATGGTAAACTTCATCTACCTGATTAGTTATTGGTGGTTTTAGGATTCTTGACACTGAATCGGTTGGTTTCTTTCAGAAATTGGTGTCAATATGCAGGAGAGCTCTATGATCAAGTACGACTTTATGGGCAGTTGGCGTTCTACGATAGCTGAGAAGATTCGAGTCGGTTTCACTACGACGAATCAAAAGGGATTCCTTTTGGGATTGTTCTCGAATATATCCGGAGAATATATGACGATAATGGTGTCGAACAGCGGTCACTTGCGTGTCGTCTTTGATTTTGGCTTCGAGAGACAGGAGGTTATCTTTCCAAAAAAGCATTTTGGGCTGTCACAGTATCACGATGTTCGGATAGGCAGAAAGAATTCCGGAGCCACACTGGTCATGCAGGTCGACAGTTACGAGCCGAAGGAGTTTCATTTCAACATTAAGGCCTCCGCTGACGCTCAATTCAATAACATTCAATACATGTACATCGGGAAGAATGAGTCGATGACTGAAGGATTCGCCGGTTGTATCTCCAGGGTCGAGTTCGACGACATCTATCCTCTCAAGCTCCTCTTCCAGGAGAACGGTCCAGGAAACATTCGTGTCTTAGGTGATCCCTTGACGGAAGACTTTTGCGGCGTGGAACCCATCACTCACCCACCCAACATTGTCGAGACTCGACCGCCGCCTCAAGTCGACGAAGAGAAGGTCAGGGCTGCCTATAACGAAACTGATACAGCTATTTTAGGAAGCGTATTAACAGTTATCCTCATTGCACTAATCATAATGGCGGTCCTCATTGGACGGTACATGTCCAGACATAAGGGTGAATACTTAACGCAGGAAGATAAAGGCGCTGAAATCGCACTGGATCCTGATTCAGCCGTTGTACACTCGGCTACGGGTCATCAAGTTCAAAAGAAAAAAGAATGGTTCATCTAGAGTGCAAAATGATAATTACTTAACAGCATACGAATTTCCGATGTTCATAATAGTTGCGACCTCAATCTCGTCTTTCATCGTTTCTCCAATAGACTCTCAGCCATTGAAAATAAAATCTGATACTCGTGTATCATCATTCTACAAATCTATTATAATACGGATAAAATTTTCATCCATTTAAGCATTGCGTTACATGTAACGTTGACATGTTGTATTTTTCGAAACCTGGTTATAACAGATTGATCGGTGCTTAGATCGAAGACATCACATTTGCAAAACTGATGGCCAAATATCATTGCAATCGCTGTTGGCGATTATGTTATTGTCATGTATTGTCGTCGAGAAATCTGCGTAACGGTGGAAAATGAAATATGCATGGTTCGATTGTTCTAGATTTTCACATTCGTGTATTTATCGCACGTGATGTACAGTGGCAATTGGGGAGACAAATCAATTGAAATTTCACGAGATTGGTTAGCTTTTACCATTTTCCTTCTTTCTTAGTTAGATTAGACGCCTAGATATTACTTATAAATCGTGAATCATTTTTAATCTCTAATATATGAATCTCGTTTGCAAATTATTAATTTCTTCGTTTGTTTACCTTTAAGAGCTTGTCTACGTATAAGACATAAAAAAATGATCGGCAAGGATTTTAAAAATCTGTTAATGTACAAAGAAAGATAAAGAAAATCGCCGTAAATAATTAATTTGATTTTTCTTTGGCGTTCTCTGACTCAGTTGTAATGTTTACCGTCCAAAGTGCAGTTAGCATTTTTTATTTCTTTTATTATTCTGCTTATTTTTTTTGCAGAATTTTAGATTAGTTTATTCCTTAAAGATACGTTAGGGTGGATCTAATACAATAATTGAACGAGTAGAGTCTAACGCTATTTGTAATTGTACTGCCACACTTAACAAAATGAATTACGCAAGGTGGACACACTGCGTCTGGTTTGCCTGCGTTTGTACATACACCATTTTGATATGAGAATAGCATTCTTATTTTTTACCATTATTATATGTTTCTGGCTCGATATTTAGCGCGATGTTGATGGACATTTGAAACAAATATACAATAAAAGTATACCGATTCTGATACATTCCAAAACGATGAGTTTTCATTTAACACTATTACTGAACTTTAATTTTTTGATCTATAGTGTTTAAACGTCATTTATGATTCGATATCATTAACGATTATTTGCAATCAATCCTCGCATCATATCATCGTCTAGTTATACATTCCACATCCATATCAAACAATTGTTGTACATTATTTGCGATTATACTGGCACACTTGTTGCAATACAACTAAGATCAATGAAATGAAACACATGAAATATACGTAATCATCAATGACTTGCTAGCTGTGCCTTCAAATGACGCAACAGGGTCCTGGCTTAGGGGAATTGTTTTTAATTACTGTAAAGCGGTGTAGAACGCTCGAATTCCGTGTTTGAGTTTTGCAAGGACATGCGAGGTTGCACGATTAGCCAATATATTCATTATCAGATAAAACATTCTTTTTTACTTTACCAATAGTACTTTTTAGCGGGTAGGAAATCAATTGCGTGAATCAGTGTACAGTTTGTCGTATTTGTAATAAATCATTTTAGTAAATACATCCTCGATCCTTTCTTGAGTTGCATTCATGTAAGGGAACAATTTTTGGGAATTAGGGAATTAGGGAACAATTTCCCTGGGTTTATGATACACGAGTGGATATCGTACAAGGATATGAAAAAAAGCGATGTCAACGGACAACTTTTGGTAAATAATACAAAAGGTGTATATTTGATAATAGCAATGCACTATTCATTAAACTTAAATGATTATAAAATCACAATGCACTTACGTGTAAAGGGTATGATTTTGAAATAATATATGTATAAGTATCTTCAATTTCCATATGCGAGATTAACAACATTACATAAGAACCTAATCTGACATATAATTTTGACGGCACGTAATGAAATTAAGTGCATGCTCATCACGTGCTCTTCTCCTTTTCGGATATGACATATAAATTAGTGATAAAATTTGCTTAAACTTGGATCGAAAAGAGACATATGAAATGAGATAAAAAATAAAAATATCGAACTTTGAACACAATAAATTAAAAATTCAATCTGATATTAACGATTATTATATAAAACTCCATTCAGATCTTTTCTAAACAGCTACAGTACTTAACATCGGATTGGAATAGAATGATAAGTACTGATCACCTTTGCAAATAATTGAGCAGACAGTAACAAGACCTGGACGAAAATTGAGTCTATATGAGATGGTTTTCACTAGGTTCTGTAACTATAATCTTGTCTCGTATACGAATTTCAAAATTAATTAATAATTAATTACTAGAACATGTACTACCATTACTCGATGTGCCCGATATCTGTAGTTTCACTAAGGGGTCTATTGGATAATCATCATCTGAAAAAAATTTACGTTACACAATAATTAAAATGGATTTTTTGAGGATTCCAACATTGGGAAAAAAACAATGTCTTACCTGATTCGTTGTCACTGAGTTGTCGGGGTGAAAGTCTGCAACCCCTAGCTAAGTAATTTCTTAACTTTCCTACACTGGCTAAGATGAGACCCAGGAATGGCGGAGAGGGTTTCAAGGGTCGTGATAAATACTCTGGATGATATTGTGTGGCAACGTAGTAATTATGTCCTTCGAGTTCGATTATTTCCATTCGGACCTTTTCATCGTCGTGACCTAAAATTTGCAAATATATGTATCTTTCCTTTCTCTATTACGAATCAATTGAAGCATTCGAATTCTGATTTTATTTTAATAATTCTTACCTACGAACTTCAGACCCGCTGCTTCCAGGTCATCAATGTATTTTGGATTGACTTCATACCGATGACGATGTCTCTCTTCGACACCATCTTTATTGCCATATAATTGTTCTAGAAATAAAGAGAAGTTTTAGTAAATACATTAAGCATACCTGTGATTTGTAATCTAGGTAAATATGCTTACTAATTATGGAATTAGCTGCAGTGAAACGAGTGTATCTTTTGCCCAATCTCATTGTTCCACCCATTTGACCTGGATTATGTTCAGGCATATCAATAACGATTGGATGATCTGTGTGTTGATCAATTTCTGTGCTATTCGCGCCCGCCAAGCCTAAGACGTTACGACTGAATTCGATAACAGCCGTTTGCAATCCCATACAAATACCAAGAAAAGGCTTATCGTTCATACGGCACCACTTGCACGCTTCTATCTTACCCTCAATGCCTCTTTTTCCAAACCCACCAGGAACTATGACGCCACTGTTAAGATAAGGCGTGGTATTAATTATTATAATCATATTATTCTATTTGGATTTGCAGCTAAGTAAAAGGAAAGTTCCATAAAAAGAGAACTCACTCGCTTTTGCAAAGTTGTTGCCAAGCTTCGTGGTATAATACTGGATTTTCTTGTTTCATGGCTTGTTCTAGATTTGCTGCTTCGATATACTGAACGAAATATTGATCATTGTAGCGGATGCATTTACTCTGTTTACGTGGGAAACGTACTTCTTACTTACCGTTAATTTTACTCTATATCCTACTTCGACAGATGCATGCTGTAACGCTTTAGTCACGGACGCATAAGAGTCTTCTAGTTTAGTGTATTTCCCTACAAGTGCAATATTTACTTCTTTGCGCAAATGATCTATGCGCTCAGCTAGATCTCTCCATTTGCGCATGAAGTGACGCGGTCTTGGCATCGCTATATTTAGTTGAAGTCTGTCATTAAGAAATTCGATGATTCCTTGACTTTCCATCAGAAGCGGAACCCGGTAGATCGATGACAAATCATGAATCGTAAGTACCTAAAATTATTAAGACTTTTTTAGATCTAGCCAGCCAATCAAATGAAGACCAAGTATATTACCTGCTCGGGAGCGACGTGGCAGAAATTTGAAATTTTTTCTTTAACCGAATCACCTATAGGCTTTTCAGATCGACACACTATTAGATCTGGTGATAAGCCCAATCCACGTAATTCCCTTACGCTCGATTGGGTCGGTTTTGTTTTCGGCTCTCCAGTTGAGCGTGGCTGAAATTTTTACAAAGTTTACTATTGTATTGCTTTTACTGACTTAGTGGTGGATATTAAGTGATTCGGTAGTTAACGTCAGAATATCGCTATTGAGTGAAAATCGAACGAGCGCCTTAATACGCACGTAAACAAAAGTTACGTAATCTGCTCAGCCAAAAATAAATCTATACTGCTGCTGGCGCAAATTCAGGGTCAACATTGTTTAGTGGGTAATAATGGAGTCGTAATGACACAAGGGAAAGTGAGACGTAGCAAAAGGAATTTCTACCTGTGGCACTAGAGAAACGTGAGCGCAACAAAAGTTTTCCTTCTTTACGCGAAATTGAAACTGCCTAAATGCTTCCACAAAGGGCATGCCTTCTATGTCTCCTATGGTGCCGCCAAGTTCCACAATGCAGACCTAAAAATTTTAAGTGCAATCTGTAATCATCGTCATACGTGTATTTATCATTGTGAAAAAAAAAAAGAAAAATAATTACGATTGGTTTGCTTCCATCTTGAGTTACTGATTCATTGGCAACCCTATCTACCCATTCTTGAATTGCATCTGTGATATGTGGAACAACTGGAACGTAATACAATTAAAATATAATTTATTAAAAAATATAAAAAGAAAGTATATTGAACCTATTGATCCAAGTGAGACTCACCTTGTACAGTCTTTCCAAGATAGTCACCCTTCCTCTCTTTATTAATAACAGACTGATAAATTTTCCCAGTGGTTATATTATTATCTCTATGAAGCGTAATGTCCAGGAAACGTTCATAATTTCCCAAATCGAGGTCAACCTCACCTCCATCGTCCAAAACGTAAACTTCACCTACAAGTGTTCGGTAATACTCAGCCAAAGAAATCATTGAAATATACAGACTATGGACCTTATCGCCAGCCCATGTGAGATTAACACAAACATCCTTAATGTTTTTAGCAGTGCAAAAGAATTTATTGTTTTGATACGAGCACTTTGATTATAAATCATGATACTCAGGTATGGTAAAGTAGTTTGGATGTGGGAATCAGTAATTTATTTATGATCAACCCTTTAGAAAAATACTGCCCATTTATAGCAGATTCGGTAAAATGATTTCGGAAGATGTTCCTAATGTAGCGCGTTTTCCTCGAAAGTGAGTAAGAGAGCGCTTCTCCCGGTTATCACGTGATTGTGAAACGGCGCGCAAGTTGCCTGGAATGGCTGATGCGGGTCTGAGCACGCCACATGGTCGATCGAAGTTTCGGAGTAAGAGAATATGTGCGCTATGGAGGAACAAATGGAGGAACGATAGAATAGAGTAATGTCGAAGAATATATTACCATGTTCATAAGGTGAAAAGGTGCCGGCATCTATATTTATATATGGATCTATCTTGATAGACGTCACAGAAATGCCGCAATTTTTGAGTATTGTTCCAAAAGAACTTGCAATAACACCCTTGCCGACTCCACTGATCACGCCACCGGTCACCAAAATATATTTCATGATGTTGGAAGCACAAGCAGATCACAAAAAATGAGTGAATGACGCACAGCCGGATGCTCGAACTTGACGCCTGCCAGACACTTGGCGGTCTGGATCAAGACCCTAGGCGTTCGAGCCAAAGACACCCCCACTTTGTCTCCCATCGTGCTCTATTGGTACAAATGTTTTACCGGTACTGTCGTCGCTTGCAACGTCATTGCACTTCCGACCTTGAAAATATTGAACAATCACTGTGCCGAATTTAATTTCAGGAGCAAAGCAAATTATTCTAAAAGAATTTTGGAAGAACTTTTGACAATCAAAAATACAACAGCATTTGATCAGTTTGTTTCCTTCAGCTGGATACCGCTAACCGTTTCATTCAATAAACTTTAATTTAGATTTACGCTGAAGATACGACAATGCAGTTAACGCATTTTTTACTAAAATTAATGAAGATTTGGGGTTACAGGTTGAATTAAGTAAGAGTTGGAGAAAATGCATCAGAATGGGACATTACATTGCCACAGAAAAAGCCTCGAATTTGGACAGAGAATCAATGGAGAATGACCTGCGTACAGTAGTGATAGTGGAGAATTATTGCTCTAGAGACTTTTGATTCTAATATTGGTTGCCTGCGTGAATACCACAGAGCTATAAAAATGGTAGCGATGCTGAACGTCCTCCACTTTTACCCTTTAAACGTTCAAATTCGGAGCATATCGCGGTTTCTTGAAAATGGTTAAAAAGTTGTCTGCCAAAATCGGACCCTCGATCTTGAATGCCGATCTTTCGAAACTTTCCGACGAGTCACAGCGACTCCTGGACAGCGGTGCAGATTATCTTCATTTGGATGTTATGGATGGGCACTTTGTG
Organism: Syrista parreyssii; assembly: GCA_030142615.1. Taxonomy (NCBI): domain Eukaryota; kingdom Metazoa; phylum Arthropoda; class Insecta; order Hymenoptera; family Cephidae; genus Syrista; species Syrista parreyssii. The sequence goes on from JARQTG010000191.1 coordinate 222,595, forward strand.
CCCAACCTTACTTTTGGCCATCCTCTCGTTAAGTGCCTTAGGAACAAAATAAAGGATGCCTTCTTCGAAACGCATATGATGGTTTCAAATCCTGAGCAGGTAATGCTAACGCACGTATTAATAGTTACTCTTTTATTTTCTATTGGTATGCACTTGTTAATTACAGTGGATCGAGCCGATGGCCGATGCTCAAGTTGACCAATACACGTTTCACGTTGAACCGGTAGAAGATGTTCCTGCGGTTTGTAGAAAAGTCCGAGAAGCTGGTATGAAGGTATGCGTTAAGAAATACAATTTGTCTTGTATATTTGAAAACCTTTTTTTATACAGGTAGGTGTAGCACTGAAGCCTGGAACTCCAGCTGATGTTGTTGTTAATTATGTGGACCTAGCAGATATGGTGTTAGTCATGACAGTAGAACCAGGATTTGGTGGACAGAAATTTATGGAAACAATGATGAAAAAAGTTGCATGGCTTAGACAACATTATCCTATGTTAGATATTGAAGTGGATGGTGGTGTAGGACCCAGTACAATACATGCTTGTGCAGAAGTAAGTATATAAGAATGAAATAAGCATTTCAGGTAACAGTAATGTGTATCAAGAAATTAAGAATTTCTGTTTTTCTTTCCCAGGCTGGTGCCAATATGATTGTATCAGGCACAGCAGTCATAGGATCTGACAATCCAGCCCAAGTTATAGCAAATTTAAAAGACACTGTCAATTCTGCATTAAGTACAAATTAAATTATAAAGTAAGGAATATTTGAAAGGTCGCAATACATGTCCACATTCCTGAAAGTTAACACTTTTGTACTGTTTTATTAACAATGTTTCTGTATAATAAAAGATGGTTACTGTACAATACTGCAATGAGTCACTAATACAATTCTTTATGCATATAACTCATGTCACTCGGATGAATCATCATCTGAGTTATATGTTTTCGTATCATTTTCACGAGTTTCCTCAGATGTATTTAAATTATCAGGCTTTTGCTTTTCTGGTGCATGCACTGGCACATGTTTTGGAACTAATTTAGTCCTTAATTCAGCCAGTGACACTAAAATGGCTTCCTCTGTTCTAATAGTTCTTGAGCCTTGCATGGGACATGTATTTAAATATTTATGAAAAAGCAAACAAGGATCATCAACATTTAAGTGATCATCCACCTCTAGAGCAGCTTCTAAACCTGACAATCCACCAAACACAATCAATGCATGATTATACTCTAAACTCTTTGGAGTAATATCATCGATAGAAGCTCCTTTATCGGATGTTCCAATAGACAAATCGTATCCTTCTCCGTAAGGACACTTTGAAAAGATTTCAGTCAAATTATTAGCCAATCTCACTGTATATCCCCAGTATATCCCAGTTTCCACCTTGGGTTCATTCGGTGACACTACAAGTCCTTTTATCTTTTTTGCATTGTCGTGAACAGGAGGAATTTTAACAGTAACACGTATGCCGGAAGTTAACACCTTATCCACATGAACATCATTGAGTAATCCAACATTAACTTGAGAACCTTTACCAGTTTTAATCGGTTTATTCATGACAACACCCTCGCGAAACAGGGAAACATCCTGTTGTCTCAAATGATGAGGGGCATCCAATGGATTCAACAGGCCTGCATATTGCAGATCTTTGTGCAAAGGGAAGAAGTATTTCCGTAAATACTGCGGACATTCAAGATACTGCAATATCCTAGCGAGTTGAATGCAACCAACTCGTCCTTCTCCAAGAATATCATCCTTCCTTAGTTTCTTCTTTTCGCTTTCCGTAATCTCTCCCTTGTCATCGAAGACTATAACCTCATCTACCTTGTATATACAAGCAGCACGTGCTATTTGACCCGCCAGATAAGTTCGAAGTTCTGGAGATTGTGCATTATCTAATATGGAACCCGGCACGGCGATGCTCACAGTGGAAATATTCACTTTTTTAACAGATTGCCTGTCATCAACTTTTTTAATTTCCTCGAGTTTCTCACTTTCCTCATGCTTCACTTTCTTGATTAACCTCTCTTCTCTCCATTTCTTTCTTTGCTCCTTATGAATGCGATTATGTTCGCGCCAATTTTTCGCTTGTGGTACTATTGATGACATTTCTATACGTCAGACGTAAATTACAAAATGTCGTGTGTATGTTACTTTGATTTTGTCGCGATGCTTAAACTTTATGATTGAAACTTTGTGTATGGCGGGTGATGGCGAGTCTAGGCGATCTGGCGAGCGGTGCTCAAACAACCAGAGTGGAACGAATATCAAATTTAAGGAATTAAAACAATATGGAGGCCGATGCTAGGCGCTTATCGGCCATCGGCATTCTTTCATATTGCTTCGTTTAGTAGAATAAAGATCTATTAGAAATATGTTGCGAAAGTCAAAATATTGGAAACACGAAGCGCTGCACATCGGCGCTCACGCGAGTTTACATGTTTAATGAGTGTTAATCATTATGACGTAATCCGCACGAGCCTAAATATAAAAGAAAGAAAAATAAATAAGTTGGGCTTCCACCTTAAGTTCGTTTTTCATCTGTTACATTAGAGACGTGCTGTACATTTACTATTCGAGATCGAAGCTTTTATAGCGTTTTTTAAGTTCCTTTTGAGTTTCATCTCATTCACTTACATCAGAGTGATTTACTGTTGAGTGTCAGGCAGCAAGATTTCAGTGGATACAGTGCCAAAGGTCTTCATCACCCTTCTTAATTATACATTATTCTTTAATAATAGTTTGTTATCACTGCAAAACTCTATCCTTTTCTCTGATTGCACTGTTGTCTCTTTATAATATATTTAGTAGTTTTCTACCATTAATCTTGATAATACTAACAGACTGTTCAAATATTATTTCAGAAATCTAGGATGGTATTCCTTTCGTTGACTAGAATATGGTTCAGCAATGGTACTAGTGAAATTCAAGAGCCAGAGTAGTGCTGTTCATCGCAATGTTTCTCTTGACATCTTTGAATATACAAATATCTCCTGCATAAAAATCAATGCAAATACGGAAAAGTAAATATCTCACAAAAGTCTTCTCAAAACTCATGATGATGTTGAGACGTTGGATGTGTCCAAATTTTTTGAGCTGTGGTTCCAAGGCAGCAGGCATTTTAGCTCCATTGACAATTCCTCCTTTACATATTGCTTTTCTGTATCATTTTTGGCAAGAATTCTCACGGGATGTGGATAAGCAATATTGTTCCTGTTCATGCTGGGATACAGTGTTCAAAGGTAGGAACAAATTTCAGCACTGAATCAATTCATGATTTTACATTTCTATACTTTAATTTCATTCCAGGATCATATGAATCTGGCATTGCTTCGTACAAACATATGTATTTCAATGCCACATCCAACACCTTGAAGATATGGTTTACAGTTGTTATTGGTGTGATCACGTTTTACGAGACAGTAAAATATTTAGCATGGCTGGCTCTTCAGGATCGTCTACGATTCGGGATGTTGATCCTTTTCACGACTGCCGTTTTTTCCCATTACTACTCTTGGTGGGTTTACATTAATTACTGGAACGATGACTTTTATTCTCAGTGGTATCATCAGCTCTTTTTCTCCATCACCGAGTTGATCTCCACATTTCTCGTCGTTCACTTGGCGGACTCCCAAAATCCTGTCACGCACAGAAAAGCATTTGGCATTGCTGCAATTGCCATTTTGCATATTCTCGCTGGCAGTTGGGATCAGTTTATTACGAACGTTGTGAGAGGCGAAGGATACGCGCACCAAGTAAAGCATCAATTTTTGATAAAATTTATTGCCAAAAAATGCTATAAATCTCTTAAATATTTTCTCATAAATTTAATTTCTAGGTTGTTCGTGATTTGGGTTTCATGATCCCAGACATTCTTCATGTTGTCCTTCCGCTTTGGTCACTGCGATGGCGAGGTATCCCTAATCTTCCAGGATCTGGTATGAGAGATTCCAGCATCAAGAAGGATCTGACATGTATGTTGGGTATGATAGTGATAGGTTTGTGCATTTGTTCCATCCTGTAACGCGACAAATGATTATTCGAACAATTAGTGTTTTAGAACGGCAAAAAGTTAAAGAAATAGTCTCCAGCGATTACCCATATCAACTAGACACATAGCGTATCCTTAGAACTTGTTAAATTTGAAAGAGAGAAAACAATTCCCATGAATGTTTATTTGGTCAGATATTTTACAAAAATACTGCCACTTTCTTGTGAGAAAATTGTTGGTACGATTATGCATGTCAATGACGTTTGTACTTACAGTTAGAGTACTCTTTTTTGTGGATGAAACAACAAACGACTCTTCATGCAATAGTAACGAAACATAAAACGAATAATCTTTGTATTGCGGAAAAGAATTACGAATGCTTAGGATCAACAAGATTTTAATACAAGAAGACTGTAATGATGGTGCAAACAAATAGTTGATATAATTAATTGACATGGTATTGATCATTAATCGAGACATATGGGTATTGAATACCGATAAAACGTGACTTTGTATACTCCCACGAGGAGCTACTAATCGAATAGTGAAATAGATTTGTAGCTATGTAGGATTTAGAATACCGTAGAGAATTAGAGACAACGACCCATCTACATTATTTATTGTGCGTCGTATATTATCGTAATTAACGCAATTATCGCAAACTTTTTGATTTACAATGAGGCTGTAAGTGTTGCGAATCAAAATTTTCACACATACGACCACCTCAGTCTACATTATCTATCAAGTATATTAAGTTACCGTTGATGTGTACTTTAATAGTCATTAGACTTTCGACAGTAGTCAGAAAGAGATACTCCAATTATTACAGCTATACCAATATCTTGTACATGATAGTTGGAATTATGTTGTTGTTTGCCTTATCATTAGACACAATGCTATAACACAATTAATCGTCGATACAGTCTTTAATACACTCGTTCGATTAGTACAAAAGTTCATTTTAATAGCCTATCGTTTTTAAGCGGCATTATTGGTAGATCGGAACGACCTATTTCAGAAGTGAGAATTAGTGATAGCTGTATCGACCGATATCAATTTTAAGCGATCGACGTTGGATATTATCCTTTAATTAGGTATTGGGCGATAAAAAATTAGATAAAGAGTACGACTGAGAAAGAATCCATGGAGACAACATTCGGTGAAATGGGATTGAGTAGATGTGCTAATCGATGCGCAAAATGGCTATAAGATTTAAAGTGCCTATACCCGTTATCAGATATTTTGTTACTCAATCGTTGATACGATTGCTGATATTAAGATTCTAGGTATAACATGTATTATTATTGGTTGTAAGACTTTTTATTGCATTTACATTCGCGGAGGAATTCTTCCAGACTGTAACCAATTGATTTGCGAAGGCACTTGTTTTATTTAATATCTCTCTAGTGATTATAAAAAAAATTTTTATAACGTGTTTTTAACAGTGATCTCAAAAGAATACTCTATTATTGATGAGTAGCACTCATTGATAACTCAAGGATCAAATCCTCTAATATGGTCGTGTCGGTCTAAAGTAATACTAAGTAAATTAGTTATGTCGATATAGAAGCGAGACCTTTCCCACGCCTTAACCACCAAAAACAACAGTATTTAGTTTAGTCTGACGTATAAAGAAAATGCTTTTTACATGCATGTATCTTTTTGTTGTCAGTGTGAACCATGTTAGTAAATTATTGTTAGTTATAAAATTTCGACTTCATTTAATTGCCACTCCTCTCCGTCTTCCTGTTGAGCAAGTAGATCTCTGTAGTAGATCCTCGTATGGGAAACATCACCAGGCGACAGGCGACTCTCATCAGGTGAGAACCAGAACTAAGTGCCGATAGAGCTTCCGTTGTCAAGGATACAAGAAGGCACAGCTGTAGTCTCGAAGCTCCGACCCAGTTTCCCGGGGGTGCGCGCCCTCGATTGACTTCGTGCGACCCTCAGTGACCTCGGTGTGAACTTGACCCGCCGTTACAGCCCGCCCTATGACGTCACCGCAACCCATTCCTATTCAGGGCCCCATACCCCGAGAAGTCAGTGAGTCGTTTATGGCTAAACGGGAGAATCCCATGCACGTGCAAAGCAGCATGTAATTGGCCACACGAGACAAACGACGCGATCAAATGGCTCTCGTACCGTGAATTACCTACCATAGAAATTGCTCGCGTGGAAACTGTGTATTCTCCGTTTGTCATCTACGCGCTCTTATAATTTTCTGTGCTCGCGAAATAGACTCCCAGGCATTTTTTTGCAAGAACAAAAAGTTAGCGGGATGATTTTGCAATCGAAGTGTCGTAAGTCACAATCTGATTTTTCATTTCGAGCAAGGATGAAAAGGCCGTATTTTTTTCATCCCTGCGTTCATCGCTGTGTTCTTATTCGGGAGGATGAACAATCTTCACAGCATAAGAAGGTGGCTCTGTGGACGTAAAGAGCGCATGACCTGCACGAAGTCGCGATCCTCCAAGAGCAGGAGAGGACGGGAACAGGAGAACCCTTAGGAACAACCGTAGGAATCATAAGGGATACGGCGCAGGCTTCGAATCGATCCTCCACCCCTGGCTGCTGGAGGAACAACCCCCGGCCGACGACCGAGGAGCGAGGAGCGAGGAGCGAGGAGAGAGGAGCGGCGACCGTCGACTCCGAACCTAACAACAGTTCAAAACCATCCCAAGCAAACATGGCGCTTGATTTCGCAGCCACCTACAAGGTCCTCGTACTTGGCGACTCGAACGTTGGGAAAACTTGCATCGTACATCGCTACTGCGACGAGAGATATTATGACACCTACATATCCACCATCGGTAAGTCTTTCCCAAAACACCTTTACGAAAGACACAATTAGAATACTTGGCGACGTTTGACATCTTGTACCCATTGCAGTTTGTTGACAGCTTGCGATTTACGCGCTCGGCGTCTTTTTGATCGCAACGCCCTAAATGCATTTTATCCTCAATTCTGCATGAAAATAATTTGAATGCTTTTTTTTCCATTAAATATTTTTCTCTCGGACGCAACGCTACTTCTTTCAATGGATTCTTTGTTGTTCTTCTTCAAGATTTTCCATCCTTTTCCATTTCCCGAGTGTTCTTCCTTACTTGATGGAATCGATGTTGCTACGTTCATATCGAACATCGAATTGCTGACTCGAAACCATCGAATACCGTGAAACTGCTGTAGTCTGGATCTTTGCTTCTCTCTTGGTCGCATTCGCGCTTGCTCTTCCAACCCACGTCACCTTTCGACATTTTTGCCTTCCACCTTTTCTATCTTTCGTTCGTCCTCGATGTAGTCATCCGTCAAAACACCTAACGACAGTCTTATGAAAGATCTAAGTGACAGCTGATTATTACGTAACAACTTTCCGTATTAATTAGGCATTTCAATACCGAACAGCTGATTATCTCTCCGTTAGCAGCCTATACGGTTCACAGGTGGAAGTGTATTTATATGACGTTTTCTTAATTCGCGCCACCTTCGACCAATATTTTTCTCGTTTTATTAATAGACGTTTTTGTAGGCATTGACTTCAAGCAGAAGATCATTAACCTTGACGGGACGCCGATCAAGCTACAGATATGGTGAGTAGCTTCGAACTTCTCGTAACTCCAAGAGGACGAAAGTACTGCTGGCCATTATCAAATAATTAAACGTAACGAAATTGATCTTTAAAAGGGATACCGCTGGTCAGGAGCGATTCAGGACCTTGACAACGGCTTATTATCGTGGGGCCATGGGGATTCTTTTGATGTACGACGTTACCAGCCTCGAGAGCTTCAATCACCTGTCTTATTGGCTGCGTAACATTCAAGAGGTATACTCAGTGCTCTACCTCATTTAAACCTGCATTCAAAAGTTCATGAAACTAAAAATAATTGAACGCAGAACGCATCGCCGAACGTAGTGAAGGTGCTGGCGGCCAACAAGTGCGACGCCACTTCTCACAGAGCCGTGGAGGCCGAAAGGGGGCAGAAGATCGCAGAGAACTTTGACATGCCCTTCTTCGAGGTCTCATGCAAGGAGAACATCAACATAGAGGAGGCCTTCCTGACCTTAGCTAGGAGAATACGGGAGCAGCGAGGTCGCCGGGTAAGTGTGTCCTCTAACTGCCACGGTACATAAGCCGTGCCCTTTAACTTCCGCTTTGAAGAATCTCAATAGATGTTGACGTTTGACGTTACTCTCTTTCTTGTAAATGCATAAAAAGGCAAGTCTCTTCGAAGCTTCGGAGAGAGAAGGCGCCGACAGCGTGATCAAGGCTCAATCACCGTCGCAGCAAGGAGACGCGTGGAGATGCTCTTGTTAGCTTGTCCAAGGATCCATCATCGTTTTACGTGGCGAAGCTCACCTTACAAAGTATTGGAATATTAAGATTTTAAACTTAGGAAGGTTTGTCTACTTTTGGGGTTAGGAGCGAGATACGCGTATGTCTTTTGTATTTGCGTATACGAAGGCCGCGTACGGAAGTGACGTCACACGCGAGACATGAACGTAACGCGTTTAGTAGGCTCACAGTAGGAATCGGCCGAGCGCTGAGTGTCCGGCTTTTCCAAGATTCAGGATGAAAATTGTCCCATTTGAAAGAGCACAGTGCACCATGGTCACTTTGACGTCACCCAGGACAAGGCGCTCTCTCGATTATTGCAGGTACGGGTAATTCGTCTTACGATACCAAGGGACAATTAATGGGACGCAAAAGCATGGCACGTGAATTCACCAGCAGTCGTGGTCTTAATCGTGCGCGCACTCTTGTCAGCCGTTAAAGACAACACGAATGAACCTCGGGCTCCAGGCTGGAAATATTTAAATAATTTCAGCTTGGAGTTCGGCTGATATATATAAACGTTTGTCACTCTTACTAAACTACAGTCTTTATATGTAAATTGAATGTCTCCGTATAAGCCGATCTAAGGACGCTGCAAGGAGTCTCCGCACGAGATACGAATGCAGCCATAGGACGACGCACAGTTCGCGAATACATAGTTGGTTAGTGTCGAGACGAGTGAGTTGCAAGTTTTTCAAATAACAAATATATATACTTATAGGCTTCGCGTGTGCGTGAGAGAGATGCTGCTAAAGTATATGAACGCACGTGGTCGGCCTTCTATTTGAACCTGGGGAGTAGGACAGGATTCTAGGATCCATCGTCATTCATTTTATTATCCAGGCGGGTCGATCCAAAACATGCTGAATGTTATCAGGGCCTAAACACCGACATTCTACTCGATGCTATTCGTATTGCTACTCGATGTATCTATACCGAAAAGTCTTCAAGCGCATTGTGATTACTGGCTGAACTCATTCATGAGAAATTCGACTTTGCTTGACATTTCTCTTATCGAGGACCATCGATTTACTTGACCGGTAGACGCCTACGATTATCCAAGGGGAGAGAGTAAGGATTCCAGGGGTTTAGATTCGTGGTGGGAATGAGAACGAGAGAGTGACTGACCGAATGCGTGACCGAGAGAGAGAGAGGGAGAGAAATTGAAGTATATGGTAAGAAAGCTGTAAAATTCAGTGAAAAACAAAGAATATCTAATCAAAAGAAAAAGAGGTACAAGAGATATGACGTGAAAATTGCAGGGTTTGAATGAAATCCTTACTGCTGGAAAATTCTCCAAAAGAAGGAGTTGCAGGTCGACAAGACAATGTGCAGAGACGCAGGTTGTTGTTCCCCCGATAAGAAGCGCTGTCGTAAATCATAATTAATCGTTTATGCTCGCAAAAAAAAAAAAAAACCACGCCTTTATCGTGCCTATAAACGGGAAAAAGTAAAAGCGAATAAAAGTAAGCTGCTTTTTGTAGATGGAGAATCGAATTGACTTGCTGAGAGGGCTGGAAGTGAAGCGTGTAATGGTCGTTTCCACATTGAAGTAAATTCGTGGGGATGTAAGGGGTTGTGTTCATCCGATGATCTGTACTGCCACGACAGGATGATTGGGAAGGTGTGAAAAATAAAACTGCAACAATTCTATCGCGCTGACGACACGTTTATCCCTACGACTCTTGAGATCGTGGGTGATTCGTTTGTCTTATGCGAATTAACAATAGCTTTGACGGGCTTTGTACTATCGCAAAGATGATATATCACTGTTGCTTTTGTATATTTATAACTCGCAGCGAATTTGTATGAGCTCTTTGGACTCTTTGAACTCTATCTTATCTTGCTAATGTAAGCATTCCGTAGGGCGAATTGTATGCTGAGGTCTACAGCACGAGGTTAGGTACAGCATGGGAGTGTGCGTGTGTGCGCATGCATATTTCGCGAATAATCCATTAAAGCACCTGGCGCATCCAGCCTCGGGAACATCCTGAGCTTACGTTTTGCAATGAATCCTGCAAATCGCGACTCGCGAATAATCGTACGTTCGAGTGGACATAGCGCGAGGAACGGCAGCTTTCGTTGTTCATCGAGAATCGTCGAGTTGGAAATAATTCATAACTGAAATTTTGACGGATGCTGCATCGCCGCCGCTTGATGGTTTCTATATGTTTCTCCAGAGCTGGTCTTCGGAGAAAAAATCGTTTATAAATCAATCTTTTTATAGGGATTCGTTGTGATCTCCTTTTTATTTTTATTGCGCCATGCCCTGTAGAGAATTACTTTGTTATTTCGGTAAGATTGTAAGAAAGAATAAGAAACAAAGAGAGAATAAAGAATAAAGAGACAATTGATCTCATTGTTTTTATGGGACTTGACGTGTCCGTTCGTACGTTACATGGTGGTTGGCTGCAATGGAGACGCATTGAGATGCGCGATGGAGTCGAGCGTCCACGCAGAAGTGGGAGACATATGGAGTTGTAAGAAAATGAAGAGAGGAAAGGCATGTAAAAAGTTCCTAAAAACAAAATATCGGATCGCAGGTTATTGGCTATTTATCTTGAGATATTTAGAGAGAAAAAAAAAGAGAAAAAGAGAGATAAAAAGAGCGCGAGAGGAAGAGAGGGAGCAAATGAGAGCGAGAGAGTTAAAATTGAGAAATAAAAAAGCTGTAGCTTTTCCATATGACACTCATCTATATGGAATGGTTGAGTTTCATCAATATTTAATGATTAATGATACATCTAATGTACGCATGTCATCTTGATTGATCGGAACGAAATACGGATATCGGTAATGTTTATTAGTTCATAAGTTTGTAGGACAACTGTACCACTTGGTGTCTCAGTCGGTAATAAATAAAGATGCACACTTTTTACCTATCCTGTACAATCTCTATTTAAAAAATCCTTCCTCAAGGCGTATCATTATGAAAACAATAAGTCATTAGCTTTGTCTTTTCTTCTTGGTCGCTTTGCTGGACTTTTCGTCGCCACAGGAACTTCCTGTTTACAATCATCGTCCGCCACTTCCTCATTCTCCAGTCTCTTTGATGATTTTACTAAAGACTCTTCAGGATCTATCAGTTCTGTCTTCGGCGAGGATTCGCCGAATTCATTCACAGATGCTTGATTGACTTCAACCTTTACGTCGGAAACTTCTGCTTCTCTCATCTCGTTCCTTGTAACAAAATGCAATAACTTACGATAGGTCTTAAGAATACTCATTTTATTACCATGAACGGTTACCTGCTGGAGCTTAGTGATTCGGACTTAATTTTTATAGTAGATTCAAGCTTCTTTATCTTATTATGCAAATCCATCATGGCCTTGAAAGTATTGATGATCAATTCCGGCGAGTCAGTACAGCCTGATTTCTCCTTAAATAAATCTTCATGAAAAGCTGCTGTCTCGATATTTTCTGGAAGAGTCAAAAGTATCATTAGTTAATTGCGTTCAGTACGGATCTGCCTAATTATCGATAGCGAGTGGAAATTGGATCAATAAACCAAACTTATGTTAAGAATAAACGTGCAGACGTGCGTAAGAGGAGTCCGAGTCCGAGTATGTGAGTCCAAGTGACAAACGCGAGATCGAAAAAACACGAGTACGAGACAATAAAGACAACGTTAACCCCATCATGCGTGTTGATTTAAGGCCAAAATCAGATCCCAATAATCGCCTTCCCTTGCAAAGATCACGATACGTATGAGAAACCTATGTATATTCAAGACTTATTACTTCTGATCAATTCGCCACCACGAGCCTTGTACTCTGCGATCTCCTCGTCCTTTCTTTTGACGAGATCAACGAGGATCGCCTGTCTCCGCTGCATTTCCATCGATGCTTGACAAAGTGGCTTCGTTATCTCTTCCCAAAATTCTTGAGGACTTGCTTTGGTTAAGTTCAAGTCGAACTTGAATGCACCACCGGATATGGTTGCCTCTAATCTTATTGAACTTAGGGACGTGTAAACCGCGTGCCTCGGTACGTCGTCTAACACCTCTTGGAGAATTTTCTTGACGTTGAACACGTTGGCGTTAAGTAGAGGATTTAATTTCTGTAAAGAAACATCAATTGCACATATAATCCAATACAAGGAAACGAGATATTATATTCACTGAACACAACTATACCTCGCATCTACGTATTGCTGAATCCTCGCTGAGTGTTTCCCACCATAATTCTATCAGGTTTGACAAACAAATTTTCCATGCGTCGTAAACAATTTTGAAACTTATCGCATATTCGGCATTGCCTATTTTCATGAGCCTCCATTCGGAAGACACGTCGCTTGAGCTTCCAGGCGATAATGTATCCATCGTTCAAAATGTCAGCCGAGGTAAGCTAAGAATGTTGAACTAGAAGTAAAATAGCTCAAATGTAAATACTTGAAAAGCAACGAATGTCAGCCGGTAATAAATCATGTACCCAGAAGGTACTTTATTATGAAATAAAAATAATCCACGAAATGTTGCATGTAGAGCAAATTGCACAATTATTCGAAAGTCCATAAGAGACTCGTGGAAATACAAAAACCTCTTCCATCTGCCTAATCTCCTCGTACTACTTGCTAATATAATAGTAAGACGGAGCATCGAATGAAATGAATTGCAACGTCGCCACGTCGACGTGCACGTCATCGAGACGTACGTAATAATAATAATGTAACGAGCATCCAATGCCTTACAAAATATTCATCAAATAATGTCTTGTCAAACATTTGTAGAAGATTCTACCGCACACCAATGAAGGAATCTTTTGATAAGACTCCAAATAATTTGTTAATGTCTTCTCAGCAGATTTACCACGTGCTGCTCTTCAACACCATAATTCATATGACGCCGGCTGCCTTTGGATTTTTGACACAAAACTCTTGATGTCTTGAATCCCGCGCGCAGTTTCAAAAAGATACCGAAGTCGATGTGTTTTCACGAGTTTCATCATGAGGAAGCAGGACGAGAAGCATCGCTTGCAGACCGGTAGAACTTTGATTTTTTTATTCAAATTTCAATAACATTTTAACTAAACTTTTGATTTTTCCTATAAACAGTTTTGAACACGGATGTCGAAAGTGCGAATTTTGAAAAAGCCATTACTCTCACTGGTAAGTTGGCCGAGTATTAGAAGCTATGTTTAAATAGATTTTGAGTATTAAATTATTGACGGTGATTATGATGTTTCAAGGATGTGGTCGATACCATTTCGAAGTGCTTCTAGTTTGCGGAGTGATAACAATGTGTGTTGGTTTTGAAAATGGTTTGAGTTCCTACATACTCTCGTCCGCCCAGTGCGATCTGAATCTCAGTTCAAGTCAAATGGGAGTGTTGAATGCTGCTTTTCTAGCAGGTAACACGCAAAATTCGTATACCGACACATTTCGCAGATCGCCGTTTCTTTATCTGTCATTGTGAATTATGTTCAGGTGCTACCACCAGTGCCATACCGTGGGGTGTCATGGCGGATGCCATTGGAAGAAAAAAAATTATTGTCGTGTCCTTACTGATCGATGGAATTGTTACGCTCGTCTCTAGTTTCTCTGGATCCTTCCTGATCTTTGCGTCACTTCGCTTCATCAATGGATTCATGTGCGTAAGAAGTGACATAATAACTTTTTGCTAAAAGCTTCACATTATTCCAGTCCCTTGTGTTGAATCAGGGTCGGTGCACCAGGAACGCTTACGTTCTCTTACGTCGGTGAGTTTTACTCGGATAAGCATAGACCCAAAGCCATCACCGCGTTGGGATTGTTCTGGCTCACCTCTTGGATATTATTGCCAGGTAATCCCAGCAATTTTATTAAACTATCGTATAAGTTTTGAAAAATTCAAATAATTCTTGCATTACAGTATTTGCCTGGATCATCATTCCGTTGAAACTGGATTATCGAATCTTTGGTATTTCCTACCATTCCTGGCGACTGTTCGTCCTGGTCTTCGCTCTGCCCAGTATACTTTCGGCGTGTCTCCTGATGCGCTATCCAGAGAGCCCGAAGTTTTTACTTTCCCAGGGAAAGGAGAAGGAGGCCCTCGCCATTATTCGACAAATATTTGCTGTTAACAATGCGAAGAGCGAGCACGAGTTTCCCGTAAGTCTGTCAACATTGAGTTTGTCGCTTAAATGTCTAAATGGAGACAATGTCTTTGCTTCGTCTCTTAAGCGCAACGATAAGAGAAGCGCCTCTCAACCTTTTATATTGAATTATTTATGAGACTCTCGTGATATAAATATCTCTTTAGACCATAAAAATAAACTTCAATGGCAAACTAATTAGAGCTTACGTAAATTTCAAATAACTACTAAAGATGTTGTACGTCATTGTGGCCTTTGTGATTCCAGATTTCAAATCTCATAATGGATTCGGACGCCAATGAGAATCAAGCGAACACAATCTCGAATATAATGAGTAACATGTGGAAGCAAGTGTGTTATCTGATGACGCCACCCCTCCTTAAATATACAATACTGGTATCTTTAATAATGGCCACCAATCTGTTTGGGTTTGTTTGCTGCTGCAGATGTTTCACTTAATTTTCCTTTATCGATCATGCCAGTTCCAATTGGATTGTCCTGGTTACTTTGATTGTAGATACTATGGCTTTGCTCTTTGGCTTCCGGAACTGTTCAACAGGTTCGAAAAATACTACAGGGACAATTCAGACGCCTCTGTCACGCTGTGCGAGTTGTCAGCTCCTCTTAACGAGACCAAACCAACCCTCCTGAACGGAACTCAGAGCACCTTTACGAATGTCGGCACAGAAATTCTTTCCGTGTTAACCAGCACGAGTTTACCGATTTTCGACGAGAGTTCGCTTCATACTTGCGATCCTTCGGTAGACTTGAACGTCTTCAGTAATACGATAACAATAGGTGCTGTCTGTCTGGTAGTCAACGGTGCAGCTGTCTATCTGTTACATCATCTGAGCCACAAGATATTACAGAGTAATTTGAAATCCATTCAATTTATTATAATCGACGTAAACCGTCAAGATCACTGATCCAACCTTGTTTTCAGTTACTACTTTGATACTGGCGAGTATCTTCAGTTGCATGATCTATTTTGTCAGATCGACAATCCAGAATCTTATTGTTGCCTCTTTACTTTCTGCTTTTGCAAACGTGGGTCTCGTCGTTATCACCGCAGCCGTCGTTGACATTTTCCCCACGAGAGTCAAGTATGAAATCAATCTTTGCTTAAGGTAACGAATAGTATTATTATTTAGTAATTCTTATATTCTAGCGCTATGGCCGTTTGTACCGCTACTTTTACTGGAAGATTCGGTGCCATCTTGAGTAACGTACTCTTTGGCGTATTGCTCGATAACAAGTGCGCGTTACTACTGTATCTCATGAGTGCTGCTCTCGCATGTGAGTACGAGCAATACTTTCTATTTTCAATGTTCTCTGTAGCACTCGACTTCCTAATCCATTTTACGTAATAATCATCCGTTACAGGTTGTGCACTCTTAGGATTTTTTATACCGAAGAAGACCTCGGATTTATCTCAATCAGAAGAAAAATCAAGTACAGCCTAAGAGTTGGCGACTGTTACAATAAAGATATATTGACTGTCGCACCAACGACATGTCGAATGAATTCGTAAGAAGAACTAAAGAGATTCACGAATCCTTGGGTGAGCGTTTGATTATTCGAATGTTAACGGCGTGTAAAGTCTCGGACCAGGAGTCCTTAGAGATTTTTCTGGTAACGGACAATTTTTCTTTAGTCCTCGATGGCACGAGGATCCGATATTGTTTTCTCAAGGCTTCGTCATCTTCCATCTACAAATTAGAACAGTCCTTTATACACTTATGTAAAGGCGAGGTGTTGCGCAGCTCTACGTTATCTTAAAAAGTATTCTGGTAAATATTGACCATGCTGGGGTCGAAACTCTCAGAATTTCCCTCGTAGCAGCCTCCTAGCTTGTTCGACCTTCCCTTCTGCCAGGATTTTCGTTTCCCTGACATGAGAAAGTTATAAATCGAGGAACTGCTGCATCCTGACGAATCCACTTCTACGTTATCGCATCCCTTTGGAAATATCCTCTTGACGCTATGCACCGGGCGACACGTGGTTTCGCCTTGACGTAAGACGAGCACTCGATCCATTCCTATGTTCCTCTTCAAGTGTCCTGCATTTATAAATCAATAAAAGGTATTTATTTTGTATTACTGATCTTTGCGACTCATGGCTAGAAATAGCGTACGAACCTGTTGAGATATCTGGTAGATTTTTCCGTTTCGTGGCTGAAGGATTGAGGATCCGATTTATTGAGATCTTATTCCTTGAGATGGATCTTCGTCTCGGGACAGGAAGTACAGGTTCCTCGAGTCTTAACTTGAGACAAGGATTTCCGTTTTCATCCAAGCATTGCACAGCAACTGGTCTGCTCGTTAATTCTGAACTTAATTTTGGCAAAAATTTTGATTTTTCACAGGACGTTCCAGCCTTTGGTTGATGTATATTTTTGCGGATGGATCTGGCTATCCCTTTGCTCCTGCTGGATAGACTCTGTAGAATGTCCTTCGTATAGACACTGATCTTCTTGGTGATCGTCGAGAGATCATTATACTCAGTTTTAAGCCTGTCCAATAAATAATTCTCGAGTATGCAATTTTTGGAATCCTTATCGCCTATGGAACAGGAGACGCCTACGTCTTTTACAAGTACAGCATCATACGGACCCCTGTAACTCGTGCAGCTCCTAAGACCAATTCAACGATGACAATTATACTGTTCAACAAATGAACTTTTATCGAGGCTATTAAAAACCTGTAATATGGAAATCCACAATTCTCCATTTCGAATTCCGGAGTGTTATTGCCTTTAGAAAGGATGTCACTTTCGAGTAAATCGACGCGATCGATAAGCGCTTTGTTCACGACGGATAAGGAAGTTTTGCTCAAGATGTTCAATAAGAAGGACGCGCCATTGATCTTTAACAAATCAAGTCCTTCGTTGAGGTCAACATCGATCACTTTTGAAAGTTTCTTTCTCCCTGCAACCGCAACAGTCGCAGCATCACCAACTTCTGATGCTGGACCAATAGCGCCCATCTTTAATAATATTTTATTTTATTCTCAAAAATCATACGCGACTCGTTTCCGTGATTCGTTTCGGTTCTCAATGGAATTTATTAAGCATTCACGCTGGCCGAAAAGTCTCACGGATCTTTAACGCTGCCAACGGATTTACCGAAACTTTCAGTTTCCGTTGACCCATTACCGAGAAAGACACGCACGTGCTGTAGTTTCTACGTTCAGAAGCGTCTGCGACATCCATTGTCTCTTAGAACCCTCATAGTACCGTGAAATTTGGAGGTTCCTTGTTTTAATTCGAGATAAAGGTTACACAGGGCCGAACTGGTTAGATTTGACAGCTGTCATCTTATCGGTTTGGCTAACCATCGTCTGACATGGGTCGCCGATCGTCTCGATTTTCTCAGTTTCCACATATTAAAGACTCATCTCGTCGCCAGGTGGCAGTAGCTTCGACTAGACATCGCTTATATCCTGCATATAACGTAAGGGAATCGCTTGATATTCTGTCAATGTCGATAATGAATATTGCCTCAGGAGGTGGGGACAGATCCGGTTCGCGCTCTCAGAAACTATCAGTTACGCCACAACTTGTTGACGCTGCATAATAAATCCAAGATAATTCGGTAGAGTTTTAAAGTTGAGCAAACGGTGAGTCGAATTAATGACTGAGCATACATACGCAAATCTGGATCCTTGATAAAAAATACCGTGAAAACTGCCATTACAGATTTCTCGTAAATACACATATACTTTGTTGCCTACACTAAACATAGGGTTCGATGTAAAAATAAATAGAATAAAAATTGACTATGAAAAAACAAAAAGCAGTGTCAGTTGCTAGTGCGAAAACAGAATTGGCGGTAATTTTTTGGGTGGCCGCCCATGTGAATTTTGAAACGACGACCAATAGGATGTCCGATGAAGAATCGTGCGACCGGTAGATCTTGGTACTAACGGAAAGTGAATGTTCTCCAAAGCTCTAACGGCATAGCGGCCATGATTGCTATGGCTGCCATGCCAGAGAACTCAGTAACTGTCAGACCGTTGTGGCAGGCGTATTCCCGGCTGGGCTTCGACAAGAAGAAGATCACGGAGTCGATGCGTCCCTAAACTGTAAAATATCATGGGACGTTTTCGAGCCTGAGCACGTGCGGTGATTTTAACGTGTGCGGAAGAAAGATTTCTTGCCGGAGATTTCAACGTCTCGATCGCATCGACAGCTACGACTTTGCTAGGCGACAGGAATTTACTAAAGGAGCATTACGACTCGAGTGTTATGTAAACCAAAGGGGACTTAAAACTATCGCTCGAGTAGTTCGCGAGTGCAGAAGTGAGTGCAGATCTGTCAATTAGCCGATTCTCGAACATAAATATTGACTGGATAAATTAAAAGTGTAAAAGAGGCCGAAACTATCAGGCAATCTGTAGGACCTGTTCTTTTTTTTTTTTTTTTACGTGATAGTGTAATCTCGTTGAGGATAAAGTGATTGACTGGGATTTGAGCAAGAAACGAATTGGTGTAATCCAAGTAACCGGTGGGCTGCTGATCGCGGGGTGGGACGCGAAGGGTGGACGACGTCGACGTCTCTTTCTGGCACCCGAGTGTTTCTGTGCTCCGAATAGCGTAACGACGATCGGTATGACTAATAGAGAAGTTTAACGAAGTCGCACGAATTGTTTACTGGTCGCGTTCGTGTAGGTTCGTGTACGTTTAGAACTGCTCGGCGTTCCAATTGGAGATTTGGAAATACTTTTGATCGGTTGAAAGTCGCTTGAACCGCAGGTGCAGCAGTCTGGCTTAAATGACTCTGAAAAATGATTGACAGGACAGTCGTGTAATTTGCAGAACGCAGTCTCGCGGCGCAACGGCCGAATATCAGTGTCAACCACTATAGTGCAGTACAGTGCAGTTTCGTGCCATTTGCCATATTGCTTGGCCAATGTAGCGCAATGTTTGTTATGTGGACTGTGCTGACTGTAGCAGCCTGCCTGCTTTCTGGCTCTGGTAAGTTCATTTCGAACTGGCTCATTTTGCATTCGGAAAAGAGGCAGCTATTAAAAAAGTAGGTAACTACCAGCTGCTAGCCGCTGGCTGGCTGATAGTCCACTCGAGAGCTCCCGTCGTCCGTACAAGTAGCTTTCGTCATTTCCCACGAGTCGAGCGAGAGGCGACGTAGTCGCCTCTTTGGTATTCCGCAAAAGGTTGAACGTTGTGAAACGAACGGAGACAGGAGTCAAATATTAAACCATTGAAGTATAGGGAAGAGAGAGAAAGAGAGGCAGAGGGATGAAACGAATTGAAGTTGCAAAGGAGCCAAGGTGCGTTCGTTCTCCACTCGCAGGATAATTGGGTCAGCAGACACGATGCAAAAAGTCGCAGCGGTTCCCACTTGTCGCTGAGGTCGCTGGATGTAATAATGCAATTCAAGAAAAGCTTTGGGCCCAGAGGGAACCGGTATTTTTCCTTGGCATTCGCCACTTTGTTTTCGTTCTGTCTGACTGGCGGACCTCCCGAGGCTATTTCGGACGAAGCCATTCGTTCCGCCAGTAACTGACGATACTACCGGTCTCATCGTAAGCTTTATCTTATATTCAAAGAAGATACTACTCGAATATTGCTCGGACCTCGTTATTTGATTTTCCATCAGCAATAATTACTGCCATTACCTCCCGAGGAAGATTCTTCATTCTCTCTGTGTACGTGGCTACGTACGCATTTTCCGTGCCTGTGTGTCTGCACGTGCAGGCACAATTATAGAGAATCGAGTCCGTTGTAAGTTGGCCGTTCTCCGAAGTCAGGGACCTCGCTAATTCAACGGCTGCCGGTTCGAGTCAAAGAGATAGGCGTTCAACCGATTGTTAATCATCTATTTGGATCATTGACAAGATCACTAGTAATGGGAATTGGTGTCGTTAGAGAAGGAAGACATTAAAGGCAAACATGTTATTGCGTCCTCGGCTTGATCCTGTGTCGAACGATACTTAAAAATAATTTGTGCCTTACCGGAGTCTAGTTCCCGTTAAAAAAATACGGATTGTCGTCACGCGTGTCCGGGTTCGATTTCGTAATAGATATAAACGATGGTCCAAATTTCTACGTTAACGTAAAAATGTAGCATCGCTCGGATAAAGTTTTTCTTGGGAATGAACTATCGACGCTGATCGACTTATAAAAATCTGTTTTGTTCTCGACTGTTTTTATATGAATTCTGCCGAGTCTTTGTGGATCTGAATTTTAGCGATTCTCAAGTTGGTAACGGTAGAGATTTCGTCTAGGTGCCAATGATACTAAACACAGCGTGGGTGAGGAACTGGATTGTTGGATGTGACCATAGTTGCTGTAGACTCTGGAGCCTTGAAACTGGCTTCCACTCGAAGAATCCACCAATTATAGAGCCTTGACATTGACAGCTAAACTGTCATAGGATGATATATAGACACACGTAATCATTGACAGGAATAACGAGGTTGAAGATTTTGAGTTCAGCTTGGTAAAAGTCAAGCTATCCGGTCAAGATATCCGGCGAGAATTGACCCTAGGAGAAAGGTGAATTGGACGATGGAAGGAAAAAGAAAAAGAAAAAGATAACAATTTATAAAGAAAGATGCTGGCAAAACCAAAGAATCCTCCACGAAAGTGAAGTGTTACTCTGTGGAATATATTCAAGAGAAGCGTGTCTGGCCTTCTCCAAGTGAAAGTTCTTCGGTTTGGCTCTCCGGTTCAGTCTAGCTGAAGAAAAAAATATATATAGTCATAGCTTCCCCCCTTGTCACCTTCTGAATAAGCAATACACCCAGCAACACCAGCATCCTTAACCGATCCTATCCGAGCAGCACACGCACTCACGCACGCAACCACTTCACTCCCGGAAATTACTCTAGGCATTCTTTACTGACGTCATGGCCTTGAATGGTTCTTTGATCCTGGAACTTTGATTCGATCGTATTAAAGTTTAGAACGATTTGGTCGCCATTATGAGAATCGAATGCCCGACGTAAATTATTTCATTACTGCTTGCTACACTTTTGGAATTTTTCTTTTTCTCTTACTTGTAGCTTTTCTTTATATTTATCCAGACTCAATGCGTCATCGTGAGAATGAATCTCAGGGGTTTCTGTACTGCGTAATTGACACTCGAGTAACAACGTAATACAGTTAATTCGTCTACGGCAATTCTGCAGAGGTTAAAAGACTATTGGACGAGCACGACGAGTACCAGCACTGCTGCGATACAGTTATTCCAATCGTGAGTCACGTTCTCGCAGCTTTAGGAACGCAACGTCAATTTGACACCTTTGCTTTGTGGCGTCGCTGCTTCCATTCACAGGAAGAACTTTGTGCTCGACAAATGCTAAATTTTTTAATTCAGCTTCTTGCACATTGACACGATTCCAGAAGATCGGACGGCCGGAATGACGTGTCGGCCGGGATACATTACCATTATGCCGGAGGCCTTGGGCGACGAAGCATGACGTAAATTCGACGAAAGGGAAAGAGCAGGTCCCTACGTTGGGTTATCCTGCACACCTCATACGCTTTCTCGCTCATGGCCCTTCTCGAATTTCTCGATTTCAAATCCTGTTGCATTTCGCGTTACCTTCTGACGCAACGGCTCTCGAGATTTGCCTTGCACTCTCCCATACCATTTTTACATAAAAACTCGTTTGAACGCTTGGCCAATCGAATCATCCGGGAGAAATTTTCTTTCTGCGTTTACCTTTCTCCACTTTTGGGTGTTTGTTTACAAAGAAGAAATATATCGATCCGTGTGTGTAGCTTCGGAATAGAAAATGGCGGTCGCCTGACAGACAAGGCGAGACTTGGTACAGAATCGAAAGACGTTAAGTCTGAGAGCCTGACTTGGTTCGACTTGGCGTCGCTTGACTTTCTAGCCATTAGCGATAGCTGCTTTGCTTCTTGGAAATCTCGACAATTTATTTGACCGAACTGCCTCGTCCGAAGATTTCATTTGGAATTTTCAAAACGTAGAATAGCACAGAATTCCAGTTCACCCAGTAGACACATCGTTTCTCGAACAACACTTTCTTCATTTGTGCAACCAACAGTGCAACCAACAGTGCAACCAACAGTGCAACACACTCCTGTCGACGTTACGTCTCGCTTTGCCAATAATTGCGACATCCACGAGCTTCGGGAACGACGTTCGCCACCATTCACTTCGATGACTTTTCTTCGTTTCCCGACGAGGTTGACGGTTGTAGCTTTGAAATACGCCAGGTACCATTCAGGACGAAGGAAGAAGAAAGTCGCATCGCGCGAGATTATTTTATTTTTGTTTTCTCATTCAAAGCCACATTGGCGTCAGCTGCTTCGGCTTGCACTTCCCCTTCCAGCTCTGCCCCTCGTAAAACTTGGAGATAATCGACGTCTGCTGGACACTCGCGATGAGGTCGACGCCCAGACGAGTACCAGGAGTCAGGAGTGCTAGGTAAAACACAGATGCACACAGTACTTGCCTCAGGGTGTGCCACACCTGACAAGAGAGTGCGAGCAAGAGAGAGAGAGAGAGAGTGAACACGTGGGAGAGTGCGTAGGCCGAAAGGATTCCTAGAAGAGGAAAGAAATATCGGATCTTGTGGAAGCGATGCTTGCAAAGACACTCGATATTCCATTCCAAGTGAAAAGTGACACGAGGACACGATTGGTTCTTGGGGCTCAACCTGATGAATAAATATATATATATATATATGTCCCGCAGTAACCACAACGTTACGGGATGACTGCGTTCGTCCACACTACTTCGCTCCATACAGTTAACTATTAGTTCTCCTGATATTCCATGGCTCGCGTTTCTCCACTACTGCGTTCCACTCTACTCTACTGCATGATACTCGAGTCCACTCGCTCGGACTCGGTTTGCTGCTCGCAACGCTTCGCTCAATTCCCAATGCCGCTCGCTCGCTTTACTACGACTCTAGGAAGTTCAGGCTACCCATTTAACTTATTCATGAAGAACGAGACAGAGGGCGTCCGATAGCGACGACTCCAGAGTCAAGATACGTAGACGAGGAAGCGAAAAGTAAAAGGTGTAGCACAAGGAAGAGGGAAGGAGTGGAGGCACAGGGCGAAGAGGAAGAGACGATTATGCGCAAGGCAAATGAGAGAGGAATTACGGAGACTCGATAAGCAATAAAGCCAATAACGCGAGACAGAGTTCTCGGACGTTTCGTCGCACTTTCATCGTCCCACTTTCTCCGTATAGAGCAGCCAGTCCATGCCGCCATAGTCGGCGCATCGCGAGAGCCAACGAGGACGAGTTTTCACGCAGAGTTACGTCGAAGCGGGTATATCGTCTTCGTGAGCTCTGAATTATTTCGATCGGCGATTAATAGCGCACCTATATATACTATATACATGTATCGGTCGCCGGTCTACGATCTATGATCGGCAGTGGCTCCATCTAAGGAGGAGCACCCACTTTCTCTCGTAGCTATGAAAACTCATTGGCATTCGCTGCAGAAGGCTGCACCTTTTGAAACGGCCCATCGGCCAGGATTTTCTTACAGCTTGAGAAAGCAGCGAATTCTCTCCTGTCAATTTTCCTACGATTTATCCTCCTTCTGCTTTTCCCCTATTTTCCATCACGTCTTCTTGCTCCTCTACTTCGTTGATTCGATGGTTCCGCGTCGATGATTGTATCTGGGTGGGGGGGGTTGCAGTACAAATGTTCGGGGGTAACCAGAGTCATTTAACGTGTATCAAACACGTGACTTATTGTCAGTGGAAATCATTTGGCGTGTAAAGCTTGGCTGATCGCGCGGGTTGGCGAAGGTTAATTCCGAAGCCGGGGTCACACTCTAGTTGACGATCTGAACTCAAAATCCACGAAGATGCATATCAAGGTCGATCCCACAGACTACATTTCCTCAGCACCTAGAGTCGGCTCTCTCTAATTATCACCCGTTAACTTCAGGGAACAATTAGAATCCCGAGTGTTAATCCAATTCAGTGCTGCGAGTTTCCACAGTTCGTCCCGGGAACGTGATTTATTAGGTTTTTATCTCTATTAAATTCTCCCTTGTGTAAGTTGTGATCGATGTGTGTGTGTGTGTGTGTGTGTGTATGTGTATAATCAAAGTGATTCCAATTAACAGAAAGTCAAAGGAGCGACAATACGCCGCCGTCGGTTTGGTTGGAACGCAACTGGGTGCTTTACGACACTGAGCCAGTTGGGAACACAGTGACCAGGGTGCATGCCGAGGATAACGAGAAGGATCAACTGACGTATGGTTTAGAACCTTTGGGACACAGCTACAATGGCGATGACAGCCCTCAGCCGCCATTACCCTTCAGAATCGAGAATACCACTGGAATCATCTACATCAATGAGACCCTCAAGGGACGGGTGAGTATCTAGATTGCAGGCAACACGGTATCCTGGAAGGCAGTGGGACTGCAGGTCGATTAAAGGCCAGTTTCCACTGTTTTCTTGTCCATCATTTCCAGGGAGGACAGAACCTGTTCCTGTACGTGACAGTGTCCGACGGGCAGCTTACCTCCAAGACTGAGGTCTACGTCAACATCAAGAACAGCTCGGCACCTAATGGAGGACAAACTGGGTATCTGATAAATTATAAAAAATTCTCTATGACGCTAATTGGGAGCAGGATCTTTACGTTGATCTATTTTCCTAGGTCACCTTTTCCAAGTCAGCACGGCTCGGGAGGAAGGATTCGACCTCCTATCTTGGGACTTCCTAATCTACAGAATTATCCTAGATTGCCCATAGCACCGCCGCCTCATCTGAACCAACCCCCTCCGCCCCCAGCGCCGCCCCTTTCAACGCAATCCAGAACCAAGACGACTAGGCTGCAACCGGCGATGAAATTGGAAGAGGAAACGGCGAGGTCGACTAGTAAATTACCGGAAGAGTCTTCGGAATTGAATGAGGTCGCCGGACCACCCTTGAGCGCTAAAGTTGCGCCGAGCGATGTACAGGCATCTCAGGACATCACGATGACCATCGTCCCCGTAGCCGCCGTGTGCGCCCTCGTCCTTGGAATTGGAATGGGCGCATGGTCGCTTAGGCACAAATTCTGCTCCACCCAAAAATCAAAGGAGGATATGGTAGGTGTCTTGGTAGCCTCATCTCGACACGGGGCCAGTACGGAATTTCCCCTGGGAGACCGAATCACTCTTGTGAACCGTGAATTTCAGAAGGAGCAGGCGTCCGTGAGCATCTCAAATATATCGGATGACCCTTCGCTGGTTCTGAAGAGATGGCCAGGTCCGAAGGCTACGAGCAACCGGTACGAGTCCTGGGAGAAGGAGAATCAAGTTGGAATTCAGAGCAAGGCTCAGGAAGACAACTGGGAGTTCCCTAGACACAGGCTTAAGGTATCATTTGCGTAGCTGAGGCGACATTCTTGGATACCAACATTCGATCATCTTACTTCCTTAGGTTTTCAATATTCTGGGCGAGGGATGCTTCGGTCAAGTCTGGAGGTGCGAAGCCCTGGATATCGACAATCAATCAGGAGCCACGATCGTGGCCGTCAAAACTCTAAAGGAAAATGCAACCGAACGCGAGAGACTTGATCTTGCCCAAGAACTCAAGGTTATGAAGAGTCTGGAGCCCCATCCGAACGTCGTCAGACTCCTGGGATGCTGCACCGAACGCGAACCAATGTTCGTCATCTTGGAGTACGTCAGTGGTGGGAAACTTCAGAGCTTTCTGAGGGCATCTAGAGAAGAAAGGAATCACGGCGGTCCTGGTTTAACCTCCAGAGATCTCACAGGTTTCGTTTATCAGGTACAGATTGGACCACTTCTCTCAATCTTTTCTCAGTATAACCTCTTCACGGAGATCTAATATTTTCACCTGAATATCTTCGATTTTCCAGATCGCTAAAGGCATGGAGTATCTTGCCTCGAAAGGAATCATCCACAGAGACCTGGCCGCCAGAAATATCTTGATAGACGAGAACCGCGCGTGCAAGGTCGCCGATTTTGGATTCGCAAGGGACGTCGCGGCCAATCAGATTTACGAGAGAAAGTCAGAGGGTCGGCTACCCATTAGGTGGATGGCACCGGAAAGTCTCTACGACAACATTTTTTCCGTTAAATCTGATATCTGGAGTTTCGGCGTCCTCATATGGGAGATAGTCACTCTGGGCTCGACACCCTATCCTGGACTCGCAGCAGCCGAGGTCTGTACCAGTGACCTTAGCAACCTCACATGATCCAATAGCTAACGTAATCTCTAGCCATCTCTGCGACCCTGACCAGCGTGGGCGTCGACGCAATTAGCACTCGGAAATGAAAGGAAATGTCTGTTCGCAGGTAATGAGGAGAATCAAAGAGGGTTACAGACTGGACCGACCAGAGCACTGCAAAAGGGAACTTTACAATATCATGTACTACTGTTGGGACAAGGATCCTGCTTGCAGACCAACATTCACGGAATTGGTCAACTTGGCCGAAGGACTCCTTCTTGATGAAACTGACTATATAGAACTGGATAGGTTCCCAGATCATTCGTATTATAACGTTCTGAACCTCAGTGGGGAGAAGCTGTAAATGATCTTCTTAAGTATCTCACCACCTGCTGTCTTACCATACCTGATTATTAAGATTTTCAATCTTTACGATGGAAGATCCCGAAATACTCGCGCGTGAGCTTGCATCATGCGTAAACGCGTCTATGTATGTATGTATAAAAAAAATGAAAGATTTATAATGAGTAGCTAATCTATTTCCATGATGCATAGTTCGTCCGATTACTCATTTATGTTTATACTCAAATCAATTGACGCCCTAATTATTTTGAGAAAATCCAAACAAAACGCACGTGAACTAGTCAGAAGCGTTCGAGTGAATTTTTCTATGACAGAGATTAAAAAAAAGAGACAAAAGCAGATGAAGTTGTATAATTGGTTAGCGATTCCACTTAATAATCGTAAATTTATATTTGCACACTTTTCATTGATTGATAACACAGCGCCGATTATTTTGGTTGAGATGATAAGCATTTATATGAATTCATCCTTACAAAGAGATGCTCCTTGTATATATGTATTAAGTCAATCCGTACCTAAGTTATCATTGAATTATTTTAAGTATAGCAATAAATAGCGTTAGATGGTTTATCATTGATTTATTTTCTCAACTCGCCAATTAGGAGACTCAGCTATTTTTCTAAAACACATTAATCAAACTAGTCAAGGTTCATTTTTAAAAAACTACCTTGACGAAGTAAAGATAAATTTTTAATGCCGTGGGAATGCAGAAATGGATAGGCTTTTTCTTTATGCCCAGATAACGTTTATTTGCATAGTTACTTAATTATGCTACAGTAAAAACAACCGAAGCAGACATAAATTGTTGATAGTAACGTGATATTTTTATGTTATATATACTGACCAGCTGTTCAAGCGTATTGGGTGGAATCTTAACTATAGACGCATGTCTCTATAGATAGGCAAATTCACACAAATTTCCTACAGTTCTTACTCGGAACAAAATAAAATAGATTTCAAAAGTAAAATTGCCATTTCTAGCAGATGAAAACGATAATATATAGTTGACCGGAAAATCCTTAAAATTCTATTAATAATGATTATGAATAATCATTAAAAATTTCCAAATAGGTTTGTTGAACTTGCCGCCTGTAACGATTATCCCTTCCACGCATATAAAAGACTTGCTCCGAATTGGACGGCGCAGTCTGGCGGCGCTCGTGTCTGCTGCTCTGTGTTTTCTACAGTCGCTGACAGTTTCTCGCGTTCTGCAGTATCTCATCGGCTTTTCATGTCAGCCTAATCGAATTGCTTACATATTTGCATCAAAAATACAAAACTCGACACAGACTGGTACACTTGGATTCGATAGAAGACGCTGATAGCCATGCAGTCAGAAAAAATCAATGTGCCTTACTCGCAGACTGGAGACAAGGAGCAGGACGAGGTTAGTAATTGAAAAGATTGTGGATTTTTCGTGACAGAGACGTAGATATGCAGTTAGAAGAAGTACGATAAAGTTATTAATGTCTGATGCAATTATTATTCGCAATATCGCGAGTCTTCGAAAGGCGTACAATGTCGCGTCTACTGTAGGTTATGTACGCCTGTCTGTCAACTGAGTAGGATTGAATTTCACAGGCACGTGTGTCAACAACTTCTTTGCTTAATAATTAAATAGAGAATATAAAATTAACTCACCTTTATTTGATAATGTAGCGATAAAATTTTTTTATCAAAAAATACATTGAGCGATATCAGACTCGAGCGACACGCGAATTCGAATAGAAACGACAGGAGCGCTCGTAGCGGATTGCAGCGACACTTTAACGTACGGTTTCTTACGAATTATCTTCTGGGATTAACAGTGCGAATGAATTGGCGATTCAAATCTCTGAATGGCATCTAGCACACTTTTTATTACAGAAACTACTCGAGCCATTTACTTACATACACCAACTGCCCGGAAAACAAATCAGGGCTAAGCTGGCACATGCCTTCAATTATTGGCTAAAAATACCCGATGACAAACTGCAAGCCGTCGGCAATATAACGCAGATGCTTCACAACTCTAGTCTCCTGTAAGTTTTCTTATTTTATAGTAAAATTCAGGCAGTTTAATATTACTAGATAATGGAAATAACTGCAGTATTAGTTTCGTGCGACATGGATGTTTTGTTTTATCTTAATTTTCACGTAGAATAATTTGGATGGATGTTAAAATCAATAGCTATTTTTTTTCGATGAACAGTCTTCCACCTTCGATTAGTACTAAAAGAGCGAAGTTGCTCGTTTTAAGTGACCAGGGTACCACTTCTCCCGAATTCGTCCTGTCTTCACGACCGATGCATTTTATTTGGTATTTAATTTTATACTGCTTGTAGCTTCTTTTCTTTTAACTATTCTATTTTTTTTTCTCTTTTTTGTTCTCCGCTTTAAATTTAAGTATTCGAGTTCGCCTAGTCAAAGGAATACCTTATTTCGCGAGTTAGGAGGAACCTTACTTTTTCCCTGAATATTTGTGTTCTGTAACATACATACATTGACTCCAAGAAAATTACCAGATGAACAAGTAAAAGAATTGTCAACAATTGGTATTCCAATCGGCGAAACAAAAGGTAACGTTCCTTATAACAATTGGTGTAAGGGTCTTGTGGATAGCGACCTTAAAAATAAGTCCGTTCAGGAAATTCTCTGGCATCTCTTTCGCAGTATAGACGACATTCAGGACAACTCCATTCTCCGTCGTGGGATTCCAGTGGCGCATTCGATTTACGGAGTGGCGAGTACAATCAACGCGGCCAACTACGTCCTCTTCATCGCCCTCGAGCGAGTCCTCATGCTGAATCATCCCGAGGTCAGTACAGGAATGTCACCAAGAAGGTATGTTAATCTTTCCATGCCCTTAAACCGATGCATCGGGCGCTACCCTCGATTCTTCGATTTAGGCCACCCAGGTGTATACGGAACAGTTGCTCGAGCTGCATCGCGGCCAGGGTATGGAACTCTACTGGAGAGACAACTACATCTGCCCTTCGGAGCAAGAATATAGGAAAATGACTATGAGAAGTGAGTCTGCGATTTTTTAAAAATTATAGCAATCACTTGTTCTTCCTCTTGTTCAGAAACTGGCGGGTTGTTCAATTTGGCCGTGCGACTGATGCAGCTATTCTCCGAGTGCAAAGACGACTACTCTCAGCTGGCGGGTATCCTGGGACTTTACTTTCAAATAAGGGATGACTACTGCAATCTTTGTTTGCAGGAGGTGAGACGTTTTGCTTGAAGTATAGTTGATAGTTGATACTTTGCACTGTCAAAGACCTTCAGCATCGATTAATTGTACCTCTGGCTATAGTATACGGACAATAAGAGTTACTGCGAGGATCTCTCCGAGGGTAAATTCAATTTTCCAATAATTCATGCGATCCAGAATCATCCGGAAGATCGTCAAATAATGAGTATCCTTTTTTGAAATATTATATATTTAAGTAAGCTTGATGAATTATGCCCTTTTCCTTAACGCATCCGAACACAGATATCCTTCGGCAGCGCACCAAGGACGTGGAAGTGAAGCGCTACTGCGTCAGTCTTCTTGAGAAGTTTGGCTCTTTCGCCTACACAAGAACCGTCTTACGTGAACTCGACAAAAAGGCGCGAGACGAAATTGCGCGGCTGGGTGGAAATCCATTCCTTATTAAAATCCTAGACGGATTGCTCACCTGGGATCAAAACCGAGAGCTTGAGGCGCGACTTGTTAAATGTTAATTGACTATCTATAGGAACGACCTAACTAATTCCCATGAAATAACTAATTTATGATTACTAATGTATTCATGCTCTTGTTACTTATGCGATCTGGCTAGTCATGTGTCCTGGAAACGTTGAGTCGAATTTGGTGTCTAAAAGATGCCATGTATTTTGATTTCGACTGAACGCTTTATGATATTCTGGACAATTGCGCAGTGTCATATATCAAGATAACGATGATAAATAATAAAACAGGTTAAATGTTATATGCAGTTTTGAAAAGACGATTACTATCTATGCGTATTTACGATCGTCAATTCTGTTTTCTAACGTATCTGTCTCTAACGTTAACCAATACAGGTATGCAAATGTATTCCAGACCGTGAAAAGGTATTTAAGTAATAATAAATTATGAAGTGAAACGCTTGCGCTTTTCCTGTTTTATTATTAACTGTGATGCGTACAACATGATAATTTAGTAATATTTAATTTATAATAATCTTAATAGAACCTTTGCTAGTTGATTTATATTATACATAAATATCTCTAATACGACTCGATATCAATAGACATTTTTACGTATAAAATCGTACTCTCACGTTTCTCCCCTTTGTATCTCGAAAATAATACACACTTCTTATTGGCACAGTCCTCTAGGAAAGCGAGATCCGCACCACGTGGAATTCCCGTAGCTCCTTTGGGAGCAGTCACCACTCGCCCTTTTACCTGGGGCGTCTGCTCACTTTCCTCAGAGGGTATATCCTTTATACTTTTCTAATGTTCTTCCCTTTGAATCTCCCTCCTTTATCTCTAAACAGACACGTTCGCCACTCCTGGCGATAATCGTATTCCACTCCGAGCGGACTTATTGACTTCTGGACAGGTACTTGAATTCTGCATCTCTATACGCCAAAGGACAACGTTCCACCCGGCACGAGTCCTACGCAGATGGACGGTGGAGGAGCAAAGTCGTTCGCAGCTGAATGTCGAGATTGAAGTCCTGCTCGTATTCCAAAGACTAGGATAACGTGGCGATCTGACACGTCCTTTGTTCCGGTTCGCTATCCTCGTCTGATTCGCTTGCCCAGGAGGGCTGCCTCTCATGTCACATTTCCCCGTCGCTATCTCCCATCCGCCCTGGAGGACCGGAAATACCGTCATCCAGAACTTCCGTTACCTGTCCGAAAATTCACCATGTGTTATTTCATAATCACTAGACTTATCAGTCCTGTCGTAATCTTACCAGGACTTCTTCGAAGCGGTCGTAGCTGTCGGGTCTCGTATTGAGTAGACTCTCACCCACAGAATCCAGACCCCCATTGGACTGACTGCTACGTCGATTCAAAGCACTGGATGCGATGTGCAACAAAGACAAAATTGCCAGGAGTCCAGCTGCAAGGATATCAGTCTCCATGGTAACGAGCAAAGGCAAACTTCAAGATAAGAGTCGTAGGGTTTTTACCAGCGACGAAGGAGAGCCAGAGTCTGTGAGGTTTCCAGGCCAAGTAGCAGGACAACGGTAAGTAGAGGAGAGCCTTCCGCCAGCCTTTTGTCAACGACAGGACACTAGACCAACAACAGGAACAAATGGAGTCCTCGTTCCTGGAACAAAGCACAGACCATGCTGCTTGAAACTTTTCCAAGATTAAAGCTTCTAGGAGCAAAGTCTTCGTTGGGAGGGTTTTATTCTGGGAATTGCGAAAAAGCCCCACGGGTGCCAAGTCTGTCATATGCTCAATTAGTACGCAATTGACCCGTCGTGTGATCCGCGCTGCCTTTTCTTATCTCTGATTGTCAGACCTACAGACCCCGGAGATTGAGAATCGATGTGAAATTCCTGGCAAGATTCGGACCGGTTTCAAATCCACTGTGACGTTGACGCCGTCGGCTGAAAGAACTCGATATCGGAAATTCCTGGATGCCAGTTGGAAAGTGTCATTTCCTCCGAGGGTTCCGGGATATAATCGCTGGGAGTCTAGTAATATCCGTCCTCTAAAGTGAAAAGCGGTCGCTAGGCCTGTAAACCTGAGCGACTCCCGACTGATCTTGCACGCCGATACTCGACTTTCGGCAAGTATTTTTTCTACCGCGGAGGCTAATACATGAGAATTTGTGGATGAACTATTCAAAGACTGGAGGCCGGAAACTAGCTTTGACTTAAATAGAGCTTGGAGCGTTAAGAGGCTGCGGATGCTAACGCTAACGTGAATGCAATTGCGAAAGAGGGAACCGGAGACTGTGCAACCTCAAACGCTAATTTATTCCAAGTTAACTGCAACTCGCTTCCAGTCTCGCGAAATTAAACAGAAATTAACTCCTCGTTTTGAAGAACATAAATTTTACGGTTTTTCAAGTCAATTTCAGAAATCATCCCTTGAATCAAGTTGCTTTTAAACATTTAATTGGCTCGAACGCTTCGATCGTTAAAGTTCCTCCTGGCTTCCGGTTTCACAATGAAATCCACTGACTCCTCGCCAATTACCAATGGAGCAATGTCCATCCCACGGAGAATTTAACTTCGAATTACACCCCAAGGACTTCCACTTACAACTGGAGAGTCTATTCGTTCATCCCTCAGGGGATTCCTTTCGTTTCCGACTTTATGGAATTAACCGAGATGGACGATGATATAGAGCTGCGCTGATATATGAATTCAAAATTTTGCAAATCCACATAGTGGAATCGTCCAAAGGTTATCTTTTTCTACAGCACCGGAAGTGTGCAGCGTCCCCAGCTTCTAGAACCTTGACGACCGCAGGCTACGACGAACTAATACGTGTCGAACTTTTAAGAAAACGAGAGTCAGGATGATAAACTTTCGAGGACTCTTCTTACTTTCTCCCTCTCTTTCACTATATCTTTCTCTTTCTCTCCCTCACTGTCTTCCCTACCCCTTATGCGGTCAGTCACTCTTTGATGTGTTTTTCATGGTAACTCGGCACCCAACTAAGTTTCTAACGAACCAAAGTCATTTCTACCCAGTCACCCCTTTCAACACCACCGGTGGTGCATTGGTCTTTTCAGTTTCCTGGTCTTTGGGGTCGAACCTCCCTCGGTATCGTCCAGGTGGCTTCTGCCCATCTACCCTCGCAAGGATGGCGGTTCCGGGCTGTCACGTACCTCACACAAATCTGCACGAAGAGCGTGATGGCCCAAGTTATCTCCAGGAAGAAAATCAGGACGGACGCAGCTCTGAAAGAAAACAGGAGGAGGTTGGTAAAGGACGACGCGCCAAGTTGTCACGGGAAGAGGAAGTTCGCTAGTATGCAGAGTTAAGCTGCTGCAGTCCTTCCGGCTGTCGATTTGATTTTACTGGATCCGAAGTCGTCGCGACTGCCAATCTAATTTGCCTGACTTAATTACGTTCCAGTGGCTGCATTGGGGAAATGAAGATGGCAGCTCTGAACTATCTGCTTCCCTTTGATAAATCAATTGCGATTTTTCGATGCTGCGGGTTTCCCGAGTTGGAAGTTTAAGCAAAATGTTAGCAAGAAAAGTTGCAGCAGAACGGATAGCGGGAAGACGTACGAGATAAAGAGAAGAAAAAATAGCGAAGGTAAAGAAAAACAAAAACGAAGCAGCCGATACCGACGCGCGACACTCGAGACACGTTCAGAGCTTCTGCTCGAATAAAATATTTAGAAAATTGGGTTCGGTCGAGCAAAAATTATTCACAAAATAATAATAACAATTCGAGATTATTGCTTTCCGTTTTCTATATCGACGAAACAATAATGCGTGAAACAGAATTACGGTGCATAAGCGTGATGAATTATTCCTCACGTAACGTAAAAGCCAATCAGGTGACGGTGGTAGGCCACATCGACGCCGACGCCGCATACAACTGTAACAGACAAGCAGAGAGTCTGACGTGAATCAAAGCGTCGTGACACTGAAAAACACTTAGGCGTAATATCGGTCTTAAAAAAGTTTTGACGCCCGATAAAATATCTTTACAAAGAAAATTGAGCTATTGACTTTTCCTCTAACATTGAAGTCGCCTGCGCATTCCTCAGCGTCTCTTAACCTCTAAACTGCCGCATTTCTCGGACACATATCAACGTACGTCGTAAAGGGTTGACTATCCAAAGTTATAGTGCTGCTCCCCAGCCTATTGTAAACATATGAACTTCCGACAATCCGGAGGTTTAACTTGTCAGCCTATGCTTACAGATGCCTAAGCAGGTGCTCCATGCAGAGAATATTGTGCCATCACCTAGAGAACTCTATTGAGAGACGCTGGAACTTCGTACTAAAGGAATTCCATGACGACATAAGGAAAATATCACAACGTTGCTAGAATGGCTTATTTTACGTATTCGCTGGGAGCTCATTGCGCTCGAAGAAGCAGCCGAGAGCGAAAGTGGAACTTGTGCTCCCTTGAGGAAAAACAAGGGAAACTGTGACGGGCGTGTCTATCCCGAGTGATAAGGAGACTCTCATGTCTAATTAATTGATATTTAGAGCCACAGTGGGAGGTGTCCCGTGTCGCAGAAGACCCTCGAGTTCTAATGGTACCGTGGTCCGTTACTTAGCTGCCAGCTTTTCAATTCGGCAGGCGTGTTGACACGGCAGACATGCCTGATCATTTATTAGCCCTTCTACCTTGGTGCTCCGAGAATTTATCCTTCGGCCTCGGGAGTCTCGAGAGTCTCGAGTTTCGATTTACATTCTTGACACGATCGGAGATCCAGGATCGAGGATCCTTAGGACGCAGTCGAAACGGAACTCCAGTTCGCCGTCCTTTGTTCCCTTCGAGATTCCACGCATAATTTCGTGGTTCCGCGATCCTTTGGCAAGCCTAACATTCCAGAAAAGGGATTTTATCCTTTGAGATTTATCGTAACCTCTTTGGCCGTTGGAATAAATAAATAGCGCCCATTGGAGAAGTCGTGGCTGAAAAATGGACGACGATTAGGCGAGCGGATCGATGCTGGCTGCGCGAAAAGAGAAGAGAAGGAGACAAAAATAGTGACGGGGGATTGCGCGGAAGGGGGGTTCTTTAACAGAAAACTAAGAATTCAGCTGTGCGTAGAAAGCGCCCTCTTATCGCCGGCACCTGGGGAGTCTTTTGCTTTTGTGCCTGAAGCTGACCGAACTTTCAAAGGATGATTTATTTAACGTGGTTCTGCTCGACTTTTCTGCAGGAGCGACTTTTGCTTATCAAATCGCTCAAGGAAAACGCAGTGGAAGCGTGGGCTACGCTGGTTAGGTTATGTTGCGTAATGTTACGTCATACTCAATTATGTACAGTATAGTTTGCTATGGATCGGCGAACACGCCAAGGAAAGGACAGCTCAGTACGTCCCGTACGTAGACGTCCCATTTAGGAATCAGATTGCTCGAGGCTTGGTAAAGTATTTAACAGGTGAGTAAATAAGGCAGCGACGAAAGCGTGAGATTAATACCAATAGCAGAGAATCGTGTAACTTTATTTCTGTATTTTCGTTGTATTTCTTCATTGTCGTGTCGGTGTGTAGACACAGTCACATTTCTTATATGACACATACATCGGCAGCTGCGCCTTCTTACGTTTATATTAGCAAGAACCAAGACTCCTGGAGCTTTTCCCTCTTTTATTAAAGTTTCGCGGTTTTGTTCCTTGAATAATACATCAGGGTCTGCGTAGAAGTATCGCGCGTTGTGATGCCGACTGTACAAGTCGGGTTTCTACATAGAAACGTGTGTGTCGCGAAGTCTTCGCGGACCGGAAGTCAAGAATATCCTGACTAGCAGAATCAGGAAATCCGCGTAGGATAAAGCGAGACAAAATTCCTTCGAGAAGGCAGAGGGAAATTTTTGATATCCTTGAAACCACGTGTCATTCACATACTTCCCTTGGACCCCAAACTTTTGTCACTTGGATCAGATACGTTCAGAAACTGTCGATTTACAGTCTCGACCATCCATCGATCATCAATCACTGATATTATCGATCATCGTTTGCTGGAAATCAAGATGTCAGAAATGGACTTTAAGTTTTCTGGCGCAGACTGAACTTCGGTCCAAGAGTAATCGATCCTCCGCAGCTTCGGGTCAAGTTGGCGTCCACGTCGTCCTCGACTCAGCAGGATGCATCGTGAGCTCGGTATTAGATCTACAAGTGTTAATTACCCTACAGAATCCCGGAGCGATGCGTTGGATTCGGTTTGCCGGATTTACGTGTCCGCACTCGGCAAACGGCGAGACGGAAAGAGAGGGGAGATCAAGAGGCGGCAGGGAAGGAAGGCTGCTGATAAAAATATGGAAATAGAGAAACGGATTTTGTAAATGCTGCGATCGTTTACCTCGTCCTTATGTAGAATTTGCCGCTCGCTCGAATCGAGTGCACTGGAGAGTGCATTGAATTCAAAGTCGAAGTAGCGTGAAATGACAGGTTGGCTGCCGTTAAATTCTCCAGTGTTGATCGAGTGCTGTGATTCGAATTCGAGTGGATCTATCGATCCTTTGCTCTCTCTCTCTCTCTCTCTCACTTCCCAGTTTCCACGCGAGCGTCGGTCGTTGGAATGAAGTGCTCGAATCGCAAAGCTCGTGTATTTGAACTTGATTGTCTGATGCTCCGGATTATTATCGTCCCCATGGCTGGTGGATTCGATTTGATTTCCATGACGTTTTGTGATTCATCTCGGGTTCTCGCGAAAGGAGTAAAGCAATTTGCTTTAATTATGAATCCACCACGGCTTTGTGTAACGATCGTCCAGAAACCCCTTGATTAATTCTATTCCGTCAAATCCCACGTATCTCGGCTGACGTATCGTGCCATATTATTTTTTAATCATTTGCCACCTGCAACTTATGTTAAATTTCGACCATTTATATTCCGATAGCGAGTATCCGGTGAATTGGTGGCAAAAGCACTTTTACGGTATCGCCGGCATCTACCGCAACTTGTCTCGGGAAATGAAAGATAAATGTACGTTTTTTGCTGGTTGCTCCTGGTGGTAGCCATTTCGCACGAGAAACGTTTCCCAGGGAACAACTGCAAAACGGCAAACGGGAGCGAAGCGGATGTGCCCCTTTTTTACCTTTTCCTTCTCTTTTTATCTTTCGCTCCTCTCGTTCTCTCGTGCGCCCCATCACGGTTCCTGCAAATGCACCAACCACACAAACAGGTCCGACTGGTCTCTGCGACATGGCAAATGCACGACTCTTGTCACATAACTATTGAAAAGTTCCTCAAGAGTGTAGTTTCGGTTCCCTATGGTGAGGATGTCCGAGTAAGAGAGATAGAGTAGCTGCTGTAGCTATAGTAGGAAGAGAGAGAGAGAAAGCAGAAAAGGAAGCGAGCACGTGTCATGGATAACGAGCATAAAGCACAACACGTTCAGCATGATCCTTTAAATTCTCCTCCAGCCTATCGAGGACGTAGTCAGAGAAACTTTTATCGCCAGTTTGCGCCACGCCGTTGGTAATCCACGAGGCAAAGATCTGACAAGGAGCCTGAGGAGTTCGAAAATCTGACACTCGTCATCCAGTCGTCACTTAATGTATGCGGCGCGTGTGCGTCTGCGAAAGGAAGCGACTGATCCCTGGAATCGATGAGGAATTCCAAAACGAGCAAAGCAGATGAAAAGCTCACGGAGAAGAAAGCCAAGAAGCTCTAAGGGGGAATTATACAGTGGCCATTGTGGAAGCTACGGACAAGGCTCAGGGTCGTCAGATTCCAGCACGAGCGCCCCGCAAATCCCTACAGTTTGAGCCGACTCGAGGCTCTTGACGTTCTGCGGTATAGAGACGTGGATAAAAAGAGAGAGGAGGAATGACGAGGTGCGCGAGAGTAGGAGGGAAGACGGGTGGGGGGAGAAAACATGAGATTGGATTTCCTACATACGTCGCACTGAGAGACTCTGAATTCGGCGCCAACGCGTCGACGTCGGGCTGCGCGTCCTTTGCGAATATCCCAAATGTCCTCGGAGTTGATCCCAATGTTGACTTGTGGCAGTGGCGGATCGTGCTAGGAGGCGACTCGTCGCGACGCCTCGTGGTCTCAATTAGAACAACACCCTTGGGCCTCTTATACTGCTGCAATGCAATTAGCCCAGAGTGGGTCCCTGGACCTCTTGTCCCTGACGAAGTCAACGTCCACCAAAGAAGCGCTAAGAGCGTCGCTTGAGAAAGTGAAAAAGTCCCAAGACACGAATACTCTGACACGCCCTATCCTCTCTTTCTCCCAGCCGCGACTTCCTTCTTAGTATCAGTTTGTTCTCGTAGACACGTATTTATTTATATGTGTAAAGTTCAGATCCGCTAACGAAGGCTGCACGGAAAAAGCCCTCGAGTTTCTCAAGACTTGTAATTCGTGAGACATCGTCTCTTTAAGCGAACGAGTTCTTCGTAAGTTACTGGCACGCATGTCTCTGAAAGCTTCAAGGGTTTGATAAAACGAGAGACTCTACATATATCTTATACTTGAGGCTATGTGCTTCTAGAAACTGAGAAATGTTTCGGTTAAAGCTGCCACGTTTTCAAAGTCCTTCCTTCCTTACTTACTTAGTTACGCACTTACTTACATACATCAACTTAGTTTATTCCCTTCGCCTAACTTCTTTTGTGTTCCTTCAATTTATCCCTCTGACTTCCATGAGCCCTAAAGTTCTGAGGAATTGGATAAGGTGATAGGAAGTAGATGGAAAGTTAGCTGTGAAAGGATAAGAAAGAAAGGAAGGAACTACGAGACTGTCACGATCTAGCGATAATAACGTTTCACGAGAAGATTCTATGGGATCCTCGAGGCTTAAGTGATTTAACTAGACGCGGAGGAAGCTGGACCCACCTCGGGGCCGAAACACAAGAACAGCGTTTGGTCCTGAACAGCCCTTCGATATTTCATCGGATTCTCGCACGTCGAATTCCACTTACGCGAAAGCCTGACTTATTTAACTAGCGATAACAACAGTGTAAACTTCACCTCTTGAATTCATCCTGGTCTTACGGTCTCCTGCTTGCGGTAGGAGCAACATCACCAAGATTTTTCCAGAGGCGACGGCAGTAGGAGTTCAGCTGCTCGATCATCCAATGCCGGGTCACGTGCAGCCTCGGTGCATCATCTCCACCGTAATGGCTTAATCCACTCGAGAAAGAGCACTCGAGGGCACTCGAGAGCACCAGAGCGCAATCCTGTTTATATCTGGAAGCGTCCACAAGGCGCGGACACATACACTAAGGAGAGTTTCAAGTAGCTGTAGTCACTGTCGCGACTGAACATACGAAACGGGGTGAAGGGACTGAGGTGACTGAAGAGATTCAAGGGACTAGACGCTAGAGCGACTGTAGAAGAAAAGCTGAGAGGCGAGACAAGGCGAATCATTCTTTGCAGAGGGATGCTGAGGGACGCTCAGCAAGCCGTACTTCGTCTTAGACAGAAAAATACATACTGGAGTTTTCATGTAGAAATTTCCAAGTATCTTTCCCGTGGTTTGCCTTTCGCGAGATGATTTTCGCCGGGATTCGTTCGTCTATAACATCCCACGTCTTCCAGCCCCTTTTTCATATCTCACACTGTTACACGTTTCTCCATTAATTCTACAAGCACAAAACCTCTAGAATTCCTTTCTGCGCTCGGGATCAATTTTATCGGGTGAACGCATCGCATGCATAGATATACACATGTGCCACGGGCAGTCTTCTTTCCACAGTGCAAAGATAAAGAATTTCTAGCAATTGCAGAAATCAGCACTTTTAAAAATCCAAAGTGGAAAATCATTGGGAATCGTTAAAGTTTCGGTAATCGATTTCCAAGTTTTGTAACTGCAAATTTTATCTTTTTTGAATATGTCGTCGCGTCACCTGTATCTCCAAGGAAATACATTGAAGCTCTGCAGATCAAAGTTTCTTTATTTTTTTTACTGTCCTCTTCTGATTTCTCTATGTGTCAGCTGACGGTAGTTTCACCTGCACCCTCCAGCCCCTCGCAATCGCCATCCCCAGGAAAAATGTCGTTTTCAGGAAAAGAGTGGAGGTTGGGTTTTCCATGCTGCTGGAAAATGGAACAGCCAGGAAGGGTGTAAACGTGGACCAGTAATCGCTTTCCCTGTGACTAAAGCCACCGGGTTGCCATCCATTTTGAAACGTTGGCTGGATTTAGTAGAGCTTTTTCATCCCGGTAATAACTCTCTGTGCTCTTACTCGTCCAGCTATAGACCTGCCTGTAGTTGCCTACTACCTTCTGTGTGCACATTCCCTAGCCTATTCCACAGTAGCGTTCGCACCGACGCGGAGGCTGCTGCCTGTTTAACCTTTGACATCTCGGAATTACACGCTGTGTAATCCGGACGATTCGCGCCTTTTTTGTTTCAACGAGTAAAAAACTCTCGATATAAAAGCATGATTGATTTGAGCAAGGACACTTGGAGTTGCCCTAGGGGTCCATAACAGACGGTTCTATTTGTATCATGGACCAAGGAGGATTCAACGAAAGCCCGAGGATTGCGTTATCTTTCTTCGCGATTTAATAAACCTACGCTTTCCTTTACTTAACGGTCCTTTCATCCAGGACGATTTGTCCGCATAGCGGCAACGGGGATTCCATGGATCGAAGAAAGAGGCTCAGAATCAAGATGAGAAAAGAAGAGGAAAGAAGGATCACTGTTACTTTCCGTTTGTTTCCTTGCCTCAAATTAGTTCTTTTAACTTGACAAGCAAAAGGGAGAAATAAGTAAGAAAGGCGACGTCGACGCCAACCCTTTTCCACGGAAATAAATAACAATTACGTGGTGGCAGTAGGCAACCCTCTCGTTTCCAGCTTCCCGACTGATCTTGGTGCGAAGATCATGAATCAAACCATGGGGGTTGGCTTCACCGTAAATCCCATACGTGAACGGCGTATATTGGATGTACACTTATTGCCTTCACCCCCTCACACCTTCCACCTGCCGTCCCTTCGGGTCAGTGCATCTCCAAGAAATTTTCGCTTCCCTTGATATGGGTTTCATTTTGAGAAGGATGTAACTTTCTTGCTTCTTCTTCTTCTTCTTCTTCCTCCTCTCTAGCTCCATGATGTCTACTACCAATGTAGACTTGATTTATTTTTCCGCTTACGCTTTCTTGTTGTCCCAAGAGATATTGCTTTTTTCCTGGAATCCTACCTGATCTGGCAAACAGTAATTAGGTGGGTGCAACGATGAGGATCTCGGACCAGCAAAATGAAGTAAGCCGGATTAAAAAGAATGTTTTATGGAACAGGATAAAGTGTAGACAAGTTTTGAATGCAAGACGTGGAAATGAGATCAAATTTTGTTAAATTCGTCAAGACGTTGCAAGCTTCCCGGGACATTGCATCGGTGCAAGTAAGGAGAAAAGGTAATGAACGTGTATACGTTACTCGAACAGGATGCGTTTTAAGTATGTTACTTGCAGCTGGTACTTCACTCCTCCTTTCATCCGTTCTACTTCTCCTTTTTACAAGCCTATTTTTTGCCACAGTGGATGAATAGGCGACGAAGCATCTGGTAGAAAATGAAAAAATATTCAGATTACTGGCTACTCTGGCAGTACTGTTGCTGAAACGTCTGTCTTTTCTACGCCCTCTTCTCGCCAATGCAAATTTCATCAGAGTTCATTTTTCCTCTAGAGTCGTCTACTCCGTTCTGCCACTTAGTCCAACGAAAAGGGAATGAGGGTCACCACATTTTTTCCTGATCCTCAACTTGTCTCGCTGTCAGGAATTTGCAGGACCTCATGGACTCCAGCGAACCTCCGAGAGTTCATCAATTTTACTGCTGCTTCTCTTTTTCTTTACTTTCTACTTTATTTCTGCATAGCACAAAATCATTCGATACGAGTGTTAAATTGCGTTCGCCTTAAAGTCACAGTCATTCAAATACGTAAGTATTTTACTAAACTGGACCAACACGTATTTCAAGGGTGACAAAGATCAGCAGTGTCACACTTGTGTTGCATAGCAGGTGGAAAGATCTAGAAAAAAAAATGAAAAGAGAATCAAGTATGTATAGCAAGGGAAAAGAGAATAATAAAGAATTTTGTGGAATGCCCCCCCCCCCCCTTACGTGACGCAATACTTCTCCATAAAGAAGCTACTGCCTATCTGTGATCCAACTGTGCATCGTTGTTAGGAAAGATCCCTGAGCAGTTAGACTCAAGGAAAATCCCAGCGAGGGATAAAGATTAAGGATACAGCTGGACAACAATTATTCTAAACGACAAGAAGCAAACCCCGTTGACCGTCGATCAGCGCGCAACGTGATCCCAACAGAGGGTGATTGGAAGTTACTAGGTGACTAGAAAGACACCTGTACGCCAAGTAGTACATACAAGCGAACGTAGATAGACGTGACTGCTCCCCTAGAGAGTGCAGTATTAAACTGTCTTCGCGTTTTTGCTACGGAGTTGACAGTAATACCAAAGGGTGATCGCGAAAAAGCGGAAAAAAGGGGGAAAATAGGTAACACAAAGGAAAAAAGAAAGAAAGAGAGTCGCACAATTAAGAAAAGGTCACACACGACCAAGTGAATGGGCCTGGGAAGAATGAAAGCTCCGAGCCGATACATTCCTTATATACCAAACGGTCCCCCCACCTACGGGTTCTGACCGCCGAGCGCTGGCTTCGGGAATTGTCGTCAATGTTCGGCATTCAGGTGTGTTTATAGTAGGCGTTAGTACAGCGGTCATTGGAATATTATTTATTACACGTTTGACACATTCTTATATTATAAACATCTTCCTACGCAACTATTTAGTAATAATCAGAATTGTATAAATTTATTTTCTTTTTGTCACAACGTTTCTTAAATTGTGGAATAGAAGGTCTTGTCTCAGGATTTAATAAATAGGTCTCTCTCTCTCTCTCTCTCTGCTTGTCTGTTCGACTGAGAAGGCAGCTGCTGTATTAGCGAGTCAGTGTATACAAGTGAGAGCGCTGCAACGCAGTTGTTCTCTGTCTCGTGCATTTTAGTCTATTGACTGACGAAATTGCCGTAGGTTGATATTAACGAGAAGAAATGCTTAACCACGATGGTCAGGATATCGCTCGTTTCCGGGTTGATAAGAACTCCCAGGTATATATCAAGAGTCGTGTCAGGCGGGAGATTCTCTCGTAAAAAGGGTGATTAATGACGAGAAGCGCCGGAGGAAAATTAAGCGAATGGTGACTCGAGTGACGCTCATCATCCAGCGCCAGTTGCTACAGGTTAAACATCACGTTAATTGCCATTTTTAATTGGAGTCAAGAATCACAGTGTAGGATAACTTAGTTATATGTTAATCGAATTTTCATTATTGTCAAAGTGCTCCCTTTCTCTCTCTCTCTCTCTCTCTCTCTCTCTCTCTATCTGTTTCCCGTCGCTTTTTGACTCCACTGTGTTTATTAGGCACAAGGTTTATTCACGTCATCGTTACGACTGCAAAACGATTTCTTTATAACGTCAGTCACAACTTCTGTATAAAGGACATTTCACAACGGGAGTCTAAAAGGATTTCGGGCTCAAAATTCGCGACCACTTTGCGC
The DNA here is from genome assembly GCA_030142615.1 of Syrista parreyssii. Taxonomy (NCBI): domain Eukaryota; kingdom Metazoa; phylum Arthropoda; class Insecta; order Hymenoptera; family Cephidae; genus Syrista; species Syrista parreyssii. Next base: position 266,646 of record JARQTG010000191.1, read on the forward strand.
AACGTTCGTAACCCGTTTTGTATTCATGAGAGGCTCGATAGCGCCGCGCTTGGAATTCTAAGCTCGAAATTCTACTGAAATTCCAAAATGACTTTATTTTGAAATTGCTCGAGATCGACTTCGAAAGTTCTTGCACCTGGCCCTTCTTTTACTCTTGGATTTGCTCGAGTATTTGTTTAACTTTGCTTTTTCCTTTTCCTGTGTTTCCTCATTGTCCGCCTTGGCAACCTCAGTGTCAACCCTTAACACTGTAAAGCCAACGCCAAAGCCAACGCCAAAGCCAAGCGAGCATCGCTCTGCGCTGCAGCACAGCATCTCTGGGGACGTAAAGACGAAAGCCAATCTGTAGGATTTCCCGGACTTTGCCACTTCACCACTTCGTCCCCCGTTTAACGATGCAGCACGAATGCAGTGTCACATTTTACTTTGGCAGTCGCCACTGCAACTGCGACTCAGCTGCTTGTCTCGCGCCGAGCACAGTAACTCTGCGTTCTCAAAGCAATAGAGCCTAATGAAATCTTGCGCAAGCAACACAAAGTCTATCCCAGCATTACATTATTCTCTATTCATTCACAAAAGAGCCCAATGAAACGAGATGACATTTTGTATCCGAGATTCATATTCTCCCGGCAACTTTTCATGCGTTACGTTACCGTCGCTTCGCAGTGCAGAAATACATTTGAATTCCGGGATAAAATTCCCATTGTTTTCACCCCATTCAAAATATTAACGTGCAAGAACTCCAGAGACACTGGCGAAACATACATCCCGGAAAACTCGGAACTTTAAGGAGTCTCGCCCATTGAGTTTTCGCATAAATGAGTTTCGCAAATCGATTCTGCAAAGTCGAAACACAGCAGCGAATGTATTGGCGAATCTTGAAGGTTCAATGAGGGTCGCCTTTATCCTCTTACGGAGCATCCAATTCGACATCCTCGTCCACTAATCTGTCGTTAACGAAACTCGGACTTGACGAGACGGATACGTGCTGCTGGATCCTCAACCCCAAGAGAACGTTCATCCCCTCTCACGACTGTCTCGTAAAAGTAAAGCGAGATAAAGAGAGAGAGAAGCAGTATAGCGCTTATCGAGATACGAACTCAGGGAAGAGGACAACTCAATGAGAAATTCAAGGAAGGAACCTCCTGAAGGGAAGAAGATCTAGTCGATTGGCAACCCAAGCTAAGCTTCCTAATGACAAACGAGTGTGTTTCCTACGGGCGCAACTCCATTTCTCACTGCTACGAATTAAAGATTGTCAACGTATCACTCGCATCTTCCCTTATCGGGACATATTCCATTATGACTCCAATAATATTTTTATACGGAAATACTGAAGTGACTTCGTGTAGCTCAGATTTCTTTGGTTTACCTATGAGAAACAATTTGTTTTTTCTCTCTCGCGTTTACTCAAAATACTTATGAATTCTGCGTCCTTTGTAGCTGGGAAAGAAACTTGCCTGAGAGACAAAGACAGAATCGGGTGAAACATCGCAGTCGAGGGTGGATGACACCAAGAAAACAAGAAGCCAATGCTATTCGAGAAAGGAGAATCATTCTCGCTTGTACGGGAATGAGGGTGGCGGAGGGTGTTACCCTCCGAGGGTGAGTGAAAAATTTGCCATCGCGACGCTCAAGACTAAAACAAAAGGCTACCTTAAGGGAGTCTAACTGACTCCCTCACATATTTATACGCGCATGGTCGACTGCTTCTTTGCTCACGTCCCTTCTAATCATAACGTATAAAAAGAGACTCTGGCAACAGGCACCTTTTTGTATGCATAGAATTCACAGAGACGTATTACGTTTGCGCCACACAACCTCGACTGTCCTCCGGCCTGCAAGCATGGAGACAATCCGGGGTAGGAGCGAGAGGATATATCAGCTTCTACGTGGATGTTTTGAGAAGCCCTGCCGTCACCCCTGGCCAACCTACTTGAAGCTGCCACGATGCTTTCGCGGATTTAAATATTGCCCGCTTGACACTTTTAAGTCGATCGAGAGTCAGAGTTTGCTTCTGGCCATCTCTCGTGATCCATGCATATTGATGCTGGATGCAGAAAACTACGAGTGTCGTTCGAGTGTGAGAGAGAAATGTAGATGAAGACTTTATTACTGTGGCTGGTAGCTTGATAAGCACGTCTCGGGCTCCAGCTCGGAGTCCGAGTTCGATAATGGCCATTCCGGAGTCAGGATGAACTTTGAACTTGCCTGCTGGCTGCATATCACGGAATGCGAGGTGTCATGCATCTGGATTACCGAATAATGCTACCGCCGAGAAATCCGTAAATCCTCAGCCGAAGACAGGGGGTTGATACTCGGGAGGGTCGCGCGTGTATTGGTTGGGAGGAGAAGTCAGAGTTGGTTAGAGTTGTTAGGAAATGAGTGAGGGAGAAAGTTGAAAATCAGTGGATAAAGCGAGAGACAGGAGCTACGAGGTTTTTTTTTGGTATTCCGGGGTCTGGGGGTGGGTGGTGGGCACGGTCGTGTAACAGGATATCGATTCGCTACCAAAATTTCAGGGTGCGAGACCACGACGAAGGTCCGCGCCCTTTAATTAGAAAAGAATTTCACGGCAATTTGACCGCACCGAAAAAAGTGATCGTTCGTTGGGTGTGCAAAGAGGGGAGGGGGAGGGGCTGGCCGATATTGGCGTACCAATTAATTTAATTGGATTCGCCGAGCACCATTCCCATTGTAAGCTCGCAGCCACGTACTTGCCCACGTGCACCTTTTGTTTTCGCCGCCATTTTCTTGTACCATTTTTCACAATCTCACGTCCGTTAATCAAACCGTGCTGCACTTGGTACTGCTAGGTTCGCTCGGTACTCCGATCATTCGAATCGGTCCAGCCTCCCAATCTTCCTCAGACACTCGCCGCTTCGCTTGAAATCCAGCAAAAGTGTCGACACGATAGTCGCCGTCGCGACGCCTAACGAGTGGAAGCCGTTTATTTATATCCGGTCACCTTCGTAAGGTTGCACTCGGTCCAAAGCTGCAGTAGAATCCGTAGACGCTAAAGAGTCCATGAAAACTCTGCCGGGCAGCGGGTCGTTAAAAAAGAAATGCTGTCCAAGCGGCCTGAAGTCTAGAAAAACGCCAGCCAAGCTTCTTCTCGTAAATAGATCGTGTCCAAAATGGCAATTGGACTTTGTCGAGGGTTCAGACGCGCCGCCGTTCAATCTTCGGTCTAGTGTCAGTCTGGACGGACACCGAGCAACATCAGTACAGCTTCTTCGGCCTGCCTAGTTGGCTGAACCCTGAACCACGCTAACTGCGCTAATCGCATCGGCTGCGCTATCGTCGCCAGCATCCTATCTTCATCAGCAAAGCTATTGACATTCAACGCTACATCCCCCATATTCACGAGCGCTGTCTCCATATTCCATGCGCGTTTTATTACGTTGCCCATGAGAATAAGAAAGGGTCAAGGGTTGTCAGGTCGAAGCTGCAGGTACCGCGTGCCAACAAGACAACCAATTACGAGGGATCCTTCCAACGTGACTTAATATTCATTAGCATATAAATGGAGCCGAAATTCACATGACCCTGTCTCTACTCTGGGAATTCAATCATTCTCTCAGACCCTCCTTCTCCTTCACCCTTCTATTTCGTCTATTACAATTACAGTGCCATTGCTGTACCTTGAACCCCACCGTACCAAAAATTGTAAGCTACAGAATTTATTGCCTTTCATTTCTCAGTTGGCTGCACTTGCGACGTGTAGTTTCCCCGAACGTGGAAAACAATTTTCTCTTTCTCTCTTCATCTTTTACTTTTCTACACGACGCATCGTTCAACGATCAAATTGCAAAATAACATCTCTCCCCTTTCCCTTGTTGCGAACTACGTCAAGTAACTGGACTAATGCCTACTGTAATGCGATGCTAGCCAGAGAAGAATCGACTATAATAATTTGATTGGTTATTCGTATTACGGCGTGAAGTTGCACGCTACTAGTGCTAATCGGTTCATACGGGGGAAATACGATACTTAGGCTGTATCATCAACCTGGAACGAATCAATTTTAAGGGAAGGGTCGTAACAGCCCCAACACGTTATATATGTATATACTCCGCGAGGGTTGGGAACTGGAAAGCAGAAAGCCTCTCGCTGTATCCCTTTAACAAGCTAGATAAATACGTTATGAGCAGCGCTCATATGGTCCTTCTAATTAGTAAAATTAAGCCCGTTTTAAGCAGTTAACTCTATGGCTTATGGCGGATGAGACACAGACCGTTTTTTGTAGTTTTGGTGGAACGACACCCTTCGTGGCATGTGGCATTCGCACAGGGAACATCATCAGAGATATTAAAACTTGGAAGGGTAAATACGAAAGTCTGCAGTTATACTTCCCTTCTTCTTAAATTTACATAAAGAAGCTCTTTATTACTCACAGTTTGTCCCTTACCGTTTTTTCCCTTAAATTGTTAGCGACGCTCGGTGCCATCGAGTATCAAGAATCGTTTCACGTAAATATGATTTAGCCGTCTGCGTCTCACGGCAGTTTCGCAAATTAGAGTCTCCTTCACCGAGAATCTCGACTCTTAATGTTGGCAATCTTTAATTTCTTTCCTTCCTTTTTTCTCCACACCCTCCAAGTCAGAAATATCCTCGCATTCGTTTCCATCGACTGCTAACCAGACGACGTAGTTCGACGAATCGAGTTGTTTACCGCTTTCCAACATGACGTCAGATCTGCCACCAGTTGTGTACATCTGATCTACGCTTGCAATTTGGCTACGCATGATATCTGCTATTATGTGCTTTTCAACGTCTGTAGGAAAAATCTAATACACGCATGACAGAGCGACATAATCATCTACTGGACAAAATTGTTCTGTTTATCTACCTTGGCGACCTTCTTCACTTTTCCGAGAGTCAATTCTGAACGTGAAATTTAACGAGGGTTCGTAATCTACCTGGAGCTTAGATATGAAAATAATGACGTTACAAGCTGGATTAGCAAGTAAGCTTCACGTCGAAAATGAGAATGGGAGGTACCATACACCGAAGCCAGTAATATTTGTTGGAAAAAGTTGCATCTCGTTCGAGTTTAAATAATCACAGAAATCCTCGTCATCTCGACTTACGACAAAGTTGCAGACCTAATCTTGCACTTTGTATCAAAATCCAAAAATTCTTTGGTCAACTTCCTTTTCCTTATGCCGTCAGTTTTCCACAAATGATTTTTCATGCAATAGACTGCAACTTCCATTTTCTCAAATTCATTGACTCCTTACAGTCACCATCCCTTCCACGACTCCTACCCTTCTGAAAAAAACATTGAACCTTCCATCCAACAGCTCGAGTCATTGTGATTCGAAACAATGGACGTCTCTGCATTTCAGTTCGCAGTTTCGAGTTCATTATCGAGCGTTCCTCGTTCGCTGTTATCTTACCGTATATCCAAGACCGGCCTCTCTCTTCATTACAACTTCCATCTTCCCCATTTCTTTTACTTCTCATTCATCTTGTGCTCGCGCTAATGATTAATCGCAAGTGACAAATATTATCGTTCGACGCAACGCCCGTTTCATCTTTAACACAAATCGTCCCTGATTGGAAAAATATTCTGCGACTTATGTCGGTTAAGGGTGAATTTAGAAGTAGTTGCCATCGTGTTGATTGCTGAAGAAGAGGGGCAAAGGGTGCGGAGAGTACAAAAGCTTCGGCTGCAATCTATCATGCTCACTTAGCCATCCCTACGCTAGTCGTATCTTCTCCTCCTCCCTACATTCCTCTCTTTACTTGCGTTCCTTTACTTTATCATATGAGGTGCTTTCTGCATGGATTCTTTCTCCTCCCTCTCAATCTTTGTACAGCAGGTGGTTGTTATTGCCCTCATCCTCACGCTAGAATCTCGGCAACCTCCATTCTCATTCGACTCGGGCATTTGGCTGGCCTACGTGATGTGACAAATAAGCTTGCAGCTTTTTTAAAACTCGCAAATTCTCTGTGCACATCCTTCGCGTCCACGATACATTCAGCTCTATGCATTCGAAAGCTGACATTCAGAACTTCCTTCTGTCTACGTGCAGCTTATGTTTGCTGCATAGGATCATGGTAAGTGAGTGCGAGTGAGCACGCACGCACGCACGAAGAAGAGAGAAATAGAAAGAGACAGAGAGATGTCTTATGGGATTTTCTCACATGGCAACCTTCCGAACAGATGTTTCAGAGGTTCAGAAGCTTAGCTACTGTGCCAGGTTGTTTTGCGGTACTTCCCATCGACAAATCCCTTGCTATTATGCGTCGGCATTTGTCACGGCTCTAGAGAGGCTTGCAAATTTTGAGTCTACAAATCTTTGACATTATCCGTAGGGTAAATGTGAGAGCATAGCTGTTGCATCGGAGCACATTGCTCGTGTAACCGCGATCGATAACCACTTGGTAATTAGGCAATACGAATGTTTAGGATCTAATCCGTGCTTAATCTAGATGCTAGAGAAATTTGCCAGGATAGCAGTTTTTATAGTATTTTCCTTGTTTCGCTAACTCAAATGCACCACCGTATTATACGAGAGAAACACGAGCCAATTTTAACTGCCCTGAAATCCTAACGAGCTACCTGTAGGTTCTCAGGTAACGACGCCATAATCCTTCCCAGCTGCACGTTCTACTTTCTTTCTGTCTTCTTGACCCGAGTGGCCTTCTACTCTTATTTTGTGTATCACCACGATGATTGTTCATGTTACTTACGTGCTATGGACACTTGCAATCCTCTTTTGTATCCATTCTATCGACATAACCGAATCTGCTTCTCTCATTTTCCTCAGCACAGCACTGTCCTCTTTCGAACCCGAGACTGCCTCGATCCGTTTTCAATAATTTGTCACTGACACCATTCACACACTAATGTCAATTAAGTTATATTAGTTACAAACACGTGACCAGGTTACCGATGATTCTTATCGAATGATCATTACACGCTATGATCCTTTATACCTCATTTACGTTTATCGTTTTCCGGTTCAGTTCGTGTTATTCCTAAAATGTTTGAATTCTTATAGTGCGAAACGGTCGTTCTATTTGTTAAAGGTGGTGGCGCTGCTGGTCAAAAATGGCGAGAACCGCGGGGCGTGTGAATAGTCGCTATTACGAGTTGATTTAAAAATTAGTTCTTTCCGTGATATTTATGAAATCAAATATTTCTCTGATTTTTCCTTTCGGTCCATGGTCACGGTAGTTAGTCCACGAGAAGAGAGCCAGACGCGTAATATTAAATTCGACTTTGCCCCACTCTGTTTTTGTTGTCCTCAAATTCCTTGGCCTTCCGTCCGCCTTCCATACCGCCAATACGAAGTTGAATGGATCTTCCAAGCTGCAAATATCTATTTGACCGACGTATAATGCTATTCTATATTTCACACTTCCCGCCACAGTGCCGTTCTATTACTGACTCATGGTCAGTATCTAGGGAGGAGAGTAAATAGACAGAACGCCGAATTAGATCACGAACTTGACAACGAGATTGTCATCATAAAAATACTTGAGGAATAACGAAGAGTAACCAATAAAGAAGACGAGGAAGAATGAGACTTACATATGTATATGACTGAAATAATCAAATGTCAGATTCCTCGCAACTGTTCGTAACATCTTACGCCGTTCTAAAGACTTAACAATCGTAATGCTCAAGGATTCATTGGCATCGATCGTCCTTAGAAATTCCGACCACAATTCCACGTTGTGTCACAATCGTGAAGAAAATTTCATCTCTTGGTTATTTAACGTATTCCAGAGTATCTCGAGGCTACGAGAAGAGAATACGAGAGATTACGTAAGTAAGAATGCATCTGTACCATAAGATTTTAGAGTAATAATATGGAAAATGTTCGGGGAAAAATATTTTTCTTTGGGTATTAGGAAAAACACGAGAAAGCATAAGTGAAGGGCAATTAGAAAATTCTTTATTGGAATCCACTGGAAGTTTTGATTACGACCCATGTTGAGAATAAAGCCACCCTCTCGAGTTCAAGGTATGATACGTGACAACTCGACTTAACGAGATTGTGTTGCCTCGAAAGAGACGAACTTTCACTCTTTGTAGCAAAGACGTATGGACGCCAATAATTCGACAAAGTGAGAAAATTGTAGTAGTGCTTTTTACGGAAAAAGGGAAAAGACAATTCGTTTATCAATGTTCGAATGAAACATAATAATATTAACAATCTGAGTCTCAGTCGATGCTAGACGTTTGTCGAACTTCTTCGTTTATTTGTTATTGAAATAATCTTTCGGAGTAAAAGTAAAACAAAACAATAGGGTTACTTAATTCTGACATCTACGTCGCAAGTGTTCTTTAATGCGAATGCTGAATAGGAAACATCGAGATGGCCGCAGAAAGAATTCATTTACGTGTTTTCAATTAGGGAAACTTCGAATGCAATTGTCCTGGGCAATTAACCCTTAGGAATTGTGTGTGGGGTGGGACAGGCTTCCTTGACGTCACCACCTTGGCGTCTCTGTGGCGTCGCGACGCTAGAAACTCCTCTTCGGTTGATCCCAGCAAGGACAACTGGCTTTAGCTTTCCTGACTCCCTCTGATTTTGGTCCCCACTCCGTCCCGCTTATTTTATTACCCTGCGAGAGTCGCAGATAGCGAATATCGTCTTTCTGCGGGATAATGTCGCGAATTTTTGGTTAGCTGGCCATTCCAGTCGTAACGTAAGATGTCTCCAGAAATTTTCCGGGATATTCTATCGAATTCAAAGAAACGCCTTGGGGAATTTCTCAGCGGATATGGGACTGGCCAACGATTCCACTTCTAGGATTCATCCTTATCTCCCACACCCTCATAGCAGTTTGATCTGCTTCTAAACTGAGTTTTACAACCTATTGGAAATAAATTTCACCGCGGAACTTCCTACGACGATTTATATTCATTGACTTTGCACTTTGAAATATTCTTTCGTTTCTAGATAATTTCAAACTATCAGTCTGAATGCTACACATGTCTTGTATGCATATCAACATAAGATATTGGCTTGAGAAATTAGTAGCTCGTTTACTTTCAATTCTTTCTATTGTTTGTAAATGTTATTGGATAGAAGATATTATTTGACTTGCCGATGGCTGTGCACACTCCAAGCACCCTGGTCACTGCCGTTAGATGACTTTCCGGTGGTCGGATGTAGCCAGACATGCTCTCTGAAACGCCGGTCATTCGGAAATCCTTAGCACGAGTCACCATGGCGAATAATAGTTAAATAAACTTTTTATTCACACTGAACCACTCGTAAGCACCGAAGAACAAAATCGGAGAGTAGCTAGGAGGACGTGTTCTATCTATGTCCGAACACGCAAACCTGTCGCGCTCTACTGAATAAGCTCTCGCGAAGAGCTTTCATCTTATTGCAGCATCCACGCGCCGAAAATCCGCGCTTGCGCTACCCTCGCTGACTCCGCTTATCTATGCGTCACAAAACAAACAGTTTCACGATGACTGCGTAATACCATTTCATGAGGAATGAATGAGAGGACATTTTGTACCGGCAAGTAGACATTTATTCCATCTATGTGCTAAACTATATGTATAACGTACACAGAGGCAAACAGTGTGAAGTATGCTTTACAAAAATATATAACCATTTGCGTGCGTAGGACCTGTGAGGTAGAACGCTTTAATTATAGGATCAAACCATTGGAGAATTCGTAATGCGTGATCGGGGTGCGCTTTATTTAGCATATTCGCGGGTCCTTTACGAATAAGATCTCATGTTTCCCCTGTCATCTGGGTTACACGGAAAGGAATCCTTTTGACGTCCCTTTGAACTTCCTTTGGTTCTCGTAAAGGCATAAGCACCTTTTATGCTTCAGGACTCTTCAGAATAGTCAGCTACCAAAGAGAAGCAAAGGAATCATCGTGCAACTTTGCCTCGTGTTTTTTTTCTTGTTTTCTTCATTGTTCGTGGACTGGAATCCCAGCTAGGTTTCAATAAACTCAGTTTCGATGACTGCACCGAGATTTGTCTGCCTTGTATTTCCAAACTCTCAAGGTTGTTGTTCTGTGAGACCAGTGGCGATACTGGAACTATCTCACGTGATATGGGAATCAGGGAATTTCGACTACGTGGAACTGAAGTTGGAGATGTTGCTAATGATCTGGAATGTAAACTCCAATCGGTCAATCGTCTACGCTCGCGCAATTTAGGATAGTCTGTTTTTTCGAAATTTTGCTTACCTGTTCTTGCTATTTGATAATCTTGAGGTATCAATGGGAGCGAGTCTGACGTTCTTTGGCCAAATGGTCGGACAGACTGGTGCTTGCCAGGCAGATTGAACTTGCGGAATTCTTGCAAGGGCGGCCCTTCTCGCAGAAGAGCTTTTAAAACCTGATTCGGCTAATCTTGCCGATCCTGTCAATTAAATAATATAGCGATAACGTTGCTTATCATCTTTTATTTGTGCTGATTAATCTAATAGCCTACTTTGAGGAGCCGTTATCTCCAGAGATTGTCCCATAAATCTTATAGGAATTGTCTTCAAGGTCGAAAAGCTTTCTCTAGTTGTTACAACAAATGGTACAGGGCTCACTACGATTTTTTCGTTAAAAACCGTACCAAGCTTGTTTCTACTTAATTGGGGTGTATAGAGCCTCTCTCTTTCAATTAGAAAATTCTCTTCATTGGCATCTCTCGAATCGTTTTGCCTCCTTGCCGAAATCAAGAACCCACCTCCTCTGCTAAAATAGAGCTTTCTTCTAGAAAATGCTATCAATAATAATAAATTTATAAGAATATATGTTCCTTACGCCAAAAACATTCTTTCTTCTGATACTTCCGTTTCTTCAGCATCTATTCTGTTCTTGGTGCTAACTCTGCATCTGGGATTTTTACCGCTGTACGTGGGTGCTGGAGTTATCCTTAAAACCATGTCCAATTCATTACTTAGTGAATCTGACTCTTGCTCATCAAGAGGAAGTTGGTTGCACAGGAATTCAATGATCAACTGAAGAATGGCTTTCCTCGATTTGTCTCGTTGCTGATGTTTTGATGAGTTATCTAAATCCTATATGTAAAATTCTTCTACGGTCAAGCAGAAGAGTTTTCACTGGCAAAAGCAAAAATTTACTCACTTCTAGTAGGTTATGTTCTGCATACGTTTCTTCATTCTCGTAACTTGAATTCTCCAAAGTATTTTCTACTTTATTTTTAAAAGAGATATCAGGCTCATAAATTTTCTGCATTGTGATTGGACATTGTCCAACTACTCGCAGGTGTGGTAGTTGTGTTCTCCATTGCACACATTCGTCATAAACACTTCCAGATTTCACTTGATTCTCCTCATTATATAAAGTTCTTTCAACAGCTTCCCAATGTGAGATAACTTTCCTTGTCGCAGCCTCTTCCATATCTTCAGGCCATGAAGCCGAAGTTGCTCCACTTTGTTGATCCCAACTAGAAGAATCTTCAATTTCCTGAGAAGGGTTCTTCCTGACTGGACTATCTAAGGGAAGATGTATTCCATGACCCTCTTCATTATCACCCTGTATGGTCATTCTCGAAACGTGTTCGGGTACCTTTATTTTTTCTGTCACTGGACTGTCATTCAATTTGATTTAATAAATCAGAGTTATATCATTATCAAGACCTTTATTCTATTACTTTCAATTTCTTTATATAAAAATACTTACATACTTCTTTTGAATTTTCTTCCATGCATCTCATAATTTAGCTAATACTCTGATTGCTTAAAGCGCAAAAATGAGCGTTAATGTTCATGCAATTGTGCACTGTGAAACAGCGCATTATTGATTAATTTTATATCTAGTAATTGCAACTCGAACTCCATTTTAATCGTCGCCAATAAACTTTATTCGTCTGTATTTACTCCAGTATTTACTGACAAGGAATTCCACTTTTTGCTTGTTAATGAGGACATATGCACTGAATTAATTTTATTAAACACATTTTCTTCAACATCTCGATCAATCTCGATTGCGATTGTTTCCCACGAAATTCAATATTTCATATTTTTTCGTGTTTGACAATTAATGGAGACATTAATGTTTTGGTTATCCAACTCCAGCTGTTTTGGTTATTCCTATTATTGTGATTCCTGCGTTTCTGTTATAATACGTTTGCTTTGACAGACATCCAACTACCTAGTAGGGAATAAGTGGTGATGATATCATCTCTGGTGATATTCTTCGCGATACTCCGTCGGTACTGCCATTCAAGGCTGGTTTTATGCGTATATTGCTACAGCGAATAACCGCGTAAAATTCAGAACGTGTGAATTGGTGGCGAATATTTATTCTATTACAATTAAAAACAACAATACGTTTGACGCAACTAATGGCTGCCGAAGAAGGTTTTGAACAGGTGAGTATTATTCTTTTAGCATTGTACAGTTTCCATAAATATCTTTGACACGTAGTGAACTTCGAGAGAGCAGGTTATATTACAATAATATCTTTAGAAATATTCTGTAGTTTGAAGATGAGGAAGCTGAAATTCCAATTGGTGGAACTTTACCTGGTGGTAGAAAGAGACTCTTCTCCAAGGAATTACGATGCATGATGTTTGGTTTTGGAGATGATCAAAATCCATACACAGAAAGTGTTGATCTGCTAGAGGATCTGGTGATTGAGTTCATTACAGAAATGACCCATAGAGCTATGGAAATTGGTCGTACTGGTAGAGTACAAGTTGAAGACATTGTTTTTCTAGGTAATTTATATATTAGATTCTTATTCTTAAATATTAAACAATATCTGACACTTGGTATACAATATTCTGTATTTATTTTTGTAGTTAGAAAAGATCCTCGGAAATATGCAAGAGTCAAGGATCTGCTAACAATGAACGAAGAGCTCAAGAAAGCTAGAAAGGCCTTTGATGAAGTAAAATATGCAGGTACAGTCAATCAGTAAAAATGTGATGCTCTTATTATCTGAAATTGAATTTTTATCAGTAGAGGTATACGTGCTAATATTTGCTGGTTCAAAAAATTTAAGTTTTTGTAAAAAGAAAGAAGCGTCATGTATTATTAGGGCAAACAAGTACTGAAGTATTTGTGATTTGAAAAGATTTGTCCCTTGCGAAAGCATGTATGCCTTATTTGTATTATGGAATCAATGGTTTGTACAGTTTGCATCCGATTTTGAAATTAAGCAACATTATATATGAAATGTGAACTGCATTCATGTTAATAAGAATTTCTGAAAAGAGCCAAATCACTGACAAACCCATTTGTCCTTTTTACAAAGGTTTTGGTTAGCTGTTCATTATTTATTAAAATTGTATAGGCCTCAATTAACGGGGATTCAAATTCTAAATTAATATGAACATTCCATTGACCTTGATGTATTCTTGTTAACAAACGTTCTTGATAGTTATGTCTATTGCAAAATGTGTTCATATGAAATAGAACAACTTCGATTTATTGTACGTTGGATTGTATTCCGTGAAATAAAAAATTGTAATGACAATGATATATTCTCTTTGGAGAGTAACGAATGTATTTTTATAGAGCATGTATACAATGTATCGTTTGGTTTGTCAGGACAAATAATCGTATATAGTATTTGATACATGAATATTGTCTCTATGGATGAAATGAAATAAAAAAGTTTGACAATTAGTCGCATGTATTAAGGCATCATTCGCACCACCTAGCTATACCTACGAGCTGTATTCTCACATCTATTAATCACGATTCAACTAGCATCAGTAATGTTCGAATAAAAGTCAGTGTGGCTCAAGCTTGCCAATTGGATGATTGCATAAAGGCATCATGCTGTGTTATGACAATATCATATTGCTCATGGTAAGGCACGCCGACTAACATGTATGTTTCTAAAGAAAGAGAACATATAACCGTTGTCTAAGCCGTTGGCAAAATAATTTCGCTTTTGTATGCCTGTCATGTTAACCCAATGGCTGAATTGCAATTACTGCCATGGCTAAAATAAAGCTTTCAGTTTCCGTTGACTGTTGGACTTTAAGTATACACTATGCGATATCAGAAACCACCTGTTTTGCTGACAGAATAACATCATTGAGTCCAACGCCCTGGTAGGAGGAGCCGCAAAGCGCTAGAGGAAGTCCGTGCGCCGAAATGTAATTATGAATGCGGTTCAGTCGTTGCTTGTGGCCCACTACATGTTGAGGAATACAATCCTTCAGGATGGCCACTCTATGGGCGATCGGGTTCTCTTTGATACCCAGGATCTTCTTCGCGCTCTCAACCGCCACGCGCAATAGTTCATCTTTTGAGGGACACTCGCCAAAGTTTCTTTCAAACCAGGCACCACCCATCATCACTGTCAGTACCTGTCGATTCAAAATTTGTTTGAAAATGATCTTAACATTTTTTCGCAATAAGGAAACGCACGAAATTTATTTAAAACGTACCGTATCTGCTTCTTGCGGGAAGACACAAGAGTCAAAGATCACTCCAAGAATAGGTAAATTCTCTTTAGGCGGAACTAGAAAACCAAAGGCCTGCATGGGCAAGACATTTCCGCTAAACTGAATATTAACCACGGCCACCGTCACTGTGGGAATCGCTTCTAATTCTCTAGCTAATTGAGGGTGTTGTCGGCGGACCAATTCTGCCAAATTTTTAGCAGCTATACTCGACACGATCCGGGAGTATTTATCCATTTCACCATTTACCATCAACTCTACGTAACCGGGCTTAAAAGTCAGTCTCTCACATCTATTTCCTAAACGTATATCCAACCCTCGAGAATTTAAATTATCCGCCAAGGTACGAGGAAGTTGCTCCAATCCATCTTTTAAACCCCATATAGCCCATTTATTTTTTCTAGCCACTTCTGCAGAACCTGAACCAGATGCTTCGATAGGCTTTTTTGTGGCGAACATTTGGTTCACTCTATTCATCAAAACACCTTTTGCTATGGAGCCATATTTCTGTTCCGCCTCGAAGAGGGAAGGCATTAAAAAATTGACACTGATCTGTTTGGCGTCTCCCGCACAGATACCACATATCATGGGACTGATCAGATTATCCGCGACATCTTTGCCTAGCCTGCGTTCCACGAAACTGTAAATACTCTCATCCTCTTTCGAGATTTTCGGTGCTTTTACGTCATTCATGAGAATGCTGATCAGAGGACGGTCAAACGGTGAATTTTTGACAAACAAAGATTTAAGATTGTTGGGCAGCAAGTGCAATTTGTTCTCAGCATAAATCAATCTGTTTCGCGCAGCTGGGTGGCTGGATAGTATTGGTATAAGTTTTTCTGTTAATTTTAAACGGTCTATTAATTCCAAAGTGTTCTTTCCTCCTAGGCCTTGGGGTCTCACTGTTCGAGGGCCTTGCTCAAAGATTGCTCCATTTGATGATTCGTTGCTACAAATCCAGCCACCTAGTCTGCTAGAAGCCTCGAGCAATACCATAGAACTGACTCTTGGATTTTCTAATGCATAGTAGGCTGCAGATAAGCCTGATATTCCTCCACCCAGTATCACCGTCATCTTGATGCATCTGACCTGTAAATTATTTACATTAGTACAACTAATCAAACTTCTTAATCTGAATGTTTGTTGGATACTCAGCCAATGTAGCATTATTTATTACCTATGCGATGAATAACTTGTATATTGTGCATTTAATCATTGTATCATATGACAATTGTATTTTATCAAATAAAAAGTTTTGATATTCATGATGACAGTCATTTCAGTATAGTGGTAATGAATAATTTAATATTCAGGTTAGTATATTTAACTCACCTTGTTGTGCAATGTAATGAAGAATACTTTTTTATCGCAACAAAAGGTTCTTCACTAGAACTACAGTGATAGCTGACCCAGTACCCATGTATGCTCAGTATGCCTGAGTTACATCTTTGGATGCACAAGTTTACTGATCAATCAAGTAAATAAGATATCTCAACAGTGAGGAATGAATTTGTGAATAAGCAAAGAGTGTAATTAGGTATGATCTTTGTGTTGACGTAGTGAAATTCTTGCAACCGCTAGTCGGTCATTCACAGATGTTACGTTCTTGCTTCTTTCGCTACACAAGTTACGTTCAGTAAGTGACCAGCTGATGGAAAAAGACGATAGCTTTCATAGCTTTATCAGATTTTATGTCGACAGTGAACTGCCACTGTTGCTAGATGGCATTGCTGCCTGATTCACTGAACATCAATATGTATGTAGAGGCAAGCCAGAAATAGTGGTATGTACGTTGTAAGAAACGTCAAACGCTTGCTTGCGTGTGTCACGAGCCACGAGTAGAATAACTAGTGGGATAAGCAACAATCAGGAACCGTCTGTACGGCCAAAGTACTTAACGTGACTTAACAAAAGAATCAAATTAACGCACTAACAGGTAAATTACTTGCATTTAATAACGGTCCTCTTTCTAGGATATATCTTTAAATTTACTCAGAATCGATGTTGTTTAATGCTACATTTTTTCGTAATTATGAAACGTTAAATATTAAATTATTTCCTACATCATAATTATGATTTTGTGTTTTTATACACGTATCTTAAATAGTTCTTTGGTTTGAATGATTTTAATGTTATCCAGTCTGTTTATGTAAGGTCAATTGTAAGGCTTCGCTGTCTCTTGGATAGTCTTCCATTTCCTAAGAATTAGAACTAGCTTGCAGTTACAGAAGTATGTCGAATGGGAGCAGATTGTTGGAAGCGCTCTTGAAGGTTTCTGAGAAAGCAGCAAATATTGCTAGAGCTTGTCGCCAGAATGATGCTCTATTCAAATTGCTTGTTCAAGAGAAATCAGAAGAAGAGAAGAATCCTAGATTCTTTCAGGATTTTAAGACCCTAGCTGATGTTCTTATCCAGGAGACGATCAGACATGACATAGGCATTGAGGTAAATCAGTCAAGTAGTATTCTATTCCCTAAGTGAACTCAAAGAGAAGTGTGTCTATGACACTGTGATAAAATATTGTGCAAAGAGTGGCAGTTTCCAGAATTAGCAAGGAATATCAAGGGCGAGGAGAGTAATGTCTTCAGCAATGCTTTGGGTGAAACTGTGATAGTCCAAGTGTATCCAACTCCTGAGGAGACAACTGAGCTACTCACTAAAGTCTTAAATAATGACACTGCGACTGCCACTTTACTTGCATCCGAAGTTCATAAAAAGATTTCCTTGGAAGATGTACCAGTTAGTGGCAGTCTTATAGATGATTTTAATATTGACATGGATGATCTTGGCATTTGGATAGATCCTATTGGTAGGCTTAAATTTGTATACTTTTTGTCTATGATTATTAAGATGGCGTGTATCTGTAAACATACCAAACATTGTCATAGATTCTACAGCTGATTACATTAATGGTGTAGAGCTGCTGGATTCAGCTGGCAAAATACACTTAAGCGGTTTGCGGTGTGTTACTGTATTAATTGGGGCGTATCTTGGAAGAACTGGATTACCTATTTTGGGAGTTGTGAATCAGCCTTTCTACGCACAGAACAATCAATCGTAAGTAGCAGGTGTCATCAGTGTATCCCCATGTAATTATTGCATCAATCGAAATCGCACTGATCGAATAGGTGGACTGGAATTTGCTACTGGGGATCGGTAAATGGCGACGTTGGGAAATCGTCCTTGAAACATTCGAAGATCAGCAGTGGCGTCATCGTTTTGAGTCGTTTAGAAGATCCAGAAGTAAAGGCGAAGCTTTTAAACGGTGGTTTCAGTCTAGTTGAGTCTTCCGGAGCTGGTTATAAAATTCTTACTGTTATTATTGGTCAGGCTGATGCTTATGTTCTCTCAAAAGGTTCAACGTATCGATGGGATACTTGTGCACCTCAATCCATATTACGTTCCGTGGGCGGAGGTATCCTTGATTATTCAAAATTCATGGACGGAGTAACTAGAGATCAATTGGATCTTAAGTATTCATTGAGTGAAAAGTGTTTCTCGAATAAAGGTGGTCTCATCGCGTATCGAGATCCTGCCATCTTGGAGTCTCTAGAGCGTTCGCTCACTCAGTAATAATTCTATTCCATAAACAATCCGGGATTGTACAAGGCGTACCGCCACGCTCGGATATCTGTCTTGAATTCCTAGTGAGAATTTATATGTTCTATTTATTTGACAGTCAGTATTTATCAAATATGAAAATCCATTTTGAAAATAACATATACATACAATAGCTGTCTCTATATATCTTCTATGTACGTTATGTAAAAGATACAATAAATGTCGTCTACCAAAGGTAGCCCGCTGTTTACTTTTAAGCCTACAGATTTTATCTGAAATTGAGTTAAATAAAAATTGAGGATAGACTCCGATGGACACATTGAAGAACCCGAGTAATGTGTCGCGAGCGTGATCGAGTAAATTAAACGTAATTTGACTAGAGGATTAGAGGCTGACACCAAAGAGATGGACGATTCTCATTTAGCCCGAGAACTTCCAGCGAACTACTCGCACTGACCCGGAGCCTTAAAGGAATGCGAGTCTGTTGGCCAACGTGTTGAACCGAGCTGCGGCCATTTCTCGCTCGCAATAAACCATAAAACACGATGTTTCATCCAAGAGCAACGATCGACAGAAGTATTCTATCAGTCGAAGAAGCAGACGCGGCTCAGGCACACCACTAAAAATACTTTTTATGTAGATGTAGACTTTAATAAGCATTTTGCGTGTCTGTGATTCGTAAGAGCGCTCATAAAAGTCCCGTATGGCATATTGTAAAAACAGTTTATTATATTATCATACGCACGTGGTGATACATGCGTTCACGTCCGTCGTAGGTTACACAAACAATCGTGACAGTGAAGTTTATCTGTGTACATGAGGCGGTCAGCTATTTACAGTCTTAGTTGATATACGACGATGGAAACTTTAATATAAAGCACAACACAAAGGTGACCCAAGTTTTGCTTCCTTAATATCCACTGTCCAAGCTTCATCGGCCGCCGGCACTTTACCTGCCTCAGACATTCAATTACGTTTATTAAACTTTCAACTGCAGAACCTCCAGATCGAACGTCGCTGGAACTTTGTAAGCCGATACTTTTAGTACGTTACTATACGTTCTATATAGACAGTTTCAAATTTTCACACTGGCGACCTGCTCACGCCGCTGGATCCTCCGCTTTGGTCCTTTGCACCTCTAATTCACAGAAATTTACTTTCCATTAGACACCTAATAGTTCCTCTCTCTGTTTTTATTCACCATCAAGTCGCGCAAGACTCAAATTTCCTCCTCCAGTTGCGATTCCAGTCGCATGAGGCGTCTGCCTTGTGGCTCCACTGTCCTAGACGACAGCTCGCTCTGCCGGAGACCTGCGCTTCTCGCAGGAGGACAATGGTTCCCGTTAATTTTTCGTCGGACGCTTATGTACGTCGTGCAGGTATTCATGCGACGTAATATAGAATTCGTTGTACCATCCACACCTGAAACAAAAGGGAAGCAACTTTTTTGCCATTCCTCATTATACAATTATCTAATACTATTATCCGCTGATTAAGCATTTCGCACGAGTCGCGTGACATTAGATACGTAATCGCAAGCGGCGCCTGTCACTACTTCGTGCTATAGCTAGAAGCACTTCAGCAGACTAATAATTAAACTCCGATTCAAGCCAACGAATCTAATGACTTACGTGACTTCAGGATTCGGACACAAAACAAAACAATCCCTACGCCGCCCAAGAGTCGTGAGATTCGTAAAGCACATACCCGTGAGTGCGATACCCGCCATGCTGGTGTTGCAAGTCCTTTGTCTCTGCGCGGGAATTATTCGTCGAAGACCCGGAAGTCGTCCAAGAGTCGCAATGAAACCAGCTCGGAACCTCGCGTTCATCCAGCAGTAGATGACAGGATTGTAGCAGGAATGGGACATCGACAGCCAATGCAGGACAGTCCAGACGAA
This sequence comes from Syrista parreyssii, assembly GCA_030142615.1. Classification (NCBI taxonomy): domain Eukaryota; kingdom Metazoa; phylum Arthropoda; class Insecta; order Hymenoptera; family Cephidae; genus Syrista; species Syrista parreyssii. The sequence continues at coordinate 286,485 of JARQTG010000191.1, forward strand.
TGGCAATCCGACCCAATTCCCGAGTCTCTCGTCGTTGTCCATTACCAACTACATCAAACATTAAGTTTCCTTATCCGAACCAGTTAAAGGTACACACACTCCACATAGGCTCATGTGGACACTACGTGTTATTACAATACTATTGTGTCAATCGATCATCCAGCCTATGACCCTCGTGGCCCCAATAGTGAGACTTGGGTATTTTTTTTCAATATTTTATTAAGTCACTGGAGAATGAAATAAAAAAAGGCCCAAGTGTCGTTCAAGTTCACTTTACACCCCTGGAGAGAAGAATTCCAGGGTAGATCGCTATCGGACGCTCGTGTAGGACGATTCAGGAGGGACATGAGCATCGGCCTTATCAGGCTGACACTGAAGGGCAGCAGCTCCAATAAAAAGTTATTGCTCTGCTCAGCTCCGAGCAGAGGGACGACAGAAAAAATACACACACGCATATATATATATATACACATCTGTAGTACGAGTCTTACGTAAAAGAGAAACAGGTGAAAAAGGAAACTCGACGCTCATTGGCTTACAAAGCTAGATGCCTACGAAAAGATATTCTTTCTAGAGTCTAATGAATGAATGGCTTGATGCAAAGTCTTCTTAAGAATTACCGAGGTCTTGAAGAAAAGCTCTTAATTCTTGCTAAACAATTAAATCGTTGGAGCCTACACGCTGCTTTCGTTGGACGTTAACGAGTTTGCGTAGTAAAGGGTCAACAAGTAATTTCATTCTACTGTCCCACAAGCTGTAACGTTGGGACAATAAATTGCAGTTTGTAGTTTTATCCCTTTATCCCATCTATCCATTTATACGTTTTCATGGCCACACATCCTTGGGGATTCGATCGGCTGTATAAGATAGGAGAACATCCAGGTCTTGGAATATAGTCTTGTTATCGTTATTTCACGGTTACAATATTTAACGAGAATAACGATGGCTTCACAGTCAATAGATATGTTTTCAGTATAACTAAACGTGCTATATTTATACGTACTGAACTTGTCAGTTATTCTGGGAAAAATATCCTATTGGCTGTTTCTGGCAGCGCTCGGTTCGGTGGTTTATAAAATATGTAGGTTAAATTGAAAAAAATTGTATATGCATTTCAGCGGCTGATAAATAAATGTTAACTGGTGCAGCCAACGCAAAGCTGTTCTATCGCCTCACGCATAACAGCACGTTGAAGCATCTGAAATGCTTCGATAGAATCGAGAAGGACGAATTTCAATAGACTTACGATTAAGACGTTGAATGGAAGCCAACAGATGGTGAAGACCAGCACCACGGTTATCATCATCTTTACCATCTGAAACATGGAAAAGAGAAATGGCTATTCGTTAGATTTTAAAGAACGTGCGTTTAATCTTTCAGCTTCATCACTGATTTCCGTTCTATGAACTTGCAACGAAATACATTACCTGATATTCCATCAAGATCACAGACTTAACATGGTCTAGGTCTTATTAAATTTGTGCCTAAGTCATTGATTATAGATATACTTGATAATTGAGCTTAGTTGCTCGTAATCAGTCATTTTTGTTTTTCTTGTGTGCCCCATCGCAAAGTCTATTTTTGTATATAGCGAAGAAATTCAAAAAAGAAACATAATATTATTATGGAATTATAGATTTTTAATGCAATATATGAATATAGATTAATTATAAACAGTAAAATGAAAACGAACAGCCACGTGTAATTTTGACTAATTCGCTGTAATCTGCTTCCTTACACGTTTGATGGTGAACGTCATAAGTATTTGAATTCGGTCAATGAAACAGTCGTGTAATCCCAACGTAAGAATGACGAATGCTGGATACGCACTGCGTTGTGCAGCGTGACTGTCCTATAAATAGCCATAATCTACTTTTTGAGAGGGTGAAGGGAAGGGGTTAGAAATTTGGCAGTTGGAAAAATTCAAAGTTGAGGGTTGAACTAACTGTCACTATAAGAATTCGGATAGTCTGGCTCATTCGTTTGAGGTTTGCGAGGTTTGCCTCTCATGACGTTGTTCTCGTCAAAGGAAGATCCAAAGTCCCAAAGCTGGGATGTGACTATTTAATTACAGGAATGGATTCGCCACTGTTGCTGTTCCGTCCCTTTGCCACTACGGCAGTCAACCTTATAATTACGTTAGAGTCAAAGTCAGTATTTCCATTTATATTTTAACAATGGAGCTGACTTCAGGATTTTTGTTTTTCGTTCGAAGAGGCGCACCTAGTTATCTGCTCAATTAGTCACTGAGTTATCCAATCGGCCAGTCATCCAGTTCTCCAATCAGTTGGACGGTAAACCAGTCGAGTGAGGTTGACGTAGTCAGACAATTGTCTGTCAGAAATGAGGATTTGTGTCTCTTTGTGGCCTCGGGAGCATTTTTGGCATCGTTAAACAAATTAGCTCTTCTTGTCGCAACATTTCTATTAGCAATACCGAATGGGTTCTTCCTGAAGCTCGTGTAGCTGGATGTTACGTATATTAAAATTTTCCCAAATATTCTACGCTTTTCTTTTTCAACAAAATGCCACATGAGATAAGAATAGCATGACTATTTTTTTTCTCTGCCATTCGTTAAATCTAATCCAAAAAGTTCGTCACACAAGCACGGCAGTTTATTTGGTCGCCACGTCGTAGCTCGTATATTCGCCCTTTCGCGTTGTTCGCCAAAAAATAAGCAACTATGATTTTCTTAAGAGATTCGTTTCTTGCTGTTTTTTTTCTCTTCTGCCTTCGAGTCTTCTGATCCCATTTGGAATAAACGACGAGAGGAACGTCTGTTATCAGCCAGGCTTAAAACGATATCCATGTAAGACGCCATTCGTAGTACACGTGCTGTTTGTGAAATACACGTGGCTGCGGTGTTTTGTGGATATTTTGAAAATCGGAGGAGACCAAAAATGAATAAAACGAAGACACGGCAAGAGGTAGAAAATGAAAGGATCCAGTGGCGCCTGTGCTTGAAAGCAGCCATCGCGGATGATTTATCACATCATTCCCTATACATGTATATATATGCTTCTAGATACGTATACATAAACAGACAGACGTTCACAAGCCCAAGATTAATGGCTGTGTGACGTAAATTACACTGGCAAACAGACCCTCGATGCTAATTAATTAGATTTCGTTTCCCACAATCCGATGAGATATTTTGGGATTCAATTTGCCTGCTTGAAAATATTCAACCCCTGACCTCCCCCCTCGCTGAAATTCTGCATAATATCCGGGCAATTATTTGCATCGTGTTTGTCACGGCGATTTCGATAAATCAGCTGGAATAAAATGCGATTGCCTATTCCCTGGATCAGTGAACCTAGAACCTGGTAGTGGTCCTTGCGAATTGATCAGCTGTGCAAAAGGACCGCTGTATATAATTTGTGTATTTCTGTATTTCTACTGCTTGTCGCTTTCGCCCCTTAAGGTGGAAGAAAAGGTTGTACGTAAAAATAAGTATTTACAAAGTCTCGAGATTATTCTGGAGATGTATCCAGACTCTTTTTATTCCCTCAAATACCCGAAAAGAAAGAAAAAAAGGCACGAGTCGCTCGAACAACGAATCGATATTATTCTCGAAGTAACGAAGCGTGAAACGGATCTCATCGATCAGACCCGCGTCTCAGAGACTTCGTCGAATTAGGCTGCCGAACAATGTGTCGTCTTACGTGACACGCGAAAGTATCCCTAGGCCGAGAATGACGTGAGACATTTACGAAAATTAGGAGGCAACGGGGAAGAGCAAATTTTAACATTTTAATTGATCGGACCTGATCGATTCGCTTGTTGCTAATCCGACGAGCAAGCTGCTTGGTCTGCTTTTACTAATATAAATAACATAAATAACCCATTGTTGCAGCATATTTTCTCATGGCTGGGTAATTCCTTTCACCGCGCAACCCTCCTCTTTGCCTTTGTCTGGTTATTCTCGTCAGATTCAGCCCAAGCGTGTGGCATGTTGAGACTGAGCTGCCTGGCTGCCCTGTCCGTCCCCCTTCTCTGCGTGGACAACCTTCCAACCCTCGGAGGTTCCAACCTGGCCACTTTTATTCCCTTAAATTCCGTTCGTTACCTTCCATTACTACTCACTCCTTCGTTGCCGGGCGATATAATTGCGTAATCTGAAAATTTTGAAAGTCACTTGTTATCATTTCGTTGAGTATTTCCGGCGCGAGACTTTCAAATTGCATTAGCCTCCGGACATGATGAAGAAACGACTCCCTCGCGCAATCAGGGGCAGCGTGATTATAGTAGTCCGATGCTTTCGGAAATTTTCTTTCAATTAAACAGGCCTTCCTTTTTTCTCTCGGGTTTTTCCTCGTATCTTCGTCCGACGTCGACTTAATAAAAAAGAAAGCGCCGTGACGTCGGTGACGTCTCTGGGATTCTTGAGATTGGAGTACGGTAATAAATTTCTACTCTTATTAGGGTGAACTCTTTTTTTTTTTTTTTATACTCCTCCATTTCTATTGTTGCGTAATATCACGAGGGTTGTGAGGGACGCGAAGGACGTGCAATGGACGTACGAGAGGAGGGGACATCGTTCTTACTGGTTTTGGGAAAAAATCATCTTCCTAATAATCAACTGATATACTAAGTTTTGACAAATGAAAAATTTTGAAAATAATCTTTAGTGAATCAGTATAAATAGAATGACAGATCGTCATTACTTTATGTTGCCAGATTTTTGGAAGGTTCGAGAATTCTCTAAATTGTCCTAACGAATCGGTCTTTTACTTGCTCGTAAGTTTTCGAAATATATTAGGCTCGCTTTAACGGGCTCTTATCCTATTGAATTGCCCTTCTTCTTTTTCTTCTTCTTTGAACGTATGAAACGGTCATTTCATTAATGTCCTTCTATTCCTGGCAATATGAGATTTCATATTGGGGATAAAAGTCAAGTGCTTCAAGAGACCAGTTAAGACAGATTAGGGCAGACCCTAGTAATTTTAAAGGAATTCACCTGATTTAGCCGAGGAATGTGAAGATTTGTTGGATTATCGCGACCTTTTAGCCAAATTATACATGTGCCAATATTTCCGGCTATATACATATTTATGTCGATTTACCGAGGTTTTCAAACTTTTCTTCCTTTTTTGACTGCAGAATCAGAAACTACGTGACTGTCCTGACTGACGAAGGGCCAGAACGGGGCTGCACGTGGGTAGAAGTTCAGCTTCTTTTTGCTTCACGGAATATCTTATTTCGACTTACGTCTTGTACTGGGAAAACACATTTCAATGTGAACTGCCTCAAGCACAAAAAAAGTATGTATATTTCACATATAAACCATATACTTTTTTTACTTGGAGCGACAATCGCATTTTCCTAGTGGAAACATTTAAGAATTCAGTTACTCGGAAAAGCGTAGTCTCAGGGGGTCTCTAGGAAAAATGACGCTGATCGAATGAGAAGATTGAGAAGGTGGTGGAAGAGGAGGGCGAGGCTGAGAGATGAAACTCAAATGGAAGTGAATAATTCAAGTTGTGCATTCTTCGTTGCATTGAAATATCAAACCAAGAAATTTGCCACGATTTGACAAATGAAAAGAGTAAATTTTCGAAACAAGACTAAAGTCATTTTTCAGAAGCAAATAAACGCGTATAGTCGTTTATCATGTCCGTGTGTTACTTTCGACTTGAAAGATTTGGAGTTTCGAATTCTTATCGTGAAAAATGAGATGTGCTCCGTGTGACGAATTTCATGATTCGGCACACCTGGATCACCTGAACTTTCGGATTTGCGAAATTAGCCAAGTTTCTTACTCACCGACGTTTCGTTGTTTATTGTACATTGATAAGGATTAAAGTTCGATATCTGTGAATTTCAAGATCTCGTTTTCTCGAGATTTTCTTACGCAACGCTATCTACATACGGCTACTCGATTGTACCTATCGATCAGCAGCTGCATTGCTTTGCGTCTGCTCACACACGTATTCAGAGTACAGAGCAGGCGATATTCTGTCTGATGTAGCTGATGTAATTATAGAAAATCGATCGCCCGAAGCAGCCCCTTCCGCGGAAATCCCTTAGCTTGCTTGAGCTTCGTTTATTCTTAAAAGACTTTTCTTTCATGACGGACAAAAATGAATTTACTTCGCCATAAAGTCTGCAGTCCATGGACACGCGCGTACAGTGTTCAATTTGCACGCGTGGATTTCCGCAGTGGGAGCAAAGGCACAATGTGAAATGAATAACGCACAAGACCTAATCAAAGTTTGCTAAAATGCAAATTGCAATTCCGGCCATTTATTTATTATACGACTCCGTCGGTATATCTGGACACGGTGCTTAAGACATGAGCCGATAACGCTGTCGAGGACGGAGCCATCAAGTTTTGCTTTATTATGCAGTACACGACTTGGCGCGGCTTCCGTGCGTTTCGGCTTTCCTCGTTCTTCTTGGCTAATCGCGAGCGACTGTCCGATAGCTCGACTAAACTGACAGCCTTTTTGCCTTTTTTCCTTTTCTTATTTTTGCCTTTCTCTCCTTTCCTCTTTCCTGATACACATAATTACTAAGCTCGATAGGATGACATTCCCGTAACGTAAAGCGTAGATAAATTAGCCCGTAATTGCGAACCCGGATGTAATTGCCTCTTGACTTCTCGACGCGCTCGATGTACTTTTGTCTTTTACCTTTCAATCGACCCTCGAATCTGCACGATTTTTTTCCAAAGTTATCGTCGCTTAGTTTGTAGCAGCACGATGGATATTATGGTCCATTACGGTCGACTGCTACCCACTTTACTGTTGATCGGCTATATATCCAGCAGTGAGTATCCTATCGATACTACTAAAAGTCCTGAAAGTTTGGGCAAACGTTCTGAAGACTCCCACGCTCGTCATCGACGAATTCTCAAAATTGATAGAAAAGTTCCTCCTATACGGAGCGAAGGGATTTTTTGTCACTCCTGTTGGCTCGCCTCTATTTTCAGAAAAAGTTACACTCCTGCGTCTGACTTTGTAAATATTTCTCATAAATTCGTTTTATTCGTTCCAGTCGAGGCAGGCAGGTCCTCCGAGTTTGAGAGTCTCTTTCTTCGTCTCTACACCGGGTGAGTACTTTGATTCTACAGCGAAAGGGTTGAATGTTCTATTATGGAAATACTTTGCACATTTCAGGGAAACGACCGAGGATTTTCTTGATGGACATTTAAGTGACTTAGACGCTCTTCTTTTTCGTATAAATGACACCAAACCGACAGTTATTTATGTACATGGATGGGGGGAGAGTGCTGGAAGCGTCAGTGTGCGCACGATTGTCGATGGTAATTCAAATAGCCATTAAATCGATCGATTTACCGTATTTTTGGACTTTTAGAAATCAATTGTTACTTCATCGTGGTTTCCTTAACGTTTCAGGCTATTTGCACAGAGGTGATCACAATATCATTGCGGCTGACTGGAGCGAAGTTGCAAGCCAAAACTACCTGACGGTCGTTCCTGAGATAGGAGGGGTTGGTGCAGCCTTCGCCAAAGCTTTGGAGAAGATGATTTATTCCGGTTTGGTAATCGAGAAGCTTCACGTCGTGGGACACTCACTGGGAGCACAGGTTTCCGGTTACATCGGCAGAACTCTGAATTTTACCATCCCGAGAATTACAGGCACGTAAAGGACGCCGTGATATAATAATACAGAAAATCTCCCGGACAGCCGTTCCTCTTTTCAAGGCCAGGATTTCCTTTTTTTTTCCTCAGGATTAGATCCAGCTGGTCCACTCTTCAATTACTTCGAGCAACATCTTTCTGCGAAGGACGCACGATTTGTCGACATCATACACACCGATTATGGATTCTACGGAATTGCCCAAGTCACTGGTACTGTCGACTTCTTTCCTAATGGCGGCCGTCGGATACAACCTGGCTGTCCCTTTTACTACCAAATACTTGGCAAAGGAGGCGAGTGCAGTAGAGTCGCGTAAAGCAGAGTAGCTCAAAGCAGAGGCAAAATAAGATGAAACAGAGTGAAATAACTGAAATCCCGATTTTGTTGTACGTTTTAGATTTCTGTAGCCACCACCGATCTTGGCACTTCTACGCCGAGTCTCTGCTAATAGAGGACTCTTTTGTGGCCGTTAAGTGCACCTCGAATATACGTTTCCTTCTTGGGAAATGCGAAAAGAACGAGAAGGCTGCGATGGGATTAGCCACTTCCGTTACCACGTAAGTAGAAGAGCCAGAAGCTGCTGTGATCTGGAGATTCTGGCTTGGCTTTGATGATTCGATGAAAGCTTCGTCCTCTTAGTCCTTTTTGCTTACCACCCTTACAGGAAGGGTGAATTTTATCTCTTGACGTATTCCGCTCCCCCTTATGGCCTCAACAAGACGCAGGTATAACACAAGGAACAGCGCGAAACTAGTTCACCCTCTGGTTCTACTGATTATTATCTTCAGGAATTCAGCATTTGCTGTCTCTCGTGAGTCTTCCATTAATCATTCACTTGTATATATATAATCTGAGCAATTTTACCATGGAAATACGAGAACGACCAACAAACTAATTTATGATTGGACCGTAGTCAAATTTGAAATGACAATTCCCGCCAGGCAATCGTCAGTCAATTGTCGGTGTGTGGGTTAAATAGTTAAACTCTATGGGAATCAGCGAAATGTTCCCAATTAGATTTAATTAAAATGCAAAATTGTCAACTGGAAATTGAGTTATCGCCTAGGGCTCATACGAAATTGAAAATTTTTAAATCGTAAATGAGTGCTACGCGTGAAAAGATAAGTTGGAAGCTGGTCTGGATAAAGCTAGGAAAAATACCGTAGAAAATTCAGCGTTCTTGAAACTCCAGACTTGATAGTAATTCGCGATGATCGATCGTTCCGCAAATCGTTTGAAACTTTCCATCCATCCCCCTGGCTCTTCTACGACTCGACAAGCTACAATCTACAATATACATTTCTTCATTCGCAGCGGTTTCATTCGGCTTTGCCTATTTTTCTACTAAATTCACCAGAATATTTCCTGTCTGCAATGTCTTCAAATTTTAAATAAGACGTAGAATGAAGAGTGTGCGGCCGACTGTTGCCTTCGAAAAGCACTTGCATCAGTATGGATCTGACTCGACTCGACCACATCCCGAACCTTGAATTGAATAGGAATGAGTATGATGGGAGCATCACCAATTATAAGACTACTTAAATCTGACGAGTATTAAATTAAAGGAGATCTGAAAAATTCAGACGCACGAGTATAAAAATAAAGAAAAATGACGACGTGCTCGATATAGACGAATACTGACCTTCCTCTTGGATCGAGCCATCCTCTGATCCCTCGTATTCTCCGCCTCCCCGGGAGTCTGCTTACCCCACACGACCACAGCTATACTGGCGTAGGTGAACAACAGGACCAGGAGAGGCACCAGGTACTGAAGAACTAGCAACGCAATCGAGTAATAATATCTGAAAGCAATGAAAACTTGACCTGGTTGCATCTGTTCCTATCGATCCATATATTGATTAGAGCAGTATTTAATTATTTAACTACAATTTACAGATTCTTCACTCTTTGCTATCAGTACCAAGGGCCTATGATAGCCCGCATGGTGATATTTATTAGATGGTACCACTTATTTGGTCCAATGATACTAAACAGTTATTTTTTGTCAGACACCCTGTAGGGAGAGACAGAGGGAAAACGTGTTTGGAAGGTACAGGTGAAACAGATATAGAGAATACTGTGGACAAAAAAGTATCAAGGATAAGGATCGAATCTCTTTCGTGCGAACGATCCGAATTAATTGGTCCCGCTGAGTGAATGAAAAAAGTTCTGGATTTGATTTCGTATTTTTTTTTTAATCCGTCCCTGCAGCCAAGGTTGACAAATGATAAAAGGAGCAGAGGTCAGACCGTAGGATTGACGTTTGAACTCACCTTTGTTGCGTCGACGGCCAATCCTCCTGGCAGACGTACTGGTTGCACATTACGTAACGATCCGTCGGCTGATAGAGTCGCGACACAACGGCGATAGGGAAGGACGTGATTAAAGCTACCGTCCATACCGAGAGGATCAACAGCTTCGCTTGTTTCTTGCTCATTCGCGGCTTCAGGGGCCACATTATGGCCATGTAGCGGTCTATGCTGATTGCCACAAGCGTGTACGCGCTCACCAAGACCGAGACTGCCTGAAAAATCGATTTTACATTCATACAGATTTGCGTGCCGACGGCGATAGGTCGCCCATTTGATTTATATGCGTGTCACTTTAGAAATCAGTCCGATACGCTTTCAAATTATAGGTAACGTTCCGATAAAGACGAATGTACGAGTTCATTGTCGAGCTCTGAACGATGTCAGTCGACCATTTATGAAATGGTAGCAGGAAGAATCATCGCTCGTCGGCGACCTTAACGATTGAATCACGTGGTCTTTAACGACAATCCTCATGACAGGTTCCTCAAATATCGCAGTGCGCCTATAGGCAAGGACAATGTGCCGCAGCCAGGTAGTCCGATCAACTTGCGTCTACGTACCTGCGAGTAATTAACGCTTGGACAGAGTTCCGATCCGAACGGCCAGTACTGCAGAATGAGAGTGCTGACGAAACTCGTGGGGACGCAGAACAGGGCCATCAGGATATCACCGACGGCGAGGTTCACGATGAAGTAGTTGGTGACGGTCTTCATTCTCGGGCTGCTGTAGACGACGTAGCACACAAGCCCGTTGCCCACGAGGGCCATTACGAAGATCGTGCTGTAGAAGAGGTAGATCGTCGCCTGGAACCAGGTGGCTGAGAGGATGCTATCCTTCACCGGAAATTCGTCACAGGCGATAACATCCAGGCTTGAGTTACGACTTGCGAGTCCTCCCTCCCCTCCGTATTCCTCGATGGAACTCGAGCTCATCCTCTTCTCCGTGGACTGTTGCCTCTTGCCATGCTCACTTAAATGGAATCTGCAGAGAGATACGATTATATTCGGTGATTGATCGTTCTCTTACTGTGGAAGAGAGCATCCTGGCTATCATTAGACGAACCATTTGCTCTTCTAAGATTAGCTATTAGTTAGAAATAATTAGTTGGCCGTCACCCGACACCTACGATAGCATAATTCCAGAGTTTCTTATGGAGTAGCCAGCTTATATAACGTTAACCTTGTCGATTTTGACTTCGATAATAAATCTCCAGTCAGAGGTCGTTGGGGGAATCAGCCGAGTCGAACATTTAGCACTGGTTTGAACTAATTTATTTTACACGAGGACATTGAGGCTGACATTAAAATTAGAGGACAGAAAAACTCGAGTGAATCTACGCCAATTTGAGCCTCAAATTGTCAGTTATATCCAAAACTTACGAGTTTGGGTTACAAATGATCCTATTTTCGAGACGAAAATATTTGATACATTTTCGACCTCTAGACCCTAACGAACCATTTCAGAAGGATCCTCAAGTTAAAATTCGCTTTAAGCTGTTCAGGTCTAAATCCGTGTTAACGCACTCTTGTTAAATCCGGTATGGGCCTCAAAGTTCTGCCTAGTAGGATCTCGTAAGCTGAAACTGGTGTTACACTTCAGTCGGCAAACTCAAAGAACAAAGGAACTGAGGTTGTACGGGCTCAAGCTGGTGCTAGATTTCGGGTAGTTCTAGATACAAGGTCAGTTCGAGTGCGGCTGAATAAGGAACTTCAAGTCAGCTAAAAAGTCTCCAAATTCCGCAAGGACAAGGAGAGTGAATGGGCAGTAATTCGGAATCCTGAGAAGGAAACTTCTTACTCACAGGGCGAATGCGGCTCAATGAGAGATATTGGCGTGTCATACCCTAATCCAACGACCCATTCTGGAGATACAGCGTTATCAGGATCCTAATCTGATACGAATACTAGAGAATCCGAAGCTCATCGAAAAATCCCTGACATCAATTGTCGAAGATACATTCTTGATGGGTTTTACTTTTTTGATGTTTTTGACGTAACATCGAGACGACGGTAGCCGCTGCTGGCGAATGGAACGATTTTTTGGCAGGGCGATCCATTGAATGGACGGTTCAATATTTTGACAGCTCGTTGGCAAGGTACGACGGGTAATCTCATAACTTCTTTCAGTCCCGAAACAGTAAACAATATATTTTGAAATTTTTTTAGATTATCGCATACTTGAATTTTCGAAATTCTCGTGACCTAAGATTGGTTCCTAAAAAATGTATTCCTTTCGCCACTGACATTCCTCACGATCGATCAGTTTTGATCTTGGCAATAAAACTGATATTCTAATTGATTGACAGTTTTATAATCCACCTAGACGTATTAATACGTTTTCTTCACTTGGCGTTTTATTTTATAAAATTGCAATCTCACCCGGGCCATCCAACCTATTTCCTTCCCAGCCACTCGTGAATATTGCAGAGATTTCGTATTTTCACGTCGAAAACAGGATCCAAAGTGTAAAATGGGTAGAAAAAGTAAAGCCTAGAGAAAGCATTGGATTTCTCGGTGAAATAAAATCCTGTATTCCCGAGGCATTTCGTGTTGGTCCGAGCCACAGGACGCCCCATCGTGTTCGGCATATTTTTCTTACTTAAATCAGAGGCAGAGACGGCATATTAACGAAACATATTCCCCATAAATGCCCCGTAGGAATACACGTAACATCCGCGCACGTGGACACGTTACGTGTAACCACGTCCAACGAGTTTTCATGAGCAACAAATCCTGCGACTATCCACTGAGAAAGGTCCGAATATTAAAAATAGAGTCGTAAGCGTCCTGCAGGCAGTTACGGAAAAACCCGAACGTCGGGGCAGAAACAGGATGATTTTTGTACGTTGCCTAAATCATTGCTCTACTTTCGTTACTTTCCTTCCTCGCATTATAATAATCTCTTGTCTACTGACTCGAAACATTTTCATATCCATTCTCTAGCCACTCTTCTTTATCGACTGATACGCACACACAACTCCAGTCATACCACATCCTCGCACGCATTCATAGAAGCGTTCACGGAATGATGTATCTTTTATGAGCTCATACATATATAGGTAGGTCATTAAGTAGGTAGGTTACGGAAGTCTTGGCGATTTATGAAAGAATTCGTAACGCCACTTAGAATGCAAATAAGGGCTGGGGATCACCGGAACTCACTCCTAATTCATAGGGGTACTTGCAAACATGCCTTTTCTCTTTCCTTTCTCCTTTTCCATGCTTGTACTTTGGCGCTCACCAATTCTCCACTTACTACATTTATAACGGGAGGTATAAAGTAGTGGCAGTAAGTACACCTCGTAAATCTACTGGCTGAAGAATTTCTTGAAAAACCAGACTTGGTGTTTTTACTCGTTTATTCGTCTAAACTTAATCTTCGACTGCGACGAGTGTGTCAAGTGTCTCGTTTATATTTTTTTTATATACATTCCCAAAATTCCCAATGCAGTTTTGCATCCAAGTAACCACGTCAAACGTCTTTGTTCGATTACTCATGGACTTTGTTCTCGCAAGTAGAAGCAAATTACTTGTGACAGACGGAACGATGGTCCTCGTTCCCTTTGCTAAGGGAAATAAAAGCAGCAGCACTATAAAAGTTGTCAAAATAAAAGGAGGCTCCCGTCATTTCCGGGGATCGTAAAGTGAAAAAGCAATTCGCAAAAGGTTTTAAGTAATACGTAGCTACAACTTCGTTTTCGTTCCTCCTCGTTTTCCCAAATTCCGAGGGTTTCACTCGGAGTTATCGAGAAATCGTTCATCCTCCAGATATTTGTCAAATCTGCCCCGTTTCAATCGATACGGACCGTACAGAATAGAAATGAAATTCTGCTTCTCGGCTCTATTGGAAATAATTGTAAGAGCAGCAGTCGCGAGCTTACGGCGTGTTGTTTGAAAATGAATTGTTTCGCGAACCGAAAAATTGGGAAGCTGGTAAGGCAATCTTGGGGCTCGGCACACAGATTTTAGCTTGTCAAACTCCAGGGAAACAACTCTCTCGGGTGTCTTCCTAATTGACCCTCCTGTACACAAGTCTCTCGAATTCCACGCGTCTCGCCTTTTCTCATTTGTGTTTCATCTCTCATTTTTAGCTCTGCGTTCGATCCGCCTACCCTAGGAAAGTTCGCATAATAGCGCATACGATTAGCTTAATACGGATGCCGATGGCGAAGCCTTCGCCATCGGATCGATTCGCCAAATTACGAAATGCCACACGCAGATCCTAAGCAGCGAACGTCGTCAAGCTCCGACCATGTCTGAGATTATCCATTTATGGAGTGAATTGTCAGGCATTAGTATTTGTATCAGTATTAGTCGGCGCTGCGACTCCCGATCGCTCGAAGAAGAGGCAGTGCTTGGAAACAGCCTGGAGAGACGGTGGCAAGACTAACGATTCTCTAATAGGTTTAGGTACTCGCTAATGCGCTTCGAGTAAAGTTCTTGAGCGAGTGCACCTTCCTGTACGTCCAATCCATCATTCGAGTGCACGTCGACGCTGCCAAACTTCTTTCCTACTTTTTCTGCTAATTACGACTTTGTCAAATGGCTAATTGACGAATTCACAAAACACATGGGATAATCTCATTGGTCACTTTGCCCAGAACTGTCCGTCTACCCGATTCTGGAATAGTTTAGTTGCTTTCAATCGAGACGAAAAAGGAATTTGAAAAATTGAAAAGGGAAAGTTTATTCATGCTCAGGGTAGGTAGCGACAGTACCAGAGGTGAGGTTTGGAACCGTGGCCAGTGGCATTTGGCTCAAAGCCAACAGAGCGAACGAGTTATTTCATTTGAGATAATAAATTCGATTGATTGAAAAGCATGCATGGATGATATTGCTTTTGTAATCCGTGACTCTGTCCGATAAAATAGAACCTCGAATTGGAGTTAAAATAAAGCGAGGCGTTTCACGCGAGCCGGCATGGAACAAAAAAGGCTAATGCTATTTTATTTATACTCGGCTCTTATTTAAGATACTTTGGAAGCTACAGGGCTTAATTGATTCTCGAGATTAGTTTTATGCAAACACTGTGCACTTACGTAATAACTCTGACATTTTTTACAGAGTATACGTACATATATCTATATTTTGAGGACGTTAGAGGCAGTAGAGCAGATAGTCGGTTTGCGTACAAATTATTGCAGCCATGCGTTATTGACTTTCGGTGCTCGTGTATCTTACCTGGAAAACTACGTTCCTTTTGGTGAAAGGCAACTTTCGTGCAGACGGCTTGAACTTTTATAGGAACGACGGCATTCACTGAATTTTTCTATCGACTTTTTGTCAAACGATTAATTACACTTTTCGCACGGATATCAGCGATGGGTCTTGCATAACTGTCGATAAAGTTCCCCATCGTCGAGAAAAAGACACGTTCTCCAGCACCTCCGAAGATGACACACTGGCAAACTTTGTTCAGCTGGGATTTCGGCTCTCGAGTGATGCTGCTAATTGAAAGTGCATAATGATGCACTTGGTGTCTTCAGTCAATATAGATTCTCGTTGCACTTGGATGCTGTAACTTATGACGTCCCTCGATGTCACCGTCCATTATCTTTAATCCATAACAAATTCGATTCGTGCTGGCACTGTTTTCTCTTGCAGAATAATTACTATATTGTAAGCCACCTCAGCAAAAACCTTAAAATTTATTAAGTCTTTCAGACGTTACTAGGGGATAGTAATTTGCTTGGATGTAATATATCAGGACTGGCTAGATATTCTTGAAAATTCGTTCTAATTAATGGACCAGCAATGGGGAGAGATTTTACGCAAGAAATTACGACTACCTGAACTTGCTATCGCGTTCCTGGCACACAAATTTTCCATTTTTTTAGACGAATGAAATTTTTCGTTTCACTGTGTCAGATCCTCAATGCAACACAGGCGCAATTCTGCGTCACTCTGCGGGGCCAAGGTTTAGCTAAGCAGTTCTGCCACACGAGCGACGTTACACTAATTTACTAGACGATTTCGATGGAATTTGCCATTCGTGACACGAAAAGTACAAAGATGGAGGCTCGACACGTTTTATCTTCCTCTACTATATGTTAAATGTGTAAAAATCTTCAAGTAGTTGAGAGACAAGGAGCCTCTGAATTGAGAAGTAACTCGTGCAAGGGGAAAAGAGAGAGCACTAGGTTGCTGCGACAACGCGATAAGTTTTCAATTATTTCTCATCCATTCACGTGCATCCGAGTAGACGAAAGAAACGAGGAAACGAACGAGTGACGGAAGTTCGAGTCATGTAGACTGAATGACATTGAAATTTCACCAAAGACCCGCTAAGACGTTGTCAGGTTGAAAGAGCAGCATTTGGGTCGCACCTGTTGAAATCTCCCAGACTCCGAAGATTAAACGATCACGGGCAAAGTAAGATGCGGATGTTCCGATGCGAGCAGAGAGCAGAAGCCAAGAGTGCGAGCTGCTGTCGTGATAAGAGGTTTGGGGTTTGAGCGTTTGCGGCCCGAGGCGCACTGACGGGTCGCTTTTACTGCGAAAACCTTTGGCTCCCGGCTGCTTCGAATCCGCCTCCGATGCTCAGGCTCGCCCCACGTTCACTTCTGCACAGTCGCACTCTTTTCGTTCGCGCGAACCAACTTTTCCATTGTAGGTCGGGCCAGGCTTCGTCATTGCATCACTGCTTGCGACTTTAAAGGAGCAACTTTCGTCGCGGCGTAGCTGCCTTTTCAAAGTGTGACGCGCCGAAGAATATTTGAAGAGTAGCAAGAAATATGGAAAGGAGACGAGAGTCGAGGAAGATCGAGCTCTTCCCGCAAGTCGGAGAGTCACTTGTGAGAGGGAACGGTGATCCATTGTAAAAGTGCGAAATTTCAATGGTACTTGAGAAATACGCAAGATTTAGACTTTCCGAGAAATTGCCAATATATTTATTCGCGCATATAATTATTATGTAATTAGGAGCATTCTCATGGAATATACTAGGGTCTGTGCCATCGCGTTTCTCGTGCTCAGTCAAATTGCCCTGCGCCACGTGATCAATTCGTTGGGATGCTTAATTTTGCGGCACATGAAAATTGCAACGTTCGAATAAATGAAGGATTGATTCACAGGATTCGCGTGTATTTGGTGCGTCGTTCCTAGATTGGCTGCGCCGAGCGTAATAATGTCAGGCTTGCTGGACGAATGAATAGAAGTAAATTTTCTGATGTAAAAACGTAATATTAGAAATTGCACAAGAGTGTTTCGCGTGGGGGGTAGGAAGGGCAGAACGATTAAACGATAGAATGGCTGTCCTGAGGCGTGACACGAAGCGGTGCGTGTAATTTTAGATTTAATGATATTTCGCATGAAAATAAACTGACTAAAATCATAAACGATATATCTATATACTCGCGCGTCTCTTTGGAAATATTTAATAACTCTCATGTCTTCGCGTCGCAGAGACTGGTCCGCCTGATATTACATTCATGCTTACGACAATAAGCTCATCCCCTTTTCTCAGGACACGGTAGAATTTAAATTTCTCTAGGATATTCTGCAAGTATTCGAAGGATCATTAAATTTAATTGCACTTTCATTCTTCAAATATTTACCGTGCTAAGACAGCTAGTCGATTTCCTTTGAGTCTATCGATACATCAAACTTTTTTAATGTTAATAATACTTTACTTTGCTTCTGCTGTGTTCTTCGCGCAGCTTTTGCCACCGGATCGCATCTGACACTCGCTTCGACTTTCAAATTCAATTTCTTTAATATTTTCCGCGAGACGCGAATATATCCTACAAGTATATCGAGCCATCGAGGACCCTTAAAGAGATGCTATTGGAGAATGAGAAACCGCTGAAAGATTCGAGTACAGTATCGATCAAAAATAAAAAATGGCAATGATTGGCGAATTTGCAAAAGCCTTGAATAGGCCGGGCCAGTTGAGTAAAATAAGAGAACGACACGTTGGAGCAGCTCCGGCAGTTTGGCCCGAGCGCGAAGGTGCATCGCGTGACGGGTTCACCTGCCGAAATATTGGAAATGGTGAGAACGTTCCTGTAAAACGCAAGAGCAGCCTTAACGGGGCGTCATCAGTCGAAATAACCATCCATGAATCATGTACATGTCGGCCGACTGGAATTTCGAAACTCGAGAGCAGGATGGAAACTCGTAAAGCTTTTGCTTCGCTCGAAACGTCTTGGAAGATGAACAAACGGGCCCGGTGGAAGCTGCTTAGCGTGACAAGGACAGCTTCGACGGATTCATCTGTGGAGCATCTTTGCCGTCGTCTGAGGCCGCAGCCGCAAGCTCAGAACCTCGCGGGCTTTTGCACCTCTGTCGGACTTATCTAAGGCGTCCTTGACACTTAGGGTCTATGGTCGATCCACGAGTTCAATGTGTTTTTTGACAGCCGGGAAGCAACGGAGTCTCCAGCAAGCCACACGTGGCTCTGCATAAAATTGTTGTTACAAATCGCGCCTGCGCTTGGTTTTGTCCCGAAATACATATTTTATTTTTCTATTTTAGCATGGATTCCCGTAATTTTTGGAAAAGCCACGTGTCATTTGCTAAGCATTGCACTGTTCATGAACTGTCAAGAAACACGTCGACCTCGTGAACCGACTATAGTTACGGTCGTCGTTATTGAGACTGCTGTAGCAAGACGGAGAAAATCTGATACGATTGATTCTACAGACTTTCGTAATTCATGTCTGGTTGTTTTACGTCAAAGATCCGTCCTGAATGAATATCAATCTAAGATTAGACACGAAACGGAGGACGTGTCCAGCTCGGCTGCGAATTAAATCGAAGAAATTCTGAAGGAGAGAAAATCCCAAGGGTAAAGACGTAATGTTTCAAGTTCAACTTGAAAGGCTCTTTAGAGCGAAAAGCAGCAGGAAAAGCAACGAGGCAAATAACTCATGAGATTGGCCGAGATTAATCCGATTAAAGAAGATTAGTCTGGGTCAGGATAAACTTATTTTGAGCTACATTCGCGAATCTCCTCCCATCCATATCGCAGCTACACTCGAGTCGCGTGTAACATATTTTCTCGAGATTTTCATTCTTTCTCTCTCTCTACCCTAATAGCCACATATGCCAAGTGTAACCGGAAGGACCGTAACCTGAATATCCAGGTGCAAAAGGAGTCGTTTTTTCAGTATCCTTGTTTGAGTTTCCGGCCGAGAGGCTTTGAACGATCAGCTAATTGGACCCAAGTCTTAACAAACGACAAAAGGCAGGTCGAATCAAAGTCTGAGTCAGTCTGAGATATCGAACTTGTGCGAAATCCATTGTGCCTGAATCAAAGATGGGTCGGTCCTTTAGGGGTTTGTTTATACTTGTTCTTCTTGTGAAATATTGAATAAAGAAGAAACAATTTTAAAAAGAGAAAAAGCGCAACTTTCTCGGTGGCAAAAAGTGGCGAAAAGTCGGCGATAGTAGGACATTAAGAAATAATCACACAGTTGAGAAAGTAATGGGCGTGCAGGATGTAGGCGAAAGTTGGTCGATTTTCAAATTTTCTTAAGCTACTCATTAACTTAATGAATTTTCCGAGACAGCACGAAACTCAATCTCGAAAAATCGACCAGAGAACTTGGGTGGCTGCGGCACATAAAGGGAGTGAACGTTCAACCGGAGAGTTTCCATAACCACGTGTACTTTACGAAGTGTTGGGAAACTTTGTACAACTTAACGAATACGGCGCGAGTAGCGCGAAGCTGCACAGATGGTAGTTAATACTGCGAAAGCAAAAGATATCGGAAAAGTGTTTTATTATGTTAAAATGCTACAATAGAGATAACGAATAATAGCGACGTCACTCTCAGACCTATATAGAAAATCTAGTTAGAGACGCTCAGCAGTTGGCTGACAGATGAAAGGGGACGAGTCAGGGCGTCAGCATTGTGTAATTTTCCTGGCTTAAAACTCTCATTGCAGACGTATAGTCTTTGCCATTTTATTATCTTCATGCTTATGAACCTAATTTCCCCTTATTTTGATTTTTCCTCAAAGACTTAGGGCCAGAGGGGGGGAAAGCGAAGCTTGTGTATCGTAAGCTAATTTAAACTTTTAATTAAACTGACTATGAGTGGAAATTCAGTGCCAGTTGGAATTTACCAACTATAACGAATTAACGAGGATTTAATGTCGACATGACTAACCGATAGCTTCTTTAATTGTTTCTGCTCTTTGTCTCTCTCTCTCTCTCTCTCTCTCTCTCAGTTCCTGTGGAATAATTCTGAGGATTTCCAAATTCTCACTCCCTCCTTCTCTTTATCTATTTATTCCTGTTCTCCTTTATCCTCCTTCCTCTAGGCTCTACTAGACACAATTCTCGCCAACGAAAATTTCAGCGACTCTTGGACCGATCAATCACTCAGTGTCACATTTGGTAATTGAAGGAATCAAAAATGCTTTTTCTTATTTTCCGAACAAGATAATCTGACGTTTGAAAAAAATAAATTGCCAGTAAGTTGTGAAAACGAATAAGATTCGAACGACGATTACCTATGGACATTCTACGCCTGTCTCTAAAGACGAGAATAGTAATGACGAATGATCTAATGAAGCATAGGAGCTACGCGACGTCACATAGTTCTGTATTGACGTCTTCGTACTCGACTAATAGTCCACGCGATTCCTCGAGATTGTCCATTGGCGTTTGACCTCGTGACCCATGAGCGCACTACTCACTACACTTCACGGTAAGACGTACGCGGGTGCATCAATTCACTCACGGAAGAACGGAAGCTGAGGATAGACTGAGGAGCCTCTTTGGACATCTCAGTCAGACACTTGAAGTGTGCCAGCAATACATCCACGTCCCACGTAGGTTTACCAATTATTCCGACCGAGGTCCTCTTGGCTCTTTCCCCTTTGAAATCTCTTAAAATTCTCTCGAGTGCGCTGAGCAGCTCCATTGCGAAATCTTCAAACACGCCGCTGATGTCGATTACTTTAGCAAGAATCTCCGCGTGTACTCGACTTTTTTGACTCGTCGAAGGTTCGACGTATCGACGTTCCGACTATCCGACTATCCGACATTCTCAGGCGTCACGGCCGATCCTATCATAGCTTGAGGTTCGCTCTTTCGTCTGAATCGGCAATTGATTAGAATTCGTTCAAGCTCAGATCGGCCAATGTTCCATCATGAGGTTCGAAATAGCACTCGACTAGTGCGCTTTATGATTTACAACGGGGACGTAAACACCTCGTAGCTGGGCTAATGCGTAAATCAAAGATCCTGAGTACAACCACATGCCCATGTACAACCACACTAACCGTATCCAGATATCGCTTTTTCTATTTTACAGTTTATGTAAAACCCAAAATCTCTTCCAAGCAATTCGCCACGAAGCGAAACCTTTGTAGATCTAGGAATTTGTCGAAATGGAGAAAAAACCGCTAATGGGCAATAAAAATGAGAGATGAGAATGAATGAACTGCGTATTGAAAATTCCAAAAGGCTTTTTATTTGAGTTAGACTAAACTATCCCTTTTCTTGTCACTTATCTGCTCCGTAAAGAATCACCAACGTCACTTCCCTTTGGTGGGTAGACGGACCTTCGATCAGGCTGTCTGTAATAGTATTCGATGAATGGGAAATAAAAATGTCCTTATTTGGTAGCATCCCTGTCGAAGCCTTTGCAGATCGTAAAAAAACAGGGATCGAGGGAGACGAAAAACGAAGCAGAAAAGTAACAGGGTCTTATGGTTAGTAAATTGAGGAGGGAACTAGGTATTACATAAAAACGCTATACTTCGAATGAATGTTCCGAGGAGAAGCTCATTTCCGGATATAAAACTTCAGACGGAGCTTCTTGTAAAGCTGTAACAATATCGCGTAGGCTGCTGATGTAACATACGCCGAGCTTATTTCCAGTTATTGTTGCCGCGAGGAAAATGAAAAGTATGGCGCGAACAGTCGTAGATATTTTAAAGAAGGTAGCAAAAAAGGGAGAGAACCTAAAAATGGAGATAGAAGACGGCGATGGTTTCGATCATCCTTTGATAAATGAAAACAGGCCTCTGGTTCCCATCCGTGCTATTAATTTCTCCCAATTAAATATTTACAGTTTGTGCCGCGATGGGAATCGGAATACATTAGAAGGTTCGATGCTGCTGCTCAGCCGGCTATACGTATGTACATAGATATACGTATAGTACGTGTATAGGTATATTGCTAAGGTCGTCACGTCGTGACGTCGTATGAGAGTATTAGGCCGGGCTGAAGCTGCCCACTTGATAAATCTAAGCGTGGTCAATATCGATAAACAAAATTTACTGAATTAACAAACTTTACATATTTTTATCCAGCAGCTGATTATATTGTAATTAGGAGACGTATATTGTTTACGCCAAAACTCTTCCCGGTCTTCTCTCTTACCTCTTCGCTCGTCTTCTGCTCGTATTTGTTTTGACAAGATAGACTTTGAAACTTTCGCTTTCCTCGAATTCACAATAAAAGTAACAGTTTGCATGCTTCTCGAATGAATGGCAAATATATATTTGCACGACACATTAAAATACCCTTGAACATGATATTTATTAATAAATTGAAGTCAATTCGAAGCTTTCGAAAATTACTGCGTTCCTCGATGGTTTCCCCGAGAGCGACTCTTTATGTCGTCGCTATTGAAAAGCTTCAGGACTTGGGATAAAGAATGAGCCTGTTATACAACAGGCAATTCAATAATTGATTTTATTCTCAAAATATACAACCCCAATTGGACGAAATTCAATTGACCAACTGTCAATAAGATACCTTCTTCCGAATCGTCCCAACGCCCCCACGCAGTCGCAGTCCCGCTGAATGAGTTAATTTTGGAAAACGAGTCCATTGATAAGAGCTCAAGGCAGACATTGACTTTTGGCGATTAGCAATGGTAGGGGAACGTCGAGGAGGATGAGATCTTCATCCAGAGTTAATTACCCCCTCCCAACTCAACTAGGTCCACACTCCAGAGTTCGGGCGTCCGCGCGCACTCATGCTTGAGTCACGTGTGACACTGATAACTCCCCCCTCCAAACCTAATGAAAAATGTTGACAAGGATTCTTCAGAAGATAAATGGACCTGTGACGTCACTACGTGTCGCCGTGAGTCTAGCTGCCGGAGCAATCGGAAGCGCATTGCAGTTTCATCCTCAGGGTGCATCGACAGATGATTCGTGCCTAAATCGATCAGAAGGAAGAACAGGGAAAATAAGAGAAGGAATCTGGAAAACCTTAAGTACGTTCGATTCCAATGAAAAGGATTCGATGAATCACAGTGATATTAGCATAAGTCAATTCAATCCTCGGAATGCAAGACGCTTGAGATCTCAAAGATTTTTCAGATGGACCGTTTGAAAGTTCACATCATCCAGGATGCTCCCCAGTGACCCGTGATTATGCTGAGCTTCAAAGGATCACGTGGCTGATGCCAGTAACGTTTATTGTTACGCCATGATCAGCGACCCCGTCGTGGCCATGTCGATGAGGAATGATCTGGACTTAGTTTATCTAAAAAATAGGTAAATGAATATATAAATAAAGAAAACTACTCCTACCTACGCGACTCGTTTCTTTCCTCGAAGTTCGTCTCTGCTAAGAAAAAATGTCTGCTACGATCCTGCAGCGTTATAAATGCCAGCGATTCACGATTTGTCTAGCTTCTCTTGTTTCTCCGAGAAAAAAGTCGCAAAGAGACGAAACGAGCAAGGACGCAGCCGCAGCAGCATCCTCAATTGGCCCAACATTGACCAGAGTTATTTCTCTCTGCTACTCGTCTCGTTGCTCATCCTCCAGTCGAGAATTGCCGGTTCGCCTTCGAATTTGAGAATTCCAAGTTATGGATCTACTGTACAGTATTGACACTCTTACAATTAGACATTTTGCAAATGTCCAGTTTGAACAGTGACGTGTATACAGAGGACAAGTTGGAGCATTGCTAGATTCTATCAGGGAGTTCCGATTGCAGGCAGAACATGGCAATTATTCCCTAACTCAGGCAAAAGGTCTGCCCTTCAATTTAGCACTTGGCCCTTTTAGAAGTTTGACCAGTGACGCTTACAGAGCGAATGCTCGAAATATCGCTATGCCAGCGATATCTGATGCTGTCGGTATAATTTATGGGTTCGTTTGATCTCAAATTCTTCGTTTCAGCTGCGGCTAATCCATTACTCTGGAAATGCCTTTGTAGTATCTTGCTGAGCGCGTAGAATCATTTCTTAAACTCAACAAAGCATATAATTTCTCAAATGAACGAGGGAGATGAGTTTGTTTCATGAATGCGATTTTTATTTGACACGTCTAGGCGCTATACATATAGATGCTAAGCGAAGATACAAAAATAATAACATTAACGAAACTCTAAGATATAGTAATACAATTAACTTATTCCTAATATTAAAAGCAGTAATGGTAATATCACATTGCATCTGTGCTACTCGCGACGTGGTAGCCCGATAAGTGCAGCGAGTGTCCGATACGCATACAGAACTATTCGGCATGACGTGAGAGTCGCCAGTGTTAAGAAATTCTCTGAAATCGCGAGCAACCGTTTCCGATCCTCCAAAATTCCGTCGACATGGAAACAGAAATTCCAGCCTAGTCGGCATAGAGTGAAACGGTACTTAAAATCGTGTGCTTTCAAAGTTGCGCAATCGACGCTTCCAATCCGAAGGCAGCTTTCGTTGCCGCTTTTTTCTCATTTGTTATTACAGTTATTAATGCCTCTTCGCGTGAAATAAATTAAGTTAAAGGGCTAAGAATGATAATCATCCTTTCAAGTTACGCCAGGTCGCCGCACAACCGCATACGCAGACATTTCAGCACACGGACTGATAACGTAATCACGCGTAATTTATGTGACACATATACAGGTAGAATAAATTTTGTGCTTGAGTACAAGGTGTTATTCCGAGATTCGATCAATTTTCTCAATGCGTTCTTAACGATCGTTACGGTCAAATTCCAAGAGACGCGAGAGACGCGTTACCATCGCAACGTTCTCACGTTCCCCCGTCCAATTCTCATGGGATAGTCACTGCTTTCTCTCTCTCTCTCTCTCCCCAGGAATCCTACTAAGACGGACACGCTTAAGGCTCACTCTTTTCGCACGACTACTTGTAAAAAATCCTTTCTTGTCACTGGTATTCAATTCTGAAATTCGCTGCCACCCGCAATTACGTCAACCAAGACGCTTGTCGAATTTCGAGCGCTGCTGTTGACACTTTATGGTGGCAAAGGAGTGCGTGGCGAAACCGCTTCGATGAGGTGCATTGTATACATGTATATAGTATAAGGCTCTGTTTATTGTCACCTGTGTTTGCCTGACTGAAAGAATCGAATGCACGTATGTACGTATTATGATTATAAAGAGTCAGCTATGTACTTGCTGTAAACTATATATGTATATATATCTGTCTGTGGCCCTTAGGGAGCTTTGCTCTAGGATCATAATATAATACTCAACTCTACTCTGCTCTCTCTCTTTGTTTATTTTTTTACTGTTTGGATTCAACGAACCGCATATGACTTCGTCAGAAAAATTCGTACATATCTCTTTGTACCTATCTGGTCTTATTGTCGGATCAACTGGTTTCAACTTTTATTTTTCTCTCATTCTCCAGGGCAACGCGTGTAAGCAGAACAAGCCGAAACGTCTCTACGGTCTCTACGAATCTCCTTACGATCTCTCTCTATTTCTCTCTCTTTCTTTCACACACACACACGCACACACACGCACACACATTGATCTCGCTCGCGCACGTCATGTTCTATACTATTTTCTCGTTCGCTACCGTCCGATTCTTCTTTACGTCGCAGTTTGATTCGTCTGGCCGAAACTCATTCCCATCCGCGTCAGGACGTTTCCGGTGAACTTGACGTGACAGCAGCAACTTGCCGGAAATCGAAACATGTCCGGTGAAACGGTACCGTTTGGCGTTAGGGCCAACAACTGACGATAGATGTACTTTTGCTTGCATCTCGTCTTGTAGCCGTTTGGGGCGCTCTCGAGGATGTTGCATTCGCTGTCTTCGTTCCTGAGGGAAAGACGAGATTTAATAATTTTTCGTTTTCCTTGGCAAACCAATGCTTTCCACTGAACTTACTGGCACTTTTCGACTCGCACTCCCTGGGTGACGTTCTCTTGGTTGACAATGTAGCGCCACTGCTTCTGCCTGTTTTCCGCCAATTTCGGAATAATCACTTGTTCCTGGTTCGATGGAAATCATTAAAAGAATGTTACTGGGCTACTCAAGAATCCTGGAACGTGGAGATCGGAGTGACGTGCCGTTCGCTCCGGTGACGCAATACTTACAGTTGAGACGCAGAGCTGCGTGTCCTCCAGAGGGAAGTCTATCCGCTGTATAATATTCACGACCTGGTAAAATAAAATGAATGAAATATCTGCGACGGAAAGTGATAAAGTCTAATGCCAAAGAGATGCGGTTTCCTTTCAATTGCTGCCTAGTCGATATCAAATAATACCGTATTTCTAGATGTATTGAGGAGTTCAGATCAAAAGGATCAATCGGTATTCCATACGGTTCCACGTGAAGGAAACAATACATGGTTCATATATAAGTTTGATACGTGGATTATATGTATACGACAATACCATCTTTGCCACAGTTTCCTGGATGTCAGAAGTATTTCTGTACGGTAATAAAACAAACGGTCGCATGACAGCCACCAAGACTTCTGCTTCCGAGCTGAATCCATCCTCCGCACTATCTTACGTGATTTAAGCCAGTTCAAGGAGAAGCGAGTTACGTCAGGAATCTAATCTAATCGCTCGATCATTCGTTCGTACACGCAAGTATATGCTTCCTACTCTCACTCTTAAAGCTCAAAAGTCCTGCGAATCAACAAAATTAATATCTCGCTGTCCAATTGTTCTATCATCCAGGAATCAAAGGCGCCGATGGAATTACGTAAAATCATCATTTCTTTTACGATGGATCCTAAAGGATGAATTTACCTCGTCGACCCCTGTGAAGTATTTAAGATTCCCCTGCACCCTGATGGCCGTTTGAATATAATTTTCTGGATAATCTGTAGAGTGTTCGCAGTAGGTGTTATCCTTGCAAATGGATGCTGGACCCGGAACGAATCTGTGGGCTTGAGATTCACTGTCCTCGGACGGGAAGACAATCTTCTCGTCAGCCTGCATGGAGTCGGTTGGAGTGGGCGCTGATGAAATGAGCAAGAACAATTTTTAATAGACTTCATAAATATTCCGAAGAACGTTCAGTCGCTACTTACTGGCTGACATCCGTTGCTTGTATTCCCGTCTGACGTTGGATCGTGTGATTCCGTGTTTTTGGGAGGACGAGTAATTGGAACTGTCCCCCGTTGAACCTAAGGATACCTTGACGTCATGAGTGTTTTGGTAACTGGAGGTGTCCCTCTGGAAACCCTTGGAAGGATTCTGTGCTGTGAATTCCCTCCACTCCTCTGGACTCAGCAAATCCCTATTTTCTATAGCATCTTTGACCAACGCCGTAATCTCATCCGTTTCATATTTCCTACTTGACTCACCAATGCGAGTACCGAGCGTCGCTTGATTTTCCGGTTGGTCTGCACCGTAAGCTGCGTCCTCCGGAAGACGAATGTCACTGCTGTACTCGCTGGACACGTAGTCGTCTTCTGTCTCCTTGGGGAAGATCGGACGTTCGAGAAGAGACCGATAGGAGCCGAATGGACCGTGATTCTGGAACGGATATGATCCACCAAATCCGAACCATTTGTGCGGGAAGCTTCCGGTCATTTGAACTACCTGAAACAAGTATCATACCTTTCAATAGTCTGGCTCTGGGACAACAGGAGCGACTGCTGCTTCCACTTTCAATTACATCCAGCAGTAGCCGAGGATGCGTGAAAGCGCGCGTGGACTCTTTAAGAGTGCAGGCAATAAAATCTTAAATTTCAAGACGCTCTCTCCTTTTATAGAAGCGTAAGAAGAGGCTCGCATCTCGCTTTCGTTTCTTTTCCTGCCTTTATAATCGGGCTAATCGGAAATGTAATGTCTGTCCTTTTACGGATATCGCACTTCCATCCCATTGATGATGTTCATACGTTACATTCTGCTAAAGCAACGAGATCGCATGGCAGCGTGTTTCAGATAGCATATGGATCTTCTACCATTGGCTTCTTACGCGCCCCACGCCAGGGCAATAGGGAAATAATGAATTTACGTTTGCTCAAATTATTATCAACAGTGCAAGCATACCGTATGGCGTCGCTCGCTCGTGCCTCCACTCGAGTACAAATTTTAGCGTATGGAGCAGATCGATATGAGATCCCGTTTTACTAAAATCTTCCCGAGCATGTAATTAGACCTTCAATCGATTTATATTCTCCCCTCGTTAGCCTTTAATTAGCACTCGACCATACGATCTTGGAATTCTCGGACGTAAACCTTATCGGCTCCTATCGGCTCGTGGTTTCCATAGCCACAATTAACGTATCCAGAGAATCGACTCAGCATCCACTACCACGATCATTTCGGCAGTAATTGGAAATGAAGGTATTCCGTGTGTTGTTGTTCTCGAGGGAGGCGTAAGCGTCCTCGTGAACCAGCCAGTCAGCCAGTCAGCCGACACTATAGATGCTCGGCGGGACGATAATGAGAAACGGCGACGGGCGCTTTGCGCAATGCAGACGCACACGGAGCGCGCACGCAATCGCATATAGACGCGGTGTCTCCCAGGGAATTCCAAAGGAGTCTCGGATAAACATTCGAACACGTGCACGTTCACCGAGCGAAAGAAGTTCTCTGATGTAGCGGATTGTGTGTCTTACATAATTTGCGGCATGTCTCGACGCTCGGCCACTCCGACGGCCAAAGGCCAGATCTTGAGTTCAGGCTGCAAGTTTAGGTCGAACGCTCGTCGGCGCCCGCAAGGCCTAATCGATGCGTTGCTTACGTACATGGTACAACGTACGTGTGCGACTACAATATTCCTGGCGACATTACTCACGATGCACGTCGAGACGCCTCGAGTCGTCATATCGAACACCAAGCACGATCTCCCCGAGTATAAACCCGTAGCAAAGTTTCCCATTGCCAATGCTTTTTTGTCAAATGTCATGCGTGGTAAATCAATCGGACAATGAAAAACCATACATTACCTTCGGCGAGAGAGCATTGGCAATAGGAGATTGAGCTACGGGCTGTCATTCCGCCACTATGGAGATACGTTCAGGGGTTCAGTCAATATGACGTATCCAGCGTCAAGATTTTCCCTCAACTGTTTTTTACGAAATCTTTAATTTCGTCACGTGCCGTCGTGCTACACCTATGTTAAACATACCTGTGACTAGCATTCGCTATTTTATCTGCTCGAGAATTTACATTTTTCAGATGACATATACACAGCTATGTTTTGCGAGACGAGATTGTGCGAAAATACGGAGACGAAATAATCTCGTTGCTTTCTGCGTAACATCTCGCCGATATTCTCTAGATCGAATATCAGCAAGGATAACCAGTTAATCTTTCGGCGTTCGGGGCTTTTTCCAGAAAAGACTCTCGTCTCTCTCGGAAATGTCTCTCTTTGACATGTAATTGAGAGTCCCCTGGTCCCGGGTCGTCTTGGTGTAATTTATTTCCTCGGAGGACAAGACGGTGGCAGGGGAAACGGAAACGAAGTATTATTGTAACGGTTATCCGATCATTCTCTTTTTCTTTCATTTTTATCCTCCTTCATTTTGATTCATCTTTTATTCGTTTAACGCGATTCAGCTAATCCCGCAAATCTCGAGGACTTTTACGATTACTCTCGTGATCGTTCGCACACGACTGTTCTATGCAAATAAGATGGTGCTGTGGTTGCATAATGATATTTACAAAAGTTGCTCGTTTCCAACGTTCGGAGGCGACGCGCATTATACGAGCGGTGCGTGGGGGACTGCGTGAAATCGCGACTTCTTTAAGCTACTTTTTCAGGAGAACACTTCAACGTCTAAATGGAGATACTTTCAATTTCCACAGGAGCCACCGTGCGTTTGGCTAAAGCAAAGATTCGAAAAGGCCACCGCCTGCCTGCAGACGTTCTCGGTTCTTCGAGTAATTAATGTCAGCCTCAGTCATCTACATCGCACATTCTCTCTCTCTCTCTCTCTCTCTCTCTCTCTCTCTCCTTTATTCTTCTTCCATGTGCTTTACTCCATCCAAGTAATTTATACTTATCTACCTTACACTTAATTTTCTTTGTCTCTCTATTCTCTATGAATAAGGTTGACCCCAGCTAACGGTTTAAATTCCCTTTAAAAACAGCCAACAACACAAAAGATTATAGTACAGTAGTCCAGTATTGCCGAGCGACCCTTCCTTGCGCGGCGGGACACCAGCGCCTCTACCTGACGACCGTTTGCCTCCTCAATTCCACCAATTTGGCGAACATTGCTATAAAATTTTATGAATGTATTCTTAGCAGGTAGTACAAACAGAATATACTCATTTTGAGCAATCGATTTCTCCAAAGGTATGCAACCCCTTGAGCGATTTCTTCAGGGAAACACTTTAACGTCTTAATGAAGATACTTTCGATTTCCATAGGAGCCACTGTGCGCTTACTGTGCGTTTCGCTGAAGACAAGAAAATCGTCAAGGCCATCGCGTGCCTGTAGATGTTCTCGGTCCCTCGAGTAATTAATGACACCCTCAATTATGAACATCGACCGGAGTCCTATTTGGAATTGTCAGAATTATCAAGGAATTATCTGGTCAATAGTTGGGATTAGGGGATCCGCAAGCAGCATTAGTGGCACCGGTTATTATTTATATTACCCAGGAGTGACTTACCAGCAGAAGGGTGAGTACGGTTATGAGCTGGGGTGGTCCCAATACGTTGTCTGCCCTCGCAATCATTTTTCTCCAGCTACGAGCTATCAGTCCTTATTACGCACTTGAATGGTTCAGTCGAGCATTCTTCTGTGCAGACTCGCGTCAGATGGAGAAGCCAGCCAACGAGCACGTGTACCGTGATAAATCGAAATAAATTGGCGAAAATTCCAAAGGCAGCATAAGCAGGTGCGAGGATGACGATCCGATGGACTCCTGATGTCTGAATGATCCGAACCCCAGGTCGCCGAGGCACCTTCACCGACTTTCCACTGTTCTCAAGTAGACACGTTCGCTCGGCGACAAAGCGAATATCAGTTTACTGTTTGGTCGACTGGTTGCGCGTGGTACCGGTACCTTGTATATTGACACACTCATCAAACACTCTTTGCGTATATTCATGGACGCAGACACAACCCGAGCAACCTGCCACACGCCTCTCCGGACTCTTCTCCCTCGTCCTTTTGAAACGCTCTTTTTCGCGCCGCACCTGACACTCGGGCTCCTCGACGGCGACGTCCCCGGCGACACGTAAACTTTGGTGCTCTCGTCGACGAGCACCGATCGATTCCCAAAGGAGTAGAGTCTCTGGCAAAGCACGAGCGACCTTGAGCGCTCAACGAAACTCGAGCGAACGTACCCGTTAGCTGCACGTTACACGAGGAGTTGCACCTGATTGACCTGCAGTCAGCTGCCATTCGCGTTATTTATGTTAATGACATAGAGTGCGCCATAGTGGGGAACTGTTACTCGAGAGTGGGGTTGTGTGTGGTCAACTAGCGCTTCATAGTATTTCCACGCATTGACTCAGAGAATCGGTGAGAGAGTGAGAGGGGAGTGAGAGGGGAGTGAGAGGGAGTGAGGGAACATGCACGCTTGACGCCATTGCGAGAGCCATTTACTTAAGCCTTGTTTTCAAAGGCAAACTTTATTTGCTAGACTTACTTGCTGCTGGTAAGGCAGCAAGTCAACTACGCGCGATACCTGCAATCAAGTGACGACAGCAGCTTCTTATTCAGCGCAACACAACCGAGACGCCTTGCGGACTATGACGCGATAGCGCAGGCTCATTCGAACGGAATGATTCAGGATTGCACGCGCGCGATCCTCGATCTGATTTTACGACCAATTGCGATGATCCCGTATGCATGTGTATTTATACATCATTGGAAATAAAGAAAACCTTACGGATCGAATGTGAGTCATTCTTTCGTTGCACGGTGTGGCGATGACATGTTCGCTCAAACGGACGTCAACGAGCGTCGGAGGCATTTCCCTCCCCCTGCTCCGCCCTTCGTCGCCGGTCACACTTCCCGTCAGTCCTCGAGTCTCCCAGGACGCCACTTCCTCCGGTGACGATAGCATTAAGCAAATTAAAGCTTTCTTAAGAATGTTCTAGAAGTTTTGACCCAAGACGATTGCGCAACGACCATTTCCTATTTCCGCTCGGAAGTCGCATCGGCTAGTCTGCATAACATAGTGCGTGTGTTTGTGTATATATATAGGTATATACATACGGTATACTTTACGTAGGCAGTCTGTCGGCAGGATGTTGCGGGGAAGATCATTCAATCAGAAATATTCGATGCTTGGCAAAGAAAACTTTGAGGATGACTAGAGACGAAAGCAGCTGCGTAGGCGTCCTGCGAAGGTGCCGGAAACTTCCCTATTACTGGTCGATTACTCTCTGAATTTGAGGGAACCTTGGAACTATTACCGATACGGTCGACTGGCGTGCTTGGAAATACCCGGGACTCTTAAGTGCAGGGTGGATTCACGATGGCTATGACCAATTATTCATGCCTGTCGTGTATCTAATCAAACTTGGTCGTTTGTCAAGACTAAAACTTACCAAATTGGTTCTGCTTCAAGTTTCTTTTCTTTTTTCTTTGGGATTTCTTCCTTCTGAAAAACATATCGAAAGCGTCTGGAACACGCAGCTTGACCTTCGGCGTAAGACGGATTCGATCCGCAGAGGTAAAGATTCATCAGCCCGAGTGCAAGAAACGATTACGAAGTGAAGGGATTCCCTCGGCCGACGGAAGTCTTCAGCCTCGAGATCTTCGAGCTGAAGATCCTATGAATCCCGTGGACATTTCAGTCTCTCGAGTCAGACAATAAGAGATCTTCGGCGATAAGAGATATCGGAAGCAGCTCGTCCGTAGGCTCCGTGCACTGCGTGCCGTGAGTCTCCTGACGCAATCACTGAATTAAACCGCCCGGGACTCACAATTACACACACTTAAGCAGTTGTTGACATGCCAGACGGATCCTTTAATCTCTAGGAGTGATCATTCAGGACGGACAGTGGGATCCTGTCACGACCCTGGGCTCGAAGGATGTGCTTAGCCGCTTCAAATGTAATTCTCAATTACAGGCAGCTTTCCACTGACAGTTTCTCCTACTTCCACCTGTTGCTGGGTTTTCTCATTTGCTCATCGTGCATCATCCGGAAACGCTTATTCGAACACAGAACCAGACTACGTATAAATATCGAAAGCGATTAGCACAAAAATGACCTTTTAATGATCCACAACTTACGTAAGCAGATAAATTTATTGACGGCGAGAGAGAAAGGAGCGGCAAATTGCTTCTCGCAGGAGGATTCGTAATTCTGACCAAGTTAATTGTAGACACAATATCATGAAACGTGTTAAATTTTAATTTAGGTCGGTTTCATATCTTACTTTAATCGTGGTAAGATAATTTATGTCCTGAGGAAGCTGCCGAGACAAGCAGTGGTTAACAAGACGGACATTGCGGTTTTCCGGCTCTTAATTAGGACACGTTCCGTTGCGAACGAGAAATATGTTTATAGAAAAATCTTGCTATATGAATCAGGCTACAAGTGAAATTTTCGTTCCGCGAACTCTGTTCGAATGCAACTACAAGCTCAGTTCGCAAGGTTTTTCTAGGCGCCGTCGGTATTACAGAGTCGTCATTTCGTAAAAGTTCTCGGATCGACGGACCGTCGAGAAATCGCCGTGTGGTCGTTACTAGGGTTATCCACGGTTGATAATGTGGCGATAGCCACTATCTCCAGAAAAACCATCGGTACTCCAGGTACTGGTTAATGAGGTACTCACCCAGGTAATCTCTCTGAGGTAATCTTCACAGGAGATACTTACCGAACGTGAATCTAGACTAAGTTAATAATTTATCCGCCTATTCATGGGAAACCTAATGGAAATAATTTCATTATGATGATCCTTTTGTCTGCGAATAATAGGGATCTAGGAAAGCGGATGTATCTAGCACGAAATTGGATGCTTCACCATTCGACTCGGTTTACCTCGCTTCAAGAAATAATAAACTCGTTATCCGATATAGAAGTAATCCTATCAAAATGATTAAGAAGTAAGGAAGTAAGGACTGGAGGAGGCTTCCATTTTGGAATTCGATAACTAGCCTCCTATAATTCTAGGAAGAGTCCTTGCAATTGAATGTATACCAATCCGCCATTGTATGACTATAATTTCACGGGAGGATAACTAATTCCTGTAATTATCGTATTGTGACTATTGAAGGTGGATGTCTCCTCGTGCATACATGGCGCACATGTGGAAGGTAGCTGCATACGTGCAAATACTCGGGAAGACCGATAAAGAGACATGTCTTCTACCTATGGCGACCACTTTCTACTCCGTTTTCATCGAAAAAGATCATTTACGTAATTGCCTACTACGAAAATTAACTGAACGAGAACTGCTGAATATTCGGCAAGCATCCTGTTAACTCGCGGATATTCACATGCCTCGCGCGTTCAACTTACTGAAAAGAGAGAGTAGAAGATCGGCAGAAGTAGCAAAAGCACATCCCGATATTTTGGTTCGTTGCTTTTTCAAAAACGGAAGTTATCGAATCAGGAAATGCGAAGACTATGATTTTCTGAATATCACTGCTGAACGTGCTCTTCGACACTAATAATTAAGAAAGTAAACAGCACCTACTGCCAGTCCTGCCATTTTACGGAGAATGCGTAATTCGTCCACGTATGCTCGTTTGACTAGTCTATTACGTCGGAATAATTAATTTCAGGTCTGAGAGAAAGCGAGTCTCATTCAGTTAGGAGATATTTTGGTCCAGCCAACTTAATTGGAAGTTTTAGAGAGGGAATCGGTTAATGAATCTCAGGCCTGCAGTGTTTAATTTTATCATGGAAATGATTCTATCGCAGTCTTTGTTCGATACAAACCATATATACTATATATCTATATATGAAAGGATGCAAGTTAACATCGCATTAGTATAAAGCAACCGTACCATCCATTATTCAGTAGATCCGCAACAATTTCACTACTCTACTTTCATTAGCACGACTATTCGCGAATCCCAATGAAATCTCGCAGAATGTCTCGACCATGCAAAGCAACAATGCACTTATTATCCCAGCCGTCAACTTGCATCAAGACGCCATGCGTTTCGCACTTTCAGCCTAGCGACGTGTGTGGAGACACGAGGAGTTTCGATGACGAGAACAAATAACGTAATTTCGTGTCGTTGATTTTCAAGTTATTTTTTTTAATGGGAAAAAAGGGAACCGTCTCAACTTTCCGAACATTCGCTCGCCGTTTTGTTTTTTTCCATTTTTTGCAAGTTGAATTTCACTTTTCACGAAGCGAGAGAGGCGAGGAGGGAGCCACGCTCGATAAAAAGATAATTAGGTACTACACTAAGTAAGAACGTAGAAGCGACGTGCGCCAAATGCATCGCGACGTCACGTATTCACATTCGGCGGCGAAGGCCGAACGTTCCTCCGTCCAATTTGTTTCTTGGCAAAATTCATTTTCGACCGCTTGGCCAAATAATCGTTTTTACTGAAAAAACTAATCGAGTCCCGATATTAACTCAATGTTGCCTATCGATTTTCCAAAGTAGAGAAATCTAATATCCCCCTAGACTCTGATGCTTTGCATAACGTTATGAAGTTGTGAAGGAGCCGTGCCAATTGGCTGTCGCGTGCCAACAATGGCGACATACTCAGAACATACCGACATCACGTCACTGCGTTCGAACTGCCAATGGATTTTGAGATGGTCATGTTCAGTGAGCGAAACTGAAATTCGGAAAAATACTAAATCCTGCCATTAGGCACTCCGTCGTGTTATTTTCAAAACTTTTTAGATTAAATTTTAGAATCCGCACACTGTTTACCATAAAAGTTGATTTTGAAGTGTCAGGTTCCTGTCATCTTCTTTCTCAATCAAAAGAAAGTCTCCTAAGTCTCACACTCCTCTCGGAAATCAGATGCAAGTCTGCTCGTTTTTCTCGGAGTCAACAAAAATGGAAAATAAAATGTTCGTCCTTTACGGTGGATCCCTACTTTTTAAACTTTCCCAGACACACCGATAATTTCAGTTCCTATTTGTCTGGCTCATCCAAGCATGGACCATGTCATTCCACACGAAATACTTCATTTCGGCTAGTTCCTTGGTGACTGCCTACGTAACTCGCACGCTATAATACAAGCTTTAGAAACCAAAAAAGAAATTTATAATACAATGCTCCTTATTTCCTCTATTATGAGCCTCGCCTCCTTTCATTTATATGGATACCTTGTGTAGCCACAAGGACCCAATGATCTACGTTCGATAATGTTGCTCGCGAGGGATAAGCAATAGAGTTTTTGCGATAGAAAAGAGAAAAAAAATATTAAAAAAAGAGATAACAAAAGAGGGAGCAATTTCAGACACATAACTCTATAAAGGCCACCCTGTTAAAAGCAAAGGCGATGAAGCGTGTCTGCAAAATTCGGCATAGGACGAAGAGGGTGCACCGACTGGCAACTGGCAACCTGACGGTGGGAGAGAGTATATAGAGAGGAAATGGGCGAAGGCGCTGGTCAGTGAGTTCAGTGAGAGTGCCGTGTGCTTCCTCCGATCTACCGCGAAATTCACAATGAAGGTACGAAATACGAGATAGGGAGGCTGGTTAAAGAAGATGGTCCAGACTCGGCAGGACAGTGAAAGTGTTTGAAGAATGCATGTCTCTGCGCTATTATCGTGGGAATCCTTTGAATATTGAAAACTCAGCATCCTTCTTGCGACCGTCCCGACCGATGGCATCTCCGCGCACGAGGTGTAGACTTTGAAAGTGAAGGTCTTAGCAGAGCCGAAGTTCATCCTCGTGAAAGTTAGAAATGAAAGACCAAGTTGGACGCTCCTATCCCTTTTCTACGTATTCAGCCCAGTGGGATACGTGTTTCTCGTTTGGTTTTGTCTCTGAAAATTGAGACAAAGAGAGATGAAGATGCTTTGAAGGCGCAGCGCGCCAACTCGATTGAGTAGCAAAGAATCTGGGTCGAGTCTGAGCGAGTCGGGGTACAAGATCAAGGACACACCTTTTACCTCCAACCACGATCACTTTCGTTCCGGGGAACTTTGTCCTTGTCACACTCCCTGGAATCTCTGTGCACCAAAGAGTTTTCACGGTGATCTTTGAATCCGACGTATTTCTCGCGAATCCCTCGAATCCCCGGAAAAGAAGTTTTAAGCAATCAGCATGGGTTCGTCCGGCCTCGCGTCACGCCGTCTTAAATTCACTCGACCGATAGCACGTGATTCCTTTTTTCTCGTGGACAATGCGACAGACGAAATGACCAGCCTTTCCACGAGGTTTCATTATTTTGTGGCACTCGGCAAATCGCGTGTGGGCGTCTGTGTCGAGCGCGTAGTGCGTACGTTGCTGTCCATCCTGCGTTGCTTTCACCAGAGTCGCTCCACTTGCTGCGATGCGACACACGAGTCTGCCTGCGTCGCTCTGCACTTCAGTGCCTTCCGAGTTGCCGGAAATTGGCAGAAACCTTTGTTTTCTGGCCGACGTTGCAAACAAGCCACATTAACCGAGTCGGTCAATTCTATAGAAAGTAATGACACATGCACGCTAATGCCCGATTGGCGTCCAACCTCGAATTGATTGGACAAGGATGAACGTGCACGAAATTATAATAGGAAGTTACGTGTCGCGTGGTCGTGACCCGGTTCATGTGTCTCACTATGCCTTTATGTCTGTATACTTGTGTACCGATGTACCTGTATGCCTTTAGACTCGATGCTTCGTGTGCTCGATAAAACTGACATGGGTCGTGAACGAGTCGATTAATTCAGGTTCCTATATCCTTGGAAAATTCTACCCTCCGGCTTTCACAGGAAAAATTACTTCAGTCAGAACGCTTTCATCTACTGACGGACCTAACGATATAGTGGATAGTATCTAGCGCGAAGCCCACTCGACTTAATGCGTCTTTCAAGTTAACACGTGGATCACACGTACATCCTCTGTTCGTTCGATCATAAAAGGAAAGGAGTTTGCAATTTAATCGTAATGAATCTTCGATTTCAGCTGTTGGCGCTCCTGATGATGTCATGCTGCGCAATGACCCAATCCGCCTCCCTTCAGGGTCCTTCCAATCCGACAGTCAGTCAGGCTCAAGAGGAAGAATTACTGGAAAGGGCCGCAGCACAGCTCCAAAGGTTGGCTCCGTTCAAAAGGTCAGCCGACCTTCAGGAGGGCCAAGACTATTTCCCATTTTCACTGGAAGAACTGCAGGCGGAATTCGAAAGAACGAAACGGTCGCACGAGTCTCAAACGTCCCTCGATCCTCTGAACGATGCAGAACTCGAAATCCTCGATCAAGAAAGAATCAAGAGATCCGGCGGTTTTCTATCGGGAATCGCTAATAAAATTCTTGGTAAATTGGCCGGCGCTTCCGCAAGCGCGTCGAGTGGAGTCGCCGGCGCCAGCAGCGCCTCTAGTGGAAAAAGTCATCCGGTCGATATCGTCGAATACGGACCGCCAGTTCAATCCGTAAGTTTTTTTTTTTTTTTATCCTGGCTTGACTACTCTTATGTTTTACGAAAAAATGTTATAAAAGGACTTGTGTTATAACGTTTATTCACGGGAATCTAGGTCTTGTCAATTTCTATTAAGGAGGGAAACTCAGTCTAGTTTTCCTCAATCATTTATCTTCGGTTCTTCTGGTTCGCCACGAGACGTCCCGCGACAGCCTCCACATCTCGTCCAACCGGTCTATCCTAGATCCCAGATCCTCGATCCCATATAATAGATTTACTCCGACCAACAACGTCAATGTGGAATTAAATTACACGAAAAGAAATGAAAAATTTGTCCCGCAGTACGACGACAAGTCCTTCGACGTGTGGGCATTCAAGAAGGCAATTCTCAACACGCTTTTCCAAGCGCTTAAAGCCATAAGCGGCGGCGCTATCGCACTTAAGGGTCAACTGATCAAAGGGGGTGGCCATCTTATCTCTGCCAAAGGCAGAATAATCAGCGCTAAGGGGGAGGCCATATCATCCCTTGGTCGTCACATAGCGAGCAGTGCTCTCTTGAGTCCCCCAAAGAACAGCCCTTCTCATCCCGATTACACCTACGGCTCTCCGGCCATCACAAGCGGTGAGTAGTTTTAACGAGCCTATGTTTCTACCGGTAAAAAAATTAAGAACTGTTCGTGGTGGCCTGCAACTCATCCTGATCATTGACAGGTCATGACGTGAGCTACGACGGTCCACCTCCCAGTGCTCACGGATACTCATCTTCCGGACCATCAGGATCCGCCTACGCCGCACCCTCGGACGGTACGTCACTGCCTTTATCACTGGCGTTTTCTAACTTTGTTCTTTTTTTAAAACTTCCTCAAAGCTTAATCACTCTCGGCTTAACCATCGCAGAAGAAATAAATAATGTTCTGGCTGCATGTGATCTGGAAACACGAATCTCTCGCTGACGCTCGAAGCTTAACCTAGCGTGACTGTAACTTTCATCGTCCGTGAACTTGAACTGTCGTTTCGAGGCGATCGGTCTCAGTTAGCTCAGAGTCCCCAACCGAAATTTGAAAGTTCCAGTGATTTGCCTTTTTTTTACCGTCCACGTCAGGTCCGAGTTTCTTGCTCTCTTGACTATCGTTTTGCCTAATCACGTAATTGGAAGTTGATCCTTCTTTAAGAAAGTGTTGAAAATCGCAACCGGTGCACGTTGTGCATTGAAAAACTTATGAGTCCCAGATAGAAAAACCGTACTTTCGAGAGTAATCAAAAAAGAGTGTATTTTTCGACCAAACAAAATTTTTTGTCAAATAGACATATTTCACACGAAAAGTTCAAAGATCAATGAATTCGTGTTGGCTGTGATGTCTTTGTCTCTCGAAACCACCAACCGACATTTCGTTTCCATGCGCATCTCAACTTTCTACTAAACATTCACCGTCCAATCGATGACTGCTCTCTCCATCTCTTTCTCCACCTCGCACTCTCGCGCTTCGTGTCTCTCTAAAGAAAATATAAGAGTAAAATATAATTAGAACGAGTTCTTGATCACAAGCGAGCCGATGCACATTTGCAAGCGTCGCGTGGCATTAGGATTTTTCTAATCAAACTGACTCCGACCAGTATACATGCGTCGAAACCACACATGTACATGCACCCGCGATAAAGAACTTCTCTGGATGCTGGACGGAAGGAAATTTCCATAGGCGCACGCATAACCGCATTGGTTTTTCGAGTTGGTGGAACTGGAGAATATTCAGAGGCGTCGGCGCAGTGGACGCTCCGGCTTTACTGTTCCACTTTCGTATCTCGCGACGGCAACCTGTGGCCTCGTGAAATCGCAACGTGCATCTCGGAACGAAGAATCGAAAGTTCCTTGTCGTTGCGAGCAGCCGAGATTCCAGGAGGAACTAATATTTGTCCGAGTCCTAAATTTCGCTGGAATCTCCCAATTAGCTGATCCTCGCTTTGTCCCTTTCGCGTTCCGCACAGCTGAATCGCTTTAAGCGTTAAGTTACGCATCCCGCTGCATTATGGGCTCGCTTAGGATTAATTGAAACCGGGCAATACGAAACTGTCCGCTGCCGCAGCTACGCGACTGACAGACGTTACGTTTACAGACGATGTTCATGCGGGCCTACTGATCCTGAAACCGATCAAACCGGACAACAGTCACGACGAACACCATTCGAGCTACGATCATCAACCGGACTTGGACCCGCGACATCCGAACTTGGCCGCCCTCGAGGAGAGTTTCGGTGGCTCCCCGAAGGGGACCAGTTCCGCGACTTCTCACTTGAGCAGCATCACTGATTCCTCTAGCTCGCAAGGACACTCGTATCATCTAGATGACGGTTACTATAAGGAGCACAAGGACGAGCACAGATACGAGCCAGAGACGAGCTACGGACTGCCTGATCACTCGACGTTAAATAAATACGAGGGCGAGAAGTTTCTCGAAGCAAACCATGAGCATTCGAAGATCGAGGATCATCAAGTGGAGCCTCAGAAGATTCAGTCCCTCGCCTCTCCCTTCGGTTTATCCTCCCACGAATATCAGCAACCCAATAATCAACCATTGCTAAGTAGCCATTCAATTTCCATTCAACAGATACAGTCGCTCCACGAGCCACCCAACCACCACGTAAATCCCTACGAGCTGCCAAAAGTTCAGTCCTTGAACAACTTCAATGCTCTCCCATTTTCCAATACTCAATTAGACGAACCTCAGCTTCAACCCTTAAAGATCCCGATCATCCCCTCGGGAAACACTTTCTATGGACACAACGTCCAAAACAATTTTGCCTCGAATTTCGGGCAGCACACGGAGGTCCCTCTAGTTTCGCAACAGTCCTTTGTAAACGGTTATGGAGCATTTAGGCGACAAAGTGCTGTCGAAATACAACCCTCTATTAGCTTTACGCTCAGGGATACTAAGATCCACAGAATATAGACTGATTCTCATTCCGACTCTGACAGTAAGTCATCGGCCCGAGGTGAATCGCATTTTTATTACCACTCGGAGATTTCTTAACCGTATGCGATTGGCCTCTGTCTCTTTGCCATCAAGAACATGACTTGACCAACTTGACACAAGGTCAACACATTGCATTACCACCTTGCAACTCTTTCGCAATGCGGTCATGCGGTAATTTGGTGAAATTTTGACACTACCACGCAAAACTTTCTTCCCAATGAGAAAGCAGATCTCAGACTCCACCTCCCCCCCCCCCCCCACCCTAAGGAAGTATTACGTCTTCTGACAATTAAAGTCTAGCACCTTGATACCATCTAGACTCACCTTGACTCACATCCGGAATTCACAATCGTCGCAAGAAACGCGGGAATTTGTGGAATTAAAACGAAAGTAAGAATTTTCGTGTGAAGTCTTCTGCTGATTGTCAGTTGAAAGTCTCAATACATCATTAGCCTAACGACGGCGCCACAGGCGTGTATCATCGTTACAAAACGCTTTCTTAACACGAAGATATCGAGGATCACCAACTGCGAGACAGCGATGAGAGGGCGTAATGCCAGTGTCACACATGGCACTAGTTAGCACCACGATCCACTGTCCCATGTGGGAACTTTTCTGTTGCAGTGGTGTTTACCTACGCGTACTATCCGCAGGAGTTTCAGTACAGCAAGACGGATGATCTAACTCCTTACTACTAAATCCTGCAAGGATAATGGATAAGAAAAGAAACCGAGGAAAGAGGAACGACGGATGGCTACGTCGAAGGAACGATGAATTCTCTTTGGATCCACAAACGCATTTCTTTTTTTTTTCTTTTTTTTTCCTTTACTGAATTCCTCGCAACTCGGAAGTTTGCTCAAACGAAAATGCACTCCGGGGAAGTCTAGAGTTATAAGGCATGGATACCAATTCATTGTACATTATTGATTCCATTTACATGAGAATTTTCAACAAGTGCATGTTTCGTCTTGATCGAGCGATACCGACGCATCATATTTATTTTTCTATTTTAAGAAGTTGAAACATATTAGCCTCGTATCTCGCGATATTACGAGAAGCAACATCCCTGAGGATCGTTCGAGAATCATTTCCTGTGTATTGACAGCTCTATTTTATACATTTATACATAAGTAAGCTTTAACAGCGAAGGTGTAAAAATATGTTGTAAAGTATATTTTATTTTGTAATAAAGAAAATTATGTTACATGTGCGTACATCGTATCATTGATTTGACTCGTGACCTATCACCTACTGCTACAGGCACAACCTGCATGCATGGGACAATAATTTATAATCCATATAATAATAAACTAGAACAAGGGTTTTGGACCCTAGAATAGACAGAAGCCCACGATTACGATTTACTAACAGACAATATCACCGCGAACCTTAGAGAAACCGACTGAAGATGAATCGACTGGACATTACCATGTGTCTCGTGCCGCGCGAAACTGACATACCGACGCATCATCTGAAACACTGCCATCTGTGAGTCGATGCAGCTACTTCCTTAACAGAATGAAACTGTGTTCAGTCATTTGTCAGCTAACGATAATAAATCGTCAACCAAGAGACCGTAAGCCTACAGCGCTGACAATATCCAGTTGAGGCACAAGAAGCGACAGACTAGCTTTGATCCAGTTTTGAAACTTTCCGAATATTCGACACAAAAAGAAGATAGTTCCCCTTTTGTTATCGATTCCGTTAGGTGGCTACGTTATAAATTTGTAAGAGTTGATTAGCCACGTGCCGTAATGCTGCGCAACATCGACATGGCAGCCACTCTTATAGCACCAAAGACACAAATGTCATGAATCCTGCCGGCGTGAAAAAGTAAAGAAAGGAAACGAGAGACAAGTGGACGTCAGTCCTGCGGGGATGCTGCAAGCGACAATGCGTTACGGAATGTTAATACGACAACTGCGCATATTGGCAATGGCAAACATACTGGGTCACTGGATCACACTTACAGGACACGCATGTGCGCAGGCAGGTACGTGCGTGCAAATCCAACTCGAAGGATATGGAGAGAAACGATGCGCGACTCTCGGACAGTCCGATTGTCGTTCAAAGATCGCCTCGCCGGTCGGAAGTGCCGGCGACGCCACGTGATCCACTCCTATTTTGTTATTGCAGCATCTTTCTTGCTCATCTCGGGGTTTCAAGTGCGCTTCTCGAAAGACCCCTCGCACTCGATCAACCGAATCTAGGTCGTTTATCAATTCCCATTCGAAGGAAGTGTCACTCCCTGCATCTCTCTGACGACACGCACTGACACATCCTCATGTTCTTCGAGACACTGACCACTTTTTGGGAATAGTGAGATGTTATGCAAAGCTGAACCGAATATTTCAATCTAAACAGCTCTAAGGGACCTGAAAAACCGACATTTCGTCCGAAGGTACTTTTCATTGGATTGGGCTGCTTTTATCTCAGTACAAGACGTGGATGATTACGAGGTCATATAAACACGTGTTCGGCTCTATGTACATGAATTAAAAAATGATCCATCGAGTATCTCGTAATAGCAGCCCACGAGTTATGAAAATATTTTGAAACGACCGGTAGACCCGCTTCCGAGGTAGGAGCAGCCACCGCTATTCGAAGATACGTTCGCCAGTCGAGAGTATAAATGAAGGACAATGACCTAATTGCGAGCAGAACACTCACTGCTTCCTCGACGGACAATCTCGACAGGCGACAGCGAGGCTATTTCGGCAGTTATCACAGTCGGGAAACTCCACTTCCGGTTTAACACTCCCTGGCAAAAGTGTTTAAACCTCCTGACGGTTAAACTTCCGAAGGTCACGGTTCTAACTTCAGATTGCAGCCATGAAGGTGAGTCGCTTGTATCATCCTTATCGGGATCTAATTACTTTCTAGAACAATAACTGTTACATTAGCGCAGTAGTAGTTTCCCTTATCCATTCTTCTTAATGCGAAACTTCAGCTTCGAAGATCTAAGATCTAAAGATCTTACGAGCGAACGTCCAAGGCTTCGTTCGAGAACGGGCAGAGCCATAGAAAAGGAAATGTTACTACACGGTCATTAAAGTCCCATTATTTGAAGTTGAAACGACCTACTCTCCTGTGGCCAACGATGCCAACTCAACCGACGCCATTAAACACGGAAGAAGTCGGGGCGAGCATAAAGTGGAAACTAAAAACGTTTAAAAATAAGATGGATCCACCCATCAAGAGGACTCGAGCATTGTCGCTCATGAATAAA
Source organism: Syrista parreyssii (assembly GCA_030142615.1). Classification (NCBI taxonomy): domain Eukaryota; kingdom Metazoa; phylum Arthropoda; class Insecta; order Hymenoptera; family Cephidae; genus Syrista; species Syrista parreyssii. The sequence goes on from JARQTG010000191.1 coordinate 331,179, forward strand.
GATGGAATCGAATAGCCGCGGTGCACAGTTAAGCAAATCGAAAACTTGTCAAATAACAGTTAACACTCGGTCGTAACTTCCTGACCTAGAAATTGCAGCCAAATAATTCTTCGATCGTAATTAATAACCGATTTCTATATACATATTTACATAGAGTTGAAGACACGATAGGATCTCATATGTCGCGAGTATCGGTTCGCGATCGGTCGTCAAGGTTTCTAATCCGTTTGATCAGAGGCCCGTTTCCGGAAACTCCACGCATCTCGAGGAGTTCGTACGTCCATCCTCGCTTTTCCTGGGCCAATGTGGCACAACGTCCCACTTTGTCGGCTTCACGCAGCGCTACTCGATGTCTTCGAGCCATGACAGCAGTGATCGGTTCGATGGGCATAGCCACATAGGGGCACCTATGTTTGTTATAGCCTCTATGTAGACACGAGACACACATCTACGCGACCGGCTGATTCGTACGATTAGAATCCCACACGTTGCACGTGTGAATATGTGGTACCGTAATGGCTCTCGCTACGAGGACTTCCGCCCGAGAACCTCTTTTTCCCATCGATAACTACATATGTTGCTGGCGCTATTATTAGTCATATTCGTGGCTCTTTGGACTGACGAGTGGACAGCCTGAGAAGCCTGAATTTAAATCCTGGCACAGCCAGTTCACTGGAAAACCAAGTATAAATTCATTGGGAAACTTTGTCAGAGAGGATATACAGTAGCACTAGGAATAGAGAGGAAGGAGCCCACTGACCTTGCATAGAGAACTCGTTTGGCCATCCGCCAAGCGTGCCATGCGAGTCACTTCGCTTTCCTCGGGATTCGCGCTGAGCAATTGGTGCTGGCGAAAGTTCTTATAATTGCTGGACAGGGAAGAAAGAATAAGGGGGTGGAAAGCCGATTTTCCTAGGAAAATGCAAACTTTCGGATTTCTCTTCAGATGACCAGCTGGATCAAATGGGTCTTGGCCGCCTGCCTCTATGTCTCCATGTTTCCCGGCAGCAATGCCAGGTACAAAATGAGGAGGCCACCCCCGCCGCCGCAGGTCTACAAGAAGAACTGGCCGATTGCTCACAGAATTTCCATGGGTAACACTATCCATATTGGTGGTAGCTTTTCCCAGAAGAGACCTGCCTACAAGCCTACCAACTACAGGTATAAAAAATTACGCGACCTCAAATATCCGCGATATTCATAGGCTTCATCCTCTCAACATCTTCCCCGTAGAATTCGACGACCACCAGTGTTCAACGTGTTGCCGACGGCATGGAAAACTCAAGCCATCCTTGGCTCAATGAATAATCACGCTGTTCTTCCACTGCGTCCTCCAGTCAAGGAATTTCACTCGATGAACAAAGTTCCCGAATACAGTCCCGAGTATAGTCCAGAGTATAGACCAGAACCGGTCGCGATGCCAGCCACTCACAGGACGCATGTAGACGAAGACAAAGGGCCCATTCACACGATTCCAGCGCCAAACTTGGGCCCAGCGGACAAGCCTTACAGTCTTGGAGTAAATACACAGGAAAGCAACCACGTAGAATCCATACGGAATTACCCAGCTGATCTTTCTTACAATTCTAATCCACAAGGTAAACTGCGTTCGAAAATGACACCGAACTGCAGTAATACTTTTATTAAATTTAGCATAGAAGATTTGATTAATTATGATTTCTATAGGCAATCATGTATCGAATTTCGCATTCGGTACAGTTGGCACGAGCGCACCTCCTCCTCAAAGGACAGTAACCAGTCCAACACCTACTCAACATCACTACGAAGTCACAGAATCCAACGAAGTCGGATTCAAGGATTATCGGACGGTGCAGCCAACTTATTTTACACCAGAGTTCGACGTGACCAGATTGTCCACCGTGGTGTCCCCGGATCTACAGACAAACGAAGTCTTCCTAAATCATCCTCCAGGATCAAATTCCGGCCTCATAGGAACAAATCTTCAGTTCGGTCAATTAAGCAATCCCATGCAAACAAATCTGCACAGCTCTCTTCACGTTGGATTCCCGGGAACTGCTTCTCAGGCGCCTTCTGCCGTAGCTCATCAAATTCCAGATCTTCACGTCGGACATCCGGCACCAGCTGGACCGCCACTCTCAGCCACCCAACTCTATGATCTCCTTAATAGTTTTCCTCAGCAACTCACAGAACAATATACCACTGGTCAGCAACCTCAACTGCAGCAACATCTTCTTCAGCAACAACTCGGTCAGCTCTTCCAGCCTACCGGAGTAACCAGTTTTTCTCAGCCTCAGATGCACTCTTTTAACTACGACGAGCAGGCTAATAAACAGCAACAGCAGCAGCAACAACAGCAGATTCTTGTAGGACAAGACTACGCGTCTGGAAGAGTCACTGCTGATTACAATTTGGAACCTCAAACTAATGAGAATCTTCGTTCGAGCAACATTCTGCCACTGCACGAGGATGTCTCGTATCCAGCAGATGCTGCTGATCAGTCGGAAAATAATATTGAGTACGAAGAAACCTCAAATCAACAGGGACAATCGACGTATTTCACTAAAGTCGGAAAGGACGGAAGTATCGCGACGCAATTCTATACGACACTTCCGAGTCGTGAAGCCGCTGAAAAATTGGCTGCTCTTGCCGCAGCTGGCAACGTCAACAGCCACTTGATAGGACAACTTCGCAAACACCAGGAATTGCAACAGAACGATGGACCAATGCCATCGAATCACAAGGACGAGGAGTACAGAGTAAGCGAGACGTCGGATCAGGACCCTGCACAATATAATCAGCAACAAGAATACGTTAATCGACAGAACTACCATAGGCAGCAACTTCAGCAGCAGCAACAGGCACGTCATGAATAGACTGATTCTTAGTAATTCGAAGAAATTATTTTATATTTCTGTTACAGGAAATGAATGATCGTTACCAGCAGCAACAGAGACAAGAACAACGGCAACAGGATGAACAGAAGAGACCTCTGAGAATCATGGTGCCCGACCTGGAGGAATATACCGAGGACCTGGAACAACAACCTTCTGGAGGAAACTCTAATGCAGCTGAGGAATACGAATATGAGGAAGAGAGTGCTGAAACAACGGATGTAAGCCCCACGTCAGCATCCGGTACAAAATCTACGTACAAACAAAAGCCGGTCACTGAATACGGAACGCGACTCAGTTCGCAGACTGGAAAATGAGAGTACCGAATGAGGTTTGTAAATATGGTGAGCGACATATCCTTTTGATGCTGACCAAAATCGAACGAGTCTCATTGGATTTTTAAAATCCTGACAACTTAAATTCTGAGCCTCAATTCGAGACCACAATGGAGACTGGACACAGGAGGAATGGTTGTGACTCTCTACACGTTAGAAGTCCAGAAACTGCTGAAAGTTGAAGCTGTTGGGCGACAATCGGCCCAACCTTACCAATCCCTCCAATTGTTATATTTATTTGACATTATTTATTCTTAGAATACTTGTTACTGTATTTATTCGTTAATGTAAAATAATAATCAACTGGACGACGTCCGGTAATTTACAAATTTCTTATATCTTGCACCCCCTCGTGTCGTCGTGTTTCACCCTACAATCGTATGTACATAATTATCGTCAGAGATTAAGTGAATAATTATGGTACAGATTTTAATGAAATAGTTTCATTCGACGCTTCGATGTCGCGACGTTTGGAGTACAGCCCTCCTCGGATCTCGCACAATCCATTCCATGATTTTATCTACACTTCAAATCCAGAAATACATAGGTACTCAAAATAAAGTTATCGCTTAGATCAAAAAGCTTGTAAAATATATATCTTGTCTTTTAGAATTCACAATTTAGTTCGACGCTATTCAAAAAGGTTATCAAATTTGGCTTCCACTGTGCGTGATTCGCGACTTCATCAAAAGCTGTAAATTTAATTGTTTCAATCGAGAAAACCTGTCACGTCGTTATTGTAGCTGCCATAATTCGGTACACAGCCACAACGCGGACGTCACTACATCTTATCCATAAAGTGAGGTTGACCATTTTTGCTAAAACGCTTCGTGAGGATGTCGCAGCCTGTCTCAGTTACCAGAAGGGTCTGCTCGAACTGAGCTGACCACTGTCCGTCGGAGGTAACGGCAGTCCAATTGTCTGGCCACATCTCGTCACGCCAATTGCCCTGCGATATCATTGGCTCGATCGTGAAGCTGTGTCCAGGCTTCATCACGCCCACAGCCTTGTTCTCTGCGTATCAGAGTACAAAACCCGTAAAACATATGATTATCATTCTCAGAATGAGCAGCCGATAGTATGGCGCTCGAAATAAGAAACTTACTGGCATAGTGTGGGACATTTGGTGCGGTGTGAAAGAGACGATGGATTCCGTGACCGCAGTAGCCACGCACGACGCTGAATCCATGAGCCTGTGCATGTTTTTGAATTACGTTTCCAATCTCTCTGTACTTCTCCCCAGGTCGAACGATGTCTATAGCTTTTTGCAGACACTCGTATGTGACCTCAACCAGTTTCTTGATCTCCGGCTTGACATTACCCACAAAGAAAGTTTCGTTAAGGTCGCCATGGAAGCCGTTGTGGTAAACCGTAACGTCCACTGAAAATTCCAAAATGCAGCACGATGATGGTAGAAAAAGATTGATCGATAAATTATATTTACTCTTTTACCGTTGCAAATGTCACCGTCCTGAAGAGGTCTTGTATCAGGAATGCCGTGACAAATCACTTCGTTGACGGAAGTACAACAACTTGCCGGAAATTGGTAGTAATTTAAGGGTGAAGGATAACAGTCTCTTTCAATACACGCTTCGTGGACTGCTCTGTCTATTTCGGCAGTCGTCACCCCCACATCACAAACGCGTGCAGCTTCGTCCAAAACTTCTCGACCAAGCTGTGCAGAGTACAATACTTTTAAAATCAATTTTAAGAAAGTTGGAAGGTCCTTTACATTTAAAATAAATATACCTTGCATGCTACTCTCATGCCCTCTATCTCTTCGTCATCCAAGACCTTGATCTGTGCAGAACCTCTAACTGCTTGTTCGCTCAATGGAATCCCAGTAGGGTGAAGAGCATAATCAGGACGGCCAATAGATTCAGGAACTTGGCGTAGAGGCTCCCTCTTATAAGGGCGCAATTTTCCAGTAAAATGATAAGAAGGCCAAGGATTGTACTCATCGGATGATTTGTTTCCATTTTCTCCTTCTGCACAGATAGTTTATTGTAGATATCAATTTTAGTACCAAATTGTACTAGCTGTAGAATCAGTTGCATGCACAGAACTTACTTGCAAGTTGATGAATAACTTTGTGTGTTTTCCAACTACCTTTGAAACAATCCTGAAAATAAGTTGGTAGCGTACATAGGACTTCTTGAAAAATTCCAGGAAAAAGACGAGAATAGAAGTTAACCTATACCAGAAATGAAGTTGCTTTTACCTGGGTGCAGAAGTAAGCCCCTTTGATACCAAGCTTTAAACAAGTTGGACACTGCAGGCTGGCGAGTGCATTGCATCCCGGAGTTTCACACAAACCAAGGGCTACCGACATTTTTATGTCGGAGAAGTATTTCAATATAACGTGATCCGGGAAACGAAACGGGCCAGAGAGCTAATTCGAGACTACCCTGTACTGTTTTACCCACCCGGAAGAAAGACCAAGCATGAATGGTTCAAATGGAGTCCAGTAGAGCACGGGCTAATGCCAAATGGTGTCGTAGTTCTGTTCACTTGGTGGAGAAGCGTTTTCTTCCTTCATCAGCAGTCGTGACGCTACGAAATACTGGAATGATCTGGTAATAGTTGACTCTTACCATATTATTACAACTATGCTCGCGTAGCGATCACTCTTTATTCTTTTTTTTGACAAACCCATCCATAATATCCTGTTTGTAGTACTTATACAGGGAATATACGTAAGAACTTTTGACAGCTTATTAGGAACCTTGAACGAGTAAACAAATTAAGTCGATTAAAGAGTCAGTAAGAAAATCTCTTAAGAATTTTTCATTACGCGATTGGACAAACTGGTTGAAGGCATCTTTATCCGGTATGCGCGCTGACAGGGCAGTGATCGAGGTAAGCGGGAATTATATCTTACATAAAATGTGTTCGGCTGCGAAATACGATCTTGTGAAATTAATTTGAAGGGTGGCTTTCAGCCTAGCGAATGGATTAGTGAGACGAAATGAGAGAAGTTTGTAACACACGCTCTTAAAAAGCGATTAAGGAGGAGAGGGCTTCTTTGAAATGCGTACGGACCGAGACAGCGAGAGATTTCCAGAGGGAGAGTGAATTTCACAAAGAAGTTTAGTAGTGGGCTAATCGGCTTCATTGTTCAGATCTGTTCGAGAGTGGCGAAGTTCACTGGTTGTTAACGCTGATTAATTACTCGAAAGCTGAGCTCGCTTAATGAGTTTCAGTTTTTTACTTCGGCTGCGAGGACTCCGACTTCGTATATTCCTTCGTTTCAGCTCGCTATCACATTTCCTGACTCGTTCTCCTACTAATGTGACTTGGAATCAATGGTGACATTCAAGCGAGGCTTATATTTTCAGGAAAATTCAAACAGCGGAGAACTCGATGATTTCCTAAATGAAATTAATAATACTCGAGGAATGCAATTTATCTCGCTGCGAAAAAAAAGAAAAACAGCAAGTTCTCATCGTATCTATGCAAATTCTCATCATCAGCTATTTCTACGTCCAAGGGATAAATTGCGAGACCTCACAGGCCTAACGTCAAACACATGTTTAAACGGAAGAAGTGTTTTTAATTATGCTTTTTACCCGCTGACGTTCTACTTTAGCTTAACTCTCTGACGCGCTCAATGCTTCGATACGCTCGAAACTTTCATCTCGGAGAATCCGACGTTGAGTATTTTATATAAAACAGAACTGGGCTTCGAAGGAAATGAGAGATTCCTTTGCGTGCGTGCGCGCCTGTGCGCCTACAATGCGTGGAAATTGAACTTGAGGAGTTAAAAAAGAAGAAGATCCAAAGGTAGAAGTATTCGTAACCTGGACCAGCAGAAGACTGATCGCCGTTCATCAGATTGTTCAACAGCGTACCCGCTGGATGACCTATGAGAAGCCCCAACTCAAAAGAGTTTAAGGGAAAAATCCGTAATAAAAAGACAAACAAAGAGAAAAAGTATGCTTTTTCGACACTCCAAGATTATGTGTAGAGTAGGGTCCTAGACAGCGTCGACATGCACTTATTCCTCGACGCCCAGCAAAACTCTAAGGGATGATCCCGTGACAGTAATCCGATACTTGACCGATATATATTGTTGCGTGGGATAGGAAACACGTGTTTCCTCACTCGCGCTCTCAACAACTTCACGGCGAATCCCTCGCGTTGCGCCGCTGCCGCCGAACAACCGTCAACCACCACTGCGCTCTCGAATATTTGCTAACGATCGTGAACAACGCTTCCCCTGAAGCGTCGTCAAAGCCACCCTCGAAAATGGAACTGTGTAGTTTTGCCAATGTACACGTAGCACATGCCAGAGCAAATTGGTAAGCCCATAGATGGGGTTGAGTGCTTCGTGTAACCGCGAAACCAACCAGCTGACGTTTCTGCCTGGTTGGCCTTGGACGTTGCGTTAGAATTCGACGCTATCAGCAGCATCCACGGGAACGTCGACCCGACGGTCACGAGCAATAGATCAAATGCATCGAACCACATTAAGATTCTGAAACGGAGCACAGGAGCGGCTCGGCGCCGTTCGGAGGGTTGAAACGCGCAGGAGGAGTTTTCAAGCGACTTCGGGGGTGGTTCTGGAGCGGGTTCACTCGCAGTGTCTCGGGCACCCTCGTGCCGAGCAGAGTCGGTGGAACCCGCGTGCAGGAACCGTCCTCCGATCCCCTCCAGTCGAGTCGAGGCACCCAATCTCTTCCTTTCTCTCTCTCTCCCTCTATCTCTTATCTCCTTCGCTCCTTCTTTCTCGCAATTCCTCCTTCTCTATTTCTCCGCTGAGCACTCGGACTACTCGCTCGAGCCATTTCGAACTTTGACCGCTCCGTGTGATTTCTGTTGACCGATTATCCGGCGACTTTTCATGCCCCTCGCCTCACCCCCTACCCTCTTGCGCCACAATTCCAGTCATTCCGCTGCTACTCCGCGCTTCTCATTCTCACACGTCTCTTCGCTTCTTTTCGCTAGGCGCTTCCACTGCGGCTGCCACTTCACTCTAGCCGAGCACACTCGCGGTTGGTAGGCCGATTTAGTTCCCCTTTCGAGTCCAGTCGAACAGTTGCGCTTTCGTGTTCAGCCGTTTTGACTTCAGTCCAATACCCGGCGAATCGGCGGGGCAGCAAGGATTTTGCTTTTTCAGAAGTGAGTGCTTCGCGTTTCGCTATTCGACGTTCCGTCACTTTTGATCGGTGTGCCGAGCGTCCAAAGATTCGCGCAGAGTCCAAAAGATCGCGATCGGCTTTCCTGGCCGAGTGAGTTGCGAAAGGAAGAGCGACTGTTTACCTCGGGAAACGAAAGAGGAGTGGAAGTTTTAAGGGTGGCGTCACTGGAAATGTGATCAGTGAGGCAAGTCGGAAAGTTCCTACCTCAGTGGCACTCGAGGAGTTTCTTCCCGCCGCCCTCCGAAGAAAGTTTGCGCGATTCACAAAGTGCCGTCGAGACGTCGGTTAGGCGGCGGCAAAGCGTCGCCGACGCGGAGTGAAGCGAACGTGGGTGTCGGGAAGGAGGGGCCGCCGAAGAGACGCAAATGAATTCGATTCGGAGGTAGTCAGTCGATTGTTATGACTCAGTGCGTTATTCGAGTTGAGTTCAATTGGCCGAAACTTTCGAGATGAGGGTGTTCCCGCTTGTTTCGTTGCTCTGCTTGATCCCGACGCTCGCCGACTGTCGCGCCCTGGAAGACGAAAGGACGCCTCGCGTCTCCAGAAAAGCCCGACAAAGATTCAGCATCGATGATCTGCTGAGCAATCAATTTCCCCATATCATCTCCGGCGACTTGGACTATGACATCTGTAAAGCAGGTGAGTAGCTACTTTCAAATATACAACTGCAAAAGTCCATTTGACAAGAGTTTTACCGGACTCTTTGCCGGAAGTCTCGAGAAGTCTTCCCGCAGAGGAGTCTCTTGACTTCCTGTCCTTCTATATTATCGAGTCGGTCGCTGACAGCGAGTGAGTCTTGAAAGAGGAACAAAGCCCGCTGGAGTTGTTCTCTTGGAGTCGGTAGACGCCAAGAGAAGAGACAAGAAGCCAAGCGAACTGGTAAGAAGAAGAAGAAAAGCGAAGGTTGGCAGAGGAGGTAGAGGAGGAGTCTTCTTTCTCTCCGTGCGACCTCTTTGCCAACAATGGCGTGCAAAGTCTATGGAAGGACGATAAAAGAGATCGGAAAGATACTCGACGAGTCCCTGCGCGAGCAAAACTCACACTGGGCAATCGGCATAAGCATCGGAACGGGGAGAGGACGTGACTGGTAAGTATCAGCTGTTCAGCTGAAGAACAAAAATCCAGCGGTTGAGATTACGCGTATAGAGGAGTCAGCAACGATTACTGCATTTTATAATTTTCCCTTTGTATCCGCTAATCGTCGTCAGATAAACCACTGAAAGGGAATTCCCTCTGTATAAAGGACACTAATTGCCAGAAGTAAGTAGCTCTATTTCGATGCCACAGCTATTCCCAGTATCGCGCACTTCGTCCTCGTTTCACATGCTCTCCACTTCGGCTCAACTACTTCGCTGTCTTCTTCCACCGCGCCTAGTTTTAATTCCTGCTAGCTCCGCGATCCGATCCGCTGCGTAGCTTTATCAAGCGCGAATGTCGCGAGGCCAAGCGCATTAAAGCACCAACCACGATATGTAATTTAGATAGAGAGGCGGTACGTTTTTGTTGGCCGAGCGGCAGTTGCTCCTCCAAGAAGAAATTGTACAGCTAATGAGCAAAAAAGAAGATTGTCGCTCGGCTGCATTGAATGTTTAGCATTTTGCCTTTTGCCTCCCAATGAAAAGACTCTGCGGCTGGTGGGCAGTGTTCGCATGCACGCTACGCTGTAATGCGTCCTGCACGCGATAGATCCACGCTCTTATACCTCTTGCTGTTCACTTTTCTCGTCCCACTTGCAACTCGAAGCTCCTAAGCGCATTTTCATCGCTCGACGCGACTCGTCAGTCTTTCCCGCGTCCTGCCAAGTTGGCCGCAGGGTAAGACCGAGGCGCGTCACGACGCCCAGCAACCTGCCCTACCTCTTGAGAAGCAACGCGGTCGGCCTTGCTGGAGGAGCGCGGGGCAGGAGGAGGAATATCAACTTGTGGGAGGATCGTGTAGGACGCGAAAGTTTAACCCAGTTTTACTCGCGCGGGGTTGTCGCAGCGCTCTGACGTTCCTGCATCTCCGGTCTCTCCTGTTCCTCACTCTGCCTTTCCTCTTAGTGTCTCATTGCCATGCGGTGTGAGCTCGAGTCGCGCAGACTTCACTTTGAGCCTCGTTCTCTAATTTGTTTGCACTTGTCGAGGCAAATCCAGCCCAGTTGAAATGGGAACTCGACTTGCAAAAAAGAGTGCGCCTTGCGCGCTGAAGGACGAGACTCGCCGATCGTGGTTTTGCGAGGGTCGATTCATCTACTGGTCCATCGCTCTTGGCTTAATCAGGGAGCATCCAAAGGAGTGCTCAACGAGATTCGGCACGACCTTAATCCCCTTCGAGCGGTATTATACTCTTACTGGCGTATCTCGAACGTAAGTACTTAAGTATCTACGAAGATGCTGACGCACTCTGATGGGAAGACACGTGGAGCGGTACCTAAGATAACGTCTGTATCATAGGTAAATGCAGAGAACGAGGGTGTAGCTGGCAGCCCCCAGCTATACGTATTTACTCAGCGAATGTGTGTCCATTTCAGCACTTGATGAACTCAGTGGGAGAGCGAGATTGCGTGAGAGAAAGGGAAGAGGAAAGAGTGGAAATGAAAGGGCGCGAAGGGATTTGGCGCGTTTATCGCTAATGAGCGCACTAATTGACGCAACCGAAACGCCCTGCCGTTGCCGTCGCCGCTGCTTGACTCTCCCGAGCGGAATCCGCTACATTTCGTAAAAGAGCCAGTTGGGCGCGACGACTCTTCCACCTCTGAATCTCCGTTTCCAAACAATCCACGTCTCCCTACCCCGATTCGCGGGCTGCTAGCCCCCTGAGCAACCGGCTCGCAGTCACCTAGGCAGCCCCCTCGGTTGCTTTTTCGATTTTGTCTCCTCCGAGGAGGCTGCTGCCGGTATCCCATTTCACTTTAGGCTCTCTTTGCATTTGTAACCAGATATTCTACCCAAGCCTTGACAATAGTAACAGAATGCCACGAGGTGCGCCCTAAGGTCAGCAGCGTTCTCAAAATTCACGAAACAAAGGAGGCGCGACCAACCAGAAAAAATGGACTTTCGAGTGATTCTCAGGTTGACGCTAATGCCTGAATTATTAAGCGGCCAATCGATCGAAGATTCAATGAGGCTTCGATTGGTCACATATGCGTTCACCGTATTATCCTGCGGTTACAGCTGAATGCCAGCATCGCTCGCTGGGCGCCCTGTGCTATTATAAAATAAACAGAAACGAGGGAGGCTGGTCCTGCCCCCTCCCTTCACTCTACATGGATTGCACTTGGCAAGAATACAACGATTTCCTGGTGTCCCAGCGACGCCGAGAGCGACGTCATCGCCACTCGAACAATCGTGCTACTAATCGCGCTTTTCTTATTCTTTGCTACTTTTCATTGACCGCAAAATGTATCGCGAGCCGCCCCTGTTCATTGCTTTTCTACGTTCGTGTTCATTCGGCCTTTGATTCGCTCTCCTGAATGTCGGGAAAAAAGGTAAGAAGCAGACAGAGACCCCCTTAACGATCCTCCCAATCAAACGTTTCCAATTTATGAAATTCTCAGAGCAAAGATTTATCGGAGACCCAAAGACGTTCAGAAAAAGTCGGGCAAAAAGGCAGGTCTTCTTCCCAGCCATCCGTTCCCTTTTCTTCTTATATGAATATGAGAATAGGACGAGTGAATAAAGCAATATACATAGAGGTTGGACCAATCGACCATGGCGAATTGAGAGAGCAAGAGGAGAACAAAGAAGGAGAGAGGGGAGGAAACGGAGGAGAGTGATCACTGCCGGAGGAGCACATCCCGCTGACCCACATAATCTAACCGCTTGTAGTCGCCAAGGGTTGCTGGCTGGCGGGCCTGGTCGGCTGTAGACCGAACAAAACCCTACAGGACCATTTGAAATGAATGAAAAGAAACGAGATGAGAATGTTGCGACTCCATGGTCCATCCTACAGTAATAGTAGAGACTGGTAGCGGCACCTTCGAACAAAAGCCAGTTGCGGACGTTATGAAAAATGAAAATCTACCTGCACATTTGCCGACGCGCGCTTCCATTCTCCAAGTTCTAACAAATTATTTCAATTACCATAACGGAAGTCAATTTTTCACACGGCACGTCACATCGCGCCACCGCGCACCCTGGATATCAAATAAAAAAGAGGAGAACGCACCAACGAAATATTCACCGTTCTATCCATCCTTCAGCCCTGCAACCCCGTTGTCTGGCCTCGCGCTTCCGCACTCTGTGCAGCCTCCCTTCATTGTTTCGGCATCGGATCATGCTGTGCCAGGCACTGTGCACGAGCCGACAATGAATTTCTGCAAATCGGTGTTATCATTCGTTCCATGGCGCGTTACTTACCCGGTCCCTTGTCGACTCCACCACTGATCGAGATAACCCTGTAGCCTCGGATGCCTCTCTTGGCACGCGTTTACAATAACGAAGCTCAGCGTTGCTTGTCGCCGCTCCATGAGCATTCGCCTTCGTAACGATCCTGAACTTTATCTCCGTTTGCCTCCTATCTCTATTCCAACGTGATATTTGTTTTTTTTTTTCTCGCACATCCCCGTAGCAATGGAGGGGCGCGTTGGAGGGACCTTGACAGGAGTCTGTATCTGCTGGACAAATATTTGTGTAACGTCCCGAAAACAAACTTCGCTCGACGGTCTAGACGGCTGGATTAGATATAAGAGGCGGAGAAGTGCACAAAAGTAAAACGGTCTGCCTCGAGCTGCGATAATAGAAGATAAGTAAACGTGAGACTGGTCCATCCTTCAGGATTAAGGCTGGTCCCCATGTGGGATGCGAGGATCGCTCTTTGTATGAACCTCAATCGCTCAACACTCCTGGTCAATGAGGCACGCTGCTCGTTCTAGATGCAAAACTGAATGACCGTAATTTTCATGGGAGAATCGTCGTGGAAAACAACTTGGCGATAGCGTCAACGTCGCAGTCGATGTCCACGACGTCGCCCTAGTCACGGTGGTGATGGTGAAAAAAAAAATTGACGTCAGTAGTGTAGGCAAGCGTTTAATCCGACGCGGCAGAGGCTCGCTGCGACGCGAGACGCTTCTCCATTCAAATCAATACGACACACGCACCCTGCACTCCCGTATTACGTGACATTGCATTACACTGAACGTGTTGCACTGGACGTCAAACTAGCGTCCACTGTCGTCATCGTCATCCTGCCTCGTCGTTTCCCAGCGACACGTTCCCCGTGATCCAGCGAAATAGAATAGGAAGTCGAGAGACTTCGATTCACCCGGTGATTAGCCACATCCGGTTTCCAGACAGATTCTCATTCCAAATTGAAAGTCCTGCAGACGCCACAATGTCCGGTGCCCTGAGATCATGTCGCCATATTTCTGAAAAAAGTAGCACCTCCACGGGGCGACAGGAAGTCACTTGATTTCCTACGGTCTCATTGTTAGTACATGCGAAGTGCTCGCTCAGGATCCTCTTGCTGCGTTTCCAGCTATTCGTGCACGAGGAGGAGCGAACGAGATAAGAAGCGAGCAGACCAGCTGATGTAGATAGCAGCTTCGAATGAACCGTTGAGAATTGGATGCCCTTGACAAGGCGCTAGCAGCATCCGACGACATTCCTCTTATCGCGAAAGATACGAAGATGCAAAGATAAAGGACGAGCCTCGAAGGAAGCCATTAGGGACAACTGCACTGTCAAAATCATTAAATAGCAGCAGCCGGGCACGCCTGGCAAAAGGCGAAGCTGTAGAAGGCAGTGGTCAAAGTGCCTGCTGATTTGTCGAAGGGGTGACAGCGTCAGAGGGTGGGGGAGGGGAAGGTCGAAAGAATCCATAATCGATATCGTTTTGCGTCGAGTCAAACGCACCGCACCGCAATGCAACGGGATGGAATGACGGGACGCATAGACAGTGGTGTTGGGGTGTATCGCGCATCTGAATGGAACGTGGTGGTCAGAAAGGGAGGGCCGCAAGGGATTTCGCATTATGCGGTTTGTTATGGCGCACCACGTGCGTGTGCGACCCATACAGCCACGACGATATACGGGAGTACCTACCACCCTGCCACCCTGCCACCCTGCCACCCTGCCACCCTACCGCTCCAGCACCTAGAGATAGCTGAGCGGAGTACGTGCCAACACATAGATAGAAAGGGATCGCACATAGGCCGGTTGCGCCAAGTTTATGCGCTCTGCATCTGCGAGCGAACGAACCTCGGTCCCATTAATTAAGCCAAATAGATTGTAGGTATGCTAGAAGCACGCGGGGACGCATTGACGTAAATACCACGCTAGTTATCGCAATTAAGAGAAATCCTTCACTGGTTCCCTGCTGAATGGATCATCGGATGCTGACGCAACCGGGATGCTGATGCCGATTTGTTTATCAAAACAGAAGCTGGACGCGATGCGAGGCAGCGAACGAGTTCATCTCTGTTTTGGCCTTTTTTTATCCTCCAGCTTCTCACTTTGGCAGAAATATGAATGTCGCAGCTTAAAAAGTTAATTGATGAAAAGAGGTCGCAATTGTTTCATTAAAATCGTTTAGCAAAATTTGCGTTCCACAGGCTCGTCTGAGGTCGTCAGAGGTCAGCGAACAGTCGCGTTCGCGCGGATCGAACGATTGGACGATCGTTGATCTTTACGCAACTGTCCAGAGACACTGGCCGCCTGCATCGATGCCTTCGCAATCATTGTGCAGATGCACGAATTATTGTGCGAATCTTGTTATTTTTGAATAAACCCAGAAATGCCGATGCTTCCAGCAAATATTCTCGGTTTCTTCTTTACTGACTTGCTGGCTCGTTCTTCTCTTCTCTCTCTCTCTCTCTCTCTTTGCCTCTCTCCTGCTCATGAAAGATAGTTGACGCTGTTTACATCGAGGAACGATTCGAAGAACTCCTTGCCCGATAACGTTCTACGATTTATGGAAAGCGATAATGCCACGTCAAAGTTGTAATCCTGGGTCAGATTGCAGAGTCGAACGGAGAGAGAGAGAGAGACTGATAGGGAAAACGAAATTTACAGAGTTCACGAGAGATAATGAGAAACTCGTACTTATGTGCATTGTCGAATTCGTTTGAGCCGCAACAGTTGGCACTGATCTTGTTCCAGGTGGATTTCTCGGGGACATTGCTCTACCGAATATCGAATACGAGACGGAATGGCGACAGCAGAGGCTGAACAAGAGCTACCTCGCGGAGTTGGAGAAGTACAGGGATGAGGTTCTCAAGGAAGGACTCCAGGTCGAAGAGGAGGGTCTAACCGGTGAGCAGGATCCTCTTCTCAGGATCCTCGAGGACTTGCGTGCGGGACGAGGACCCTCGAGAATTCTTTAAGGACGCCTCGAGGAGCCTGCTAACGATACTCTATTATTTCGTAGAGGTTCTGCAATTCAAAAACGAGCACGATGCGAACAATGCCCGGAACCAGGAGGAGGAGTCCGTCGTGGCCCTTGGGACATCCGAGCCGATTATGGTCGATCGGAATGAATACAATATGGGCGGAGAAGGCTCCGATGCTTTCCATTTTGCTTCGAAGGATGATACCCATCCTGAGGTCAAGGACCATGGCTTTGAGTTCAAGTAAGTTTGTCATCCGATTGGCCGAGCGGCCAGTGTGGAAAGCGAATCCTTTTCAAAAGTTCTTTCAGAATGTCTGGAACGACGCAATCTACTAAGATCCGACATGGCGGTCGCAAGGCGATTGGCCATGCTTTTGAATTAACTACGAAGTCCGACGTGTCGACAACGTCGTCCCCACGAGAGGGGATTCGTACGAAAGGTATATCAAATCGAAAGGACCATCCGGATCGTGCTGACGTCACCGAGAGTCCTCAGACTGGCACAGTCATTCCAGAGGCAGAAAGTGGTACCGAGGGTCCGTCTAAACGTCGCCATCGTCGTCATCATCGCAAAAGGTACTATCGCTTTCTTTCGGAATAACGCACAAAGCTTACGAATAAATTTATCCAATGCTAATTTGCTAAAGGTTTTTCATACGTAACCCACTTCCTGAGAGATGATTTAATTCAACGCGAGACTGAAGTGACACACATCGTGTCAATAACAATGCTCGTCATCATAAAGTGGGATAAATGGGGTCGAACACTGGCGCGCAGAATGCGCGTGCATTTTCACCGCACGAACTGTCAATAATCTGTCAGATGACGTGAATGGTATGGATGGCAGAGATGACGTGGACGATTCCAGTTTCACACCCCTCGATAATAACTAACCGTTTATTTATTAGACAAGGAAAGAATCGGCTGATACAAATTGAAAAAAAGAAAACTTGCAAAATCTTTGTAATTCCCTTATCACTCATATCCCCATTGTGCAAGCAGTCACGGAAAGTGCACGTATGTTCAGCGTGATTCTACGGCACAAAGATAGTCCGAGGAAGACGCACAGCTAGAACGAGGTAAAAAGTCGATGCATTAATCTTAACGGGAAGCTGGGACCAATCTCATCGCCCTTAAGGGTTCATTCACTTGAGTCTGAGGATTGGCAAGGGTCGTCGAGGGTGCTGAGGGCCGGAGAGTGCTGGCGACTCGGTGGGATCCGAAGGTAACCCCATCCTATCTATCTGGAGGAGTGATTTATCGAGATCGACGAGCTGGGGAGTCGAGAGAATTCTAGCTCGTTCACTCGGAGTCACATTTGCATACGTTTTTACGTCTTCCGCGGAGACGTAACTTCCCCCGCGCAACCAGGGTCCTTCCGGTACACGGAGATGCCTTGCTACCACGCTCCTTCAGAATGCATCCCGCGCTCAGGTAGGACGAAATCGAACTTCCCACTTTGGACGCCTTCAACGCTTCCCACAACGTGGTAGGACAGACGACACTTGGAAAAACAAGAAATCGAAATAACGCGCGATCTTGGCAGAATTGTCTAATCCAAGTATAGAAGAGTTGCAGATGCAAATTTAAAAGCTGCCTGCTATTCGAATTCTGCTGGTTTGAGCTTGTGCTTTGCGTCGCTGTTTCTTTGCCTCGTTGGCCTTGCTGGCTGTGGTTTCGTCTTAACCCCTGACTGCGCCGAGCCCACGTCATTACGTATTCGGAATACGCGGCAGAACGCGATTCAACTTTGTGCAAACAACACCCAGGGGAACTGAAGCTCCGACATCCACTCGAAAGAAACAAAACCATTAGTCTTGTCTGAAAAACTCGAAAAAAATCTCTTGAACTTCAGTCAATTCGGAGCTGGTAATTTCATTTCCTTTTTCCCCTCTCTGTCTCTCACTCCCCGTCTTGGAGATACGACCGACACACCTTGACGTCACCGACAGCACTTCGCTCGGACAACCGAAGGAAACTTAAGTTTTACCTTAACAAGCCAGTGAGCGAATGAAACGGCATAATTTTCTAATTAAAAATAACCTGCAGGAAAGTTAAGTGGCTAAACGCTTAAAAAAGTCACCCCGATTATCGTGCACTTGCGTTTTGAAGAAGCAACGAGAGCCAGGAATGGTTCTATGGCGTCCAAGTGTGGCAGCGTCGTACGTAGTCAGGTCTATCAGCTGAGTATTTATCAGTGGCACAGGGAATGCAAAATCATGGAAGTACATAAATGAATGTCGTAGGTGTTACCGAGAGCTCCTTTCTCCACTCTCACGGTAGGGTAGTCGTTAGTCCTGATTACTTATAGTCAGAGAAGGAACCCCTAACAACCTTAACAGCCTTTACGGCCTTAACGGCGTAACCGGAGCAACACGGCACCAGGCACAAGCACCAACACGCTAATTAATTATAATGCCATGCCGATTAAGGCTGTGTTCGCGTGCGTGAGGACCCCGGCTCGCTAACGCCGCGTAATTAGTACTAATAAACCAGGACTAGAATCACACGTGCGCGCCAAGTCCGCCATTTAATACGCTCTACAAAGGGTGGTAAATGCGAGGGGAGAATTTCAAAAGTCTCAAGGAATCTAACGTCATTATCGACGATGCCTACTCGAGCACCTTCATAATAAAAATGTAGTCAGGTCGGAGGCTGGGAGTCTCCTAAGGCACTTCGGCTGCCCTGTTGGGTCGTCCTGGAAAATGGGAAAGGGCCGTTTCAATCCTAATATTCGACATTTCGAGTAATTCTAGAGCTATCAACCCTCAGCGCCATATCGTATCCATGGCACAGCCCATGCCCATGGTGCAACCAGCCCGTAAAGTCGTAAACCAAAATGAACCGGCCTCTATTAGGGTTTACACATTAAATTCGTTATACCCTGTTACAGGGTTACAGCCCACAGTCCACCTTTACTGCGAGATCTCCCCAAACTGGAGAAACGTAGATCGCCTACCTATCTCGCATTCTTCCCATAGATAATCTGTCGCACTCTTAATCACAGTATCCAATGGCTCGACGTTGCGACGTAATATGTCGCCGCTAACCGCTCTTCTCCCCCGTCCCTTCTAGTAGAAAAGACTGATAGGCCATTGTCCAAAACTCATAAATTCCCTGCCCTCTTTTATCCCTTCCGACTGATCTCTTTCGTCTTCCTTGTTCCACCCCTTCATCTCTCTACAGGATAGGACAGCGTCACCCGCAAAAGCCTCGGCGGAAGGTCGTGCTAATTCGTTACAGCATTAATATGAAATATGTTTTTGTTTAAAACAGAAGGGAAATCGTTAATCGGATTTAATGTTTTGCCAAAGTAGGGAAGAGCGGAAACGCCAAAGGCGACGAGAGCTCTTGAAGGACGAGGTCGACTCCTCGGACGAGGTCATCTCCCTCCACGATCGGCGGCTGCGATCGATTGAGTTTTACAACGAGCACAAGCCAAAGTACCAGGTGAACAGTCGAGGAACGTCCAAGCATTCCTTCCCCAGCAGGACTCGTCGAGCGGCGACAGCGCGCAAGGAACGCGTCTGGGACCACGGGGTCATCCCGTACGAGATCGACGGGAACTTCTCCGGAGCACACAAGGCGCTTTTCAAGCAGGCCATGAGGCACTGGGAGAACTTTACTTGCGTCAAGTTCGTCGAAAGAGTAGCCAGGGAGCATCCGAACTACATAGTCTTCACCGAAAGACCCTGCGGGTAAATCTTTGAAGAAATAAATCTAATAGAAGGATAAAGTGATAGGGCAATTAGATGACGAAGGAGAATGCGGTGGGAGGGGATGGAGGAGTGACTGAGACTCTGAGAATAAAATTTTCCCGGTAGATGCTGCTCGTTCGTGGGAAAGAGAGGAAATGGACCTCAGGCCATAAGCATCGGCAAGAACTGCGACAAGTTTGGAATAGTCGTCCACGAGCTGGGACACGTGGTCGGATTCTGGCACGAGCACACTCGGCCCGACCGGGACAGACACGTGCAGATCATCCGCGACAACATCATGAACGGTGAGAGATTTATGCGAGAATTCCGCTCGTTAACAGGCAACCTGTCAGATCATCCCCTGGAGTTTCTATGCCCTCCTGTCAGAAGGGGAGAATCGCTACGATGGAATTCTCGGACCAATCATTTATTCCCTTGATTCTACAGCCGAGAATAGCCGTCGAAGCGTTTTTCTGTCGCATCTTGAATCGCCCTACACGTGCCTGTGCTGCGACCTCATTCGCGGTCTCGTTATCCTGACACCTCAAGGGACAACCTCGGTTTTCTTATGTAAAGTCAAACGAGAATTCTCGCTGGCTTCCTGCTTTAATCGAGTCCCTGAGAAATTGCATAGGCTCTGATTAAATCCATGCGCGCAGAGGTGGCAAAGTAGGAGGAAAAAAGAGAAACAGCCGTGGTGACTAGAGTGAGCTGCTAACCCGATTGGCTCCGCAGATGCTTCTGGTGTCTTTGCTTCCTGCTGGCACGCAACCTTGTTTCCAGTGAAGTCAATACGAATGATTTATCGAGAGGTCGGCCAATTCCGTGACCGCGCAGAACGACCGGGCAGCTTCAGGCTTTCCTTGTCGCTCTATAGAAACTTCACTGGGAATGGTTGCTAGTTGGCGCGGAGTTTGTCCTTCGCAAATATTTCTCTTGCGATCGGTTCGGGGGTCCGCAAATGATGGCGCAGATTAATGAAGCAATTTTTGAATGATTGGCTAGCACCAAGGGTTGGCGTATAACGTCTGTCGATTGTTATCGGACTTCTCGCGCAACTCTAATATTTGCTAAGGGATGATGGCTTTGAATCGACCCTTAATTAATGAGCTGCTACATGTAACGTTCTATTTGGCCAGTGAGCTTTCAGCTGTTTACTTTTGGGCTCATTCTTGCCATGTTTGCCTTTCGCTTGGGCGCAGCTATTCGCACTCGCTGGCCTCGGAGATATCGCGGAATACACATCGCGCCAGGAAGTTGCGACGATTCTGCTTCGTCCCTTGGGACGACGATAGGCTAATCCAGAGTGAACCACATGGTTCTTACTCGATCAGCTGTCTAAGCAAATTTCTCGCTCAGGTCAGGAATACAACTTCAACAAGCTGACTGAGGAGGAAGTGAACTCCCTAGGCTTACCCTACGACTATGACTCGATAATGCATTACGCCAAGAACACCTTCTCAAAGGGCACGTACCTCGACACCATTCTGCCCATGGAGAACCATGGCAAGAAGAGGCCGGAAATTGGCCAGAGGATACGACTCAGCGAGGGTGACATCGCTCAGACTAATCTTCTTTACAAGTGTCACAGTGAGTTGCGTCATTTGACACAGACCTCTTTTGATCTGGCTCTGTTGATCCTGGTCCTATCCTTGCATTTATCAATGACCCTCTTTCACAGAATGCGGGCGCACCTTCCAGGAGAACAGTGGAAGTTTTGGCTCTTCGACCCACCCCAATAGTTCGCCGATCACGGACGGTGAACGTTGCGAATGGCGAATCACGGCAACTCATGGAGAACGAATCGTTTTGAATATCACCAGTTTAGACGTATTTAAGAGCGACTATTGTCGAACCGATTATTTGGAGATCCGCGATGGTTACTGGCAAAAAAGTCCTGTTTTAGGTAAAACATAATTGTTTCGTTTAATAAGTAGTCATGTGTCTTCTACGGAGAGTAACATTCGATTTTCTGTCAATTCCTGCTGTTTAGGGAGATTCTGTGGAAGCGGTAAGATTCACGATCTTGTTGTCTCCACCGGAAGCAGGATGCTCGTGACATACGTCACTTCCAATCGTCAGAGCGGCCACAGAGGATTCAATGCGAATTACGAAGCCGTCTGCGGCGGAGAATTGGAGCTGGATGGAGTTGGTCATCTGGAATCACCAAATTATCCGGAGGAATATCAGTCGAGCAAGGAGTGCGTGTGGAAGCTGACTGTGCCGCAGGATTATCAGGTGGCTCTGAAGTTTCAATCGTTCGAAATTGAGAACCATGACAATTGCGTCTACGACTACGTGGAGGTGAGAGACGGTCACAATGCGGACTCGCCGTTAATCGGCGTCTACTGCGGTTACAAAATTCCTCCGGATATCAAGTCCACCGGAAACAAGCTCCTCGTGAAATTTGTCAGCGATGGATCCGTTCAAAAGGCCGGTTTCTCGGCCACTTTTATGAAAGGTGCCGCTCTAAATCCCTTATTCGATGTTAGCCACTAGATTTCATTTTCACAAACCATTATATAATTGTCCCTTAAACTTTAAAGAATTCGATGAATGCGCCCTAATCGATCATGGCTGCGAACACGACTGTATAAACACGCTTGGGGGTTTCGAGTGTAGCTGCAAGATCGGCTACGAGCTCCATTCCGATGGGAAACATTGCGAAGGTAATTTAATTCATAATTCGGAGTATGCACGAGTAATTTGTATCTTATGACGTAATTGACTCACCTATCAGATGCCTGTGGTGGAATCACCGACGTGAGCAACGGCACGATCACCAGCCCTTCCTTTCCGGAAATGTATCCTGGCAACAAGAACTGCGTCTGGGAGATCATAGCTCCTCCGCAGTATCGAATCACCCTGAACTTTACACACTTTGACCTCGAGGGCAATAACGTCTACCAGCAGGAGTGCGAATACGATTCCGTCGAAGTAGCGAGCAAGCTGAGCGAGGATATTCTGCGAAGGCACGGAATATTCTGCGGCTCGAGACTCCCGCCTCTTGTGACCTCGGAAGGAAATTCAATGAGAATCGCTTTCACCTCGGACAACAGGTAAAATCATAAGTTCACCAATCGGCGAAAGTTCGCTTGCCATCGATATCATATAAAAATCGTATGTGCTCAGTGTGCAAAAATCCGGATTCGCCGCTGTTTTCTTCATGGACATGGACGAGTGCGTCAATAACAACGGAGGCTGCCAGCACGAGTGTCGTAACACCATTGGCTCGTATCAGTGCTCCTGCCACAATGGCTTCACCCTCCATGAAAATGGACACGATTGCAAGGAAGGAGGCTGCAAGTACGAGATTACCGACCCTTCGGGAACCATCACGTCTCCCAACTATCCCGATTACTATCCGGGCGATAAAGATTGCGTTTGGCACTTTACTACTACTCCTGGACATCGCATAAAACTGGTATATCCGATTCAATCAGCCGATATCCATTTAAAGAAGAGCAGAGGGTGAATTATCGACTATTTCCAGATATTCAACATCTTCGAAATGGAGCCGCACCAGGAATGCGCTTACGATCACATTGCCATTTACGACGGTGATTCACCTGAGAGTCACACTCTTGGCAGATTTTGTGGAAGTAAATTGCCACATCCTATTCTCGCAACAAGCAATCAAATGTATATGGTCTTCAAGAGCGATAATTCCGTGCAGAGGAAAGGTTTCATGGCCGTTCACACCACAGGTAGTAACCAGATTACATAAATTCCTAAGGAATCTCGGCTCTCTCCTTTACTTCAGTCTTCATCTATATCTACTTATTGCAAATATTTTGTCAAGCCTGCGGAGGACACTTGGTGGCAACGGATCGCGTCAAGCATCTGTATTCTCACGCAAAGTACGGATATCACAATTACGATCACAGAACGGATTGTGATTGGACCATAGAAGCGCCCGCTGGGAAGAACGTCCATCTGTCTTTCATGTCCTTCCAGCTGGAGGACGAGAACGAGTGTGGCTACGACTTCGTTGAAGTTTACTCTGGTTTAGATTCTTCCGGTCCAAGTTATGGCCGGTTTTGTGGGAATTCCGTAAGTCCATGTATTCGTCTTGGTCATTTTCAATAATTAACAATAGCGCTTCCATGCACTGGAATTTATTTTGTGCATCTACGCAGAACACCACGGACATCATATCGATGAACGAGGCATTGCTGGTTCGATTCCGCACCGACGACACAATAACCAATAAAGGTTTCTCAGCTGCATTCGTCGCCATCGAGAAGCAGGACAGCGAGGAGACCCTTAGCGGCGGGGAAGACGAGGAAGAAAACCTTTGATCGAACGGGAATCTTCTGATCGACACGCTCGATTCAGAATGATTAGGTTCGCTCTCGTGCGACTTTACGGGCCTTCTACTTAGCTCGCACGCTAGAGCCCAGTATCTGTGTTTCTTTTATTTTATCTTGATAATAGGAATTCCATCCTTTGAGTAACGACAGTGACTAATTTAATTAATAATTGACCTATCGTTCGGCCTTAGCCGAACCTGAACGTGCCATGTAATTTAGATAGAAGGTAACGTATCGCTAATGCGAGTGAAGCGCCACTTCCCCAGGACTAACTCGTTGGCAGGATAAAGAGTCAAGTCCAGGATGGATCGTCAGTATTCACTAGCTGACTTGTGCGCGACTCACCGATTCTACATTTCCCGCCCACTTTCCTTATCTCCATCCATTTATCGAGTTTATCGTCACTGCCCAAGATCCAAAGAACGCAAAGAAACGTGAATGCGGGTTCGAGCAACGGAACCCACTCGATCTCCGAGTCGCTAACAATGAAATTGAACTTGGGGGTCGAGGAGCTCTACTCTATATTGTACATAGATATAATTAAAGGCAGACTTGAACTTTGTGCTGTTTCACAAGTGGTTTTAAAAACTAGAACAAGAGTTTCCGAAAAAGCAGGTAAAGAAGCCTCAAGCTACCACGCTCAGAGCTGCATGCATTTCTTCTTCGAAGCTGGGACTTTCGATGAACGAGGCCAGGTAGACAGTAGGATGTGCTTCTGACTTTTCGTTTTTCCTCTTTCTTTGAAATAATCTTCAAGGTTTCGGCTATATTCCCTCCCTTTTCGCTCTGTCCCGCGCGCCGGTATTTATTTAATTATATGAATGAGTGTGTAAATATTCGAATATTGTCAGAACGTCACCATTGTAACGTCGTATCGAATCCCCGAAAAGAGATTGTTCTTTCGATCGGCGCAAAATTATTCTTTATCGTCGCTCGAGCATTAAAAGGCTCAGTCTCAACTGGGGCTTATCTTGAAATTCTATATAGAAACTCTCTATTTCCTGAAAGACAATTGAGCATGAGAATTTCTATACACGTGTATACTTGCGCATTTCTATAAACACGTAGATCATTTGATTTTACACAATAGGCACATGTACGCATGCGCGACAAACATATACATGTACGCATGCACATATAGATTTGAATATTTCCTTATAGACATTTATATATAAGAATCTTATAATATTAGATACTCGACGTTGAAGATCGACATATGTATATTTATGTATATTTAGCATCCATTAATAAAGGATTCAAACTTTCTGTATTCACAGGATGATAGTCAGTCGAGTTTCAAAAGTTCGTAGTACAATTTAATTGGTTTATTCGCTTTCAAAATATAAGATACACTGATTTTCACATGTTAATACATCGCTTTCGACTTAGCGAGATATTATCGAATCCTCCTCCTCTTTAAGGCATGCTAACAATAATTCATTCTTTATCACAGGTTAAAGTCGCTTGTTCGCGTCGAACTTGTGAACAGAATCGACGCTCGGGACCTCCACTCCTAACGGCTCAATACGTCTCAACACGCCAGGAAGAGTCAAAACAATATTAAAGGGAAGAAAAGATTGACGTACGGAAGAATGTAGATCCCGTCGCGTAGGCCCCAGTCGACAAATAGAATTTCATTTCGAATACGTCGCTAGACAATTCGTGGTTTGAACGGAAAATATAATTTCTCTTTCGTGTGGCCTAAAATAGTCTATCTTTGCACATGAACGATACAATGATCCTTAATACTTACTGCGGAATGTAGTATATTACATATATGTATAGTGTCTCTTGAAAAGTGAAAAATATAGAATAAAACGCAACCTAGAACGCGAGCAGTTTTCGTAATGAAAAATAAAAAAAAACTTACAATAGCTCGTATGTATTAGTCGCACAATAAGTCCGCAGAGTGTATATGTAAAATGTAGATATCTCTTTGTATGTTTACCAACATTTTCGGCCTTTATTTACAACAATTGGCCATTATCTTGAGATTATCATCGATCTTCGGTTGTCCAACGCAGATTCAGATTAATATTATGTACATATTTAACCAGATGAAAGGGGCATTTTTGATGTTTATCATTGCGTGTGGACAAACGACTCTCGACCACCAGAGCTTTTCAGCTCAAATCAGTGGATTATCCTTGTATTCCTTATGCCTTAGCTTAAATTATTGCATTTGATTTTTAAACGATCGGCACTAATCGATCGCTTAAAGATCGAAGATTCTATGTTTAAGAGAGTATTCCTGGATTTTCACCATAAATAGATTATGCAACCATTATTAACTCTTCGAGTAAACGGATTCACCGAGTAAATGTAACCTCCTATCGGTAAGATTTAATGGCGATCGCCGGCTCTTATCAGGAATACTCTATCACTCATACACTCAGTCAGACATCTTCAAAGTGAAGGAGGAGAGTTACGTCCCACCCAATTCTGGATCCGAACCAGTCGATTTGCTGGGTCCGCTACCATCCTTGGGACCGAAGCCATTGGCCATTCGCTGATAATGAGGTTTCCAGGCACTGAGTGGTCTGGTGTAATCCAAATGATCATACACCGTATCTGCGTTATTTTGTTTAATCTCGTCATAGAGATGTTCGGCCTTTTTGCCATCCATTTCGTCGATGGTGTGATAATTATTTACGTTCGGATTACCAAGATCCGCATCCTTATTTTTCAAGGAAGCTGCGTGATCGTATTGCAATCCGTAGGCACCTTTCGAGCTATCGTCATCGTCATCCGTGCAGCTTCCATGAGCGGTACCCAACTTGGCTCTCTCGTTGTTCACGTTCTTCATACCTAGATCATTCTTTATTTGAACGTTGTTCAACAAAGTGGCCGTACCGTCATCTGATTTTGATGAACCCTGATACGAGTACACAGGATTGTCGAACTGATTGCGATCTGGGGGGAAAAAAATATCTGACAATTAATGTAAGTTTTTTCTTGTCTTCAATGGCAATAACTTTAAAGAAGGGTCATTTACCAGGTGACGTAACGGGCTCTGCCGCTATATACTGGACTTGCGCTATCTCCTTCTTCAAATTAGAAACACGCTTGCGATGATACATCCAGGCTGCGAAGGTGCCAGCGATAACTATGATCGCCGCGAATATTCCAGCAACGACGCTTCCGTACCCTGACTCTTCCTTCTCCTGAACATTGGGAGAGAAGAGTTGTTCGTCGCAATTTGCACCTGGAACATAGCTCGATTAGCTCAACAGAATTATGATTCAAAATCCCTCGTACTTACCAGTGTAACCATGCCTGCAGATGCAACCGTTTGTGGGATGACAGATGAAGAAGTCATTTTTGCATTCGCAGGGTAGCATGCAGTGGTCACCGTAATATCCCTCAGGACATACTGAAGTGCAGAAGAAGGAAGATTATTACCCGGCGTCTTCAACTTTTGCTGATCATTTCATTTATTAATATGTTAGATGTCAATTCAACGGGTATCCTTACTTTCCGTACACCGAGTCCCAGTCCATCCTGGCTCGCAGCGACAATGGCCATCGTTCGATCGACATATTCCTCCATTTTGACACTTGCAATGCTGAGTGCAGTTGACACCATAAGTCCCCTGAGGGCAAGGAGTCTGGCAGTGTTTTCCTTGCCAACCAGGTAGACACTGACAATCGCCTATCATCATACGTAATCAAAGTAATCGTCAAGACGTTATAATAATCGGCATCGTCAGAAAATCAATGATGAAAAGAATGACTCTTCTGAAACCTACCAGTAACGTGATGACACTCTGCTCCGTTTTTGCAATGGCAGTGATTGGCACAATTGAGTCCGTACCGTTCCGGTGGACAAGGATGTTCGCAAGTCAGGCCCAAGTACCCAGGTCGACAGATGTACTCTCCGGTTACATGATCGCAAGTCATATTTCCTGAAAGAAGAGACGAACATTGACTGATGCGTTCCACAGAGAACCGAACGACATGGAGCAAGTTCGAGAACGCAAGCCTAGACAGCGGAGAAAGAAAGATTCTGCGTATCGCAGTAGACAGGATGTCCAATCGGCGTCCGGAATAATTTGTCGGTACGAGTCCTGGAGCATCACAGATCTGTACTTACGAGGCAGCAGTGCGGAACGATGCGGCGAGATACGATGCTCCATCAAAATCAGAGGATTGGAAGTCGGAGGAAGGAATGCTGGCGGAAATAGAAGGAATGCCAATAGACAGAATAAAAAAGCATGCGTCTCTACGTAGAAATAAAGAAAAGCTTTGCCTGGTCAAAATATCTAACCAGGACGACGAGAAGCAACAGACATGCAAGCATAACATCTAAAGACATACAACCGATTTAGCCGAATACT
The DNA here is from genome assembly GCA_030142615.1 of Syrista parreyssii. Lineage (NCBI taxonomy): Eukaryota > Metazoa > Arthropoda > Insecta > Hymenoptera > Cephidae > Syrista > Syrista parreyssii. Next base: position 359,183 of record JARQTG010000191.1, read on the forward strand.
TTAGTCACTCAAGAAGCACAGAAAATGTACAGTTAGCAGTAACGCTAAGAATTTCGCGTAATTCCTCTTGTGACGTAATGTTCGAATAAATGTGTCATAACTTACCGTGTATTTTTTTGAGACATTTTTCTCGACAGCGCACACCGTACCGGCCTTCTTTGCAGGGCTGCGAGCAATCATCCCCCTCCCAGCCTCGAGCGCAAATGCAGTTTCCGGTTTCCGGGTCACAAGAGCTATTGTTCATGCAGTTGCACTGCTCGTGACACTTATCTCCGTAAAGACCCTCAGGACACTGAGTCTCGCACCGGTTCCCTGTTTAGCCATAAATTCAAGTCTCTACCGACGTTACGCACGTGACTAATCGACGACTATAGATTGAAATGAAGCGACTCGAATGCTTTACGCATTTATGTGGCGAATATTGAAAATAAGGGAAATGACATTACGGATATGTCGCAAATATAACGATCGGTACAGGTGAGTGACATGACCGGAAGGAATGGGAACAGACAAACCTCGCCATTCTGGCTTGCAGATGCAACGTCCGGTGGCCGGGTCGCAGTCGATGCTGTTCTCATCGTCGCAATCACAGACTTGCTCGCATTTGTATCCATAATATCCCTTAGAGCAACGGTCCTTGCACAGCATCCCGGTGAAACCAGCAGCACACGTGCACGTGCCTTTTACGTTTGCGTATTGGTGATAGGTGGGTGCGTAGGTGAGGCGCACACGTTTACGTGAAAATTGAAAAAGGAGGAAAACCTAAATGAGGTCTTATCTAAGGCGCTTGTTACAGGTCCGCGAAACTAGAATGCTTGTGTCAAGTATCGTGCGTGATATTCTCTTTCAACTACCAAAACCAAGCAGGGTGTCAATCGAGGTATCAGTTATTAGTTATTAGTTATTAGTTGTTCCCTTACCATTTTGCGGATTGCACGCAGCATCGTTGAAACATTCGCACTTGTCGTTGCAGTCCTGGCCGTAAAATTTGTCAGCACAAGGACGATCACAGAGGACTCCAGTCCATCCTGGTAAAAGCCACAGACACTACTGTCAACGAACAACTTACCTAACCGCGCAGAACCTCAAATTTTATTTATACGACTAAGGGACAGACACTCCAAGCACAACCGAGACAAAACGGGGGCTTGCAGGGGACGAGCAAAAAATATCAAACTGACTGCAAACAATGCTAAACAACACGATAACAAATATCAAGGATCAAGACGGAAGAAAGCTACTAATGGTGACATTTTCCTCCTCCGTTCATCAAGCTTGAGCTTCTCTTCTTTGACATTTTCTAATTTGCTACCAGGATCGACGTACCTGCGGTACAGTTGCAGCGACCAGTCTCTGGCGAACAGGAAGCACCGTTTTTGCAGGCACATTTCTGGGCACAATCCTCACCAAAAGTGTTCTTCGGACACAGCTCGCTACAGTCTTCACCTCTATAACCAGCGACGCACATGCAAGTGCCGTTAATCGGCGAGCACTGAGCGCTGTTCTTGCAGTTGCACTTGTTTTGGCAGCCCTTGCCATACGTGTAAAAGGGACAGGTTCGTGCGCAGGTTACACCATCCCAGCCAGTTTTGCAAATGCACTTTCCGGTCCAAGGGTGACAGAGCTCCGTATTGCTTTCGTCGCATTCACAGACCTAATAGAGAACGTAACAGTATAAAGTTGTTACGAAATACGATATGCATCTCTCTGCGTATTATGCCGAAAATTCAAATGACCTTGGTACAATTAGGACCCCAGCGATTCTTGCTACAAGCACGCAAATCGCACACTTTACCCGTCCATCCAGGACTACAATGGCAGGACCCATCTATTGCAGAGCACGTGGCGCCATTCTTGCAGATGCAATCGTTCGTGCAGTTTAGGCCAAACTTGCTTTCCGGACATGTCTTGAGACACTATAGACGACATCATAAAAAATTCAGATATTTCGAAAAACACCAAAACACTGAATAATATAACTATTGATAATTACATTATCACCGTAAAAACCAGCTTTACATAGACACTCTCCAGTGATGTGATTGCAAGAAGCTCCATTGTAGCAATTGCAAGTCTCACTGCAGTTTTTACCCCAACTACCGTCCGGGCATCGATTGGCGCAAACGGAACCCTGCAAAGCAAATTTGTTCGTTACTATTTTGAAATATCGAGACTAAATGTTCTTCAAATTTTTTGTACCATCCATCCAGGAGTGCAAAGACATTCGCCCGTCGTAGGATTGCAAGATCCACCATTTTGACATCTACACTCGGACTTGCATTCATCCCCGTGTTTTCCGACAGGGCAGAGATCATCGCATCTGAAGAGACAACATATCTGTTTAAGTTCTTACTTGACAATTTAAGAAATTCTCTGACAATCGAAACTTACAAGGGCCCAGTGTATCCAGGAGCACAGTGACACTCGCCAGAAATATGATGACAGCTGCCGCCATTATGACAACGGCATTCCTCAACGCAATCCTGACCATAATGATCGGGAGAGCATTGCTCGTGACAAAATCTACCGGTCCAGCCTCTGGTACATCTGCATTTGCCATCGAATGGATCGCAAGTGGCTCCATTTTGGCACATGCAATCCTCCTGGCAATCCCTGCCCCATTTGCCCAACGGGCACTCTACCAAGAAGAAACCAGTTCAAGTAAGAGTTGCTTGGAGAGATTTTTATTTCAATTGAAGTAAAATTTAAACTCACTTATATCACATGCAGGACCTCCGTATCCGGATTCGCACTTGCATTCATCCGGTGCTACACAAGTGCCATGGCGACAGTCCTCCGAGCAAACAGGAATGCAACGATCCTCGGTGTTGGTCTTCGTGAAACCCTTACAGCATTCTTCGACGGGTCGTGATTTCAAGAGGGTCTGGGACGGAGGAAGAATTCCAACATTGGATCCACATTAAAGAACAGCGGAAGAGGTTAGATCGAAATTGGCTCCAGACCTATCCTTACCTGGGTTCTGTAAACAGTCTTGTAGTCAGACTTGTACTTGGAACACTTTGGCGGAATGCTGAAGCACCAAGTGTAGACGCGCACCAGATACGGGACCCGCTCGGATATCCTCACAGTCGTCGTGTACCTACGTCATCAATGGTAACGCATAAATGAAGGATATTTATCAACAAGTATTATTAGCCAACAAGATTCAGAGACCACTTACTGTTCCTGCCGCATACAGACGTTGGGCCCTTCCAAGGCCCCCACTGGGCTCAAGACAGTCAGAGCCACCGTAGGAACTAACAGCCAGATCAGGCGACCCATTTCGTTCATTCGAAATGATTGGTCAATTATATTTCTTTTCTCTTTGTCCTTTCACGCTCGTATCAGCACAGCATTTCTCCTGGCTTTATCTGAACTCTAAAGAATCAAGAGGGTCGATCCAGCGGACAATGATACTCGACATCAGTAGGGTCCACGGGCTTCGATCTTCGTCATGATATCCTGTGCTCTGTAAAAAATACCAAGAAAACAAATTTGCTTTAGCACTGCTCCTCTTTTATTTTCTTTCTCTTTTTATCTGAAACTGTATTTATAACTATTCCCTAAAGTCGGTAGGCACTGCAAGCATAAACAAGGTCGGAGACTCGTAGTTGCTCATTGCACACTGTTCACCGTCCAGTGCTGACGAGTCATTGGTGACTTTTACTGCGCATGAAATGGACGATCACGTATGAAACACGAGCGCATGTTTTCGACTTACCAAGAAACAAAGTCGGTTTCCGTTACACTTTATTGCAGATTGATCACAAAGCCTAACCTGATATATTGGAAGATCTGAACTATCTGGGAGACGAAAGGAGACAACAGCAGTACGAGGTTCAGTCTTATATCCTGCATTTTTTCACAAATGTATCCAAGAAGAGATTTTATTTTTAAGTCACGGCCGTAAAAATAAAACAGAAATAACCGAAGGCGATTAATTCTGGCTGTGGCACTCTGCCAAGGGGCGTCTCTTGTCCACTTTTCCGAATTTCTGCTTTCTTTATTGATTTAGTCGTAGATTTAAAAGAACTTCCCATGCATATTTCCTCCTATTCGGTCATTACTTTCCTAGTCCACGAGTGAATCACGCGTGAGAACGTGCTGGCGTAAATGGCCCTCAATTTTTTAGTTGAACACCAACGTCGTGATTCACGTGCGCAGCCATTTTTTGCACGTGGCAGCAGACGAAAAAACGGCACGTGGCCGGAAGTCTCATATTCTGAGAATAGCAATATTCGATAATGCGCATTACTTTTCAAGTGCAATACACTGTAGCGTCTCTATCGTATCCACTCCACGTCTATTTCTGGCGTCAAAGCAGCCAATGTATAAAATAGAAAAAGAAATGCTCGTCCCGCTGGACGCGCGTCTGGCCGCGAGGCGTTGCGCGAGACGCGAATGTTGCTCGACGATGCTTTGTGTTTTCACGAGTAGCCGAGCGAGTTCGCAGCCCCGTGACCTCCCCGTGATCTCCCACTTTGGGATCTTCGTAGATCGTGTACGAGTAGACCTCAGCGTGCGCCTGAGTGCGTGAGGGCGTAGGTGTCCAGAAGGTGGTACCAGTTTTGTGCAGAACATTCGCTCATGTTCAGGCAGAGCCATCCCGGCGAACAGCAACGTCCCACGCAATTTTTTTTCATCTAATCAAGCATAATTTATTCAGCGTCAGCATCTCGTGTTGCTGCTCCAAGAATATGTCGGCCGAACTTCTTCGTGGTCTTTCGTAAGTTCAGCAGACCATGTGCGACACTCCGTGCGTTAAGGGATCCCGTTAACGATAATAATCTGCATAGAGACTGGAATAACGAGACGAGAGCTGATGAAAAGGATGGATCGAGCAGGAGCTGAACTTTCGCGGCTCGGCGTGCACGCAGACTGGCAACCCCTATGTTTTCTCCCTTTGTTGCTCCCTTTGTCCAGTCCTCAGAAAGAACTCGTGCGTGTGTCCATATCTACATGCGTACACCATTGCACATGTATGCACATGCACCGCGAGCACTGCGTGCACGTGCAGGGGATTTTCGAGGGGTGGCTCGTCGCAGATGCGTGCCAAATGCTCTCGCGTGTAGAACGCACTGCAAAACATGCTCGACGTGAAAAGAATGTCGCGGAAATACACCGTGCAAGACCTCCTCCCTTTTGTGACCGATAAACCCTCGCATTGTTCCGCTCTTCATGCCTGCGGTTACCTAAGCTCAATGCAATTCAGTGCAACTCTGTGCAACTTTGCACTGCACTTGCGTCAAAACGAATTGGACCTGGGGCGAAGCTGCAGCTCTCGTCCTCTAGGGGAGTTAATTCATTGACTCTCATTGAAGATTGATACTCGTAGCGTTACTGGCAGAAGTAAAGTGACTCACAGGATGTGATGCAGCCCTGAAATAGCAATAGAGTTTGATAGCATTACCACTATGCACGAGAACGGACAATCGCATCGCTGTCTACAAACAATCTGTTAGTTATAACGAACGTCCATCCGTAGTCGCTGATCAAGTCACGCTACTCATATTACTTTTGTGTTTTTGACGTTCGACTTCCTGAACGGTTACGTCATGCAGGATCTTCGTATTCGTGATTTACGTGTGAGCTGCGCTTATCGGTTGACACATACAGAGTGACAATACATAGCCACTCGTAAAAATGCTACGCGCTCTGATTTCGCCCACGTTGCTGATCCATTTTCGATCGGCGCCACTTCGCTATAAGTTATAGGATCCTCCCGATCGACACGCTGCCGCCTTTACTTCCCAGCAGTGGAATTTCGACCCAGGCCAGTCGGACGTCGTCGATCGATATCGCGCCTTTTTTTTAAAAGACCAAACCTCACAGCTTTTACGATACGACTGTACGTTGGACGTTCTTACATGTCCGTGGAACAGTCGTCGCTTTGTGCTGCGTTCGAAAAGAGAAATAGAAGAGCTCATTAGGTGCAATGCACAGAGAAGCTTGCAATTTTAATGAGGCGAGGGCTGCTGCAAGAGGGATGCGTCCTATGAAATGACGGGACGTGTCCCCTGTGTCCTCCCCTAATTTAATTCCTCGCATTCTCAAACTGTACGTGCACGATTTGCACAGTGCGTTACGTGAATGAAATTTATTTATTCAAGAAAAAAAAATATTTTACCGGAATCGTCTTTTTCCAGAGTCGATACAGAAAAAATAAATTCATGATTCCATAAGGGCTGCTCGCTTGATGTCGTAACGAGTACAGACTCTTACCTTTTGCCTTCCGGTTGTTGGCACACGTAACGGCGCAAAGTCCAAGTTTCCATTCGTGACAAGGACCGACTCTGGGAAGAGCATCTGCGCCTATGCGTGCATGTGTATCAGCATGCGATATGACGAGCAGCCAATGCATTATCGCAATATCATGTTATACATTGTTTTTATATCTAAACTGCACACGTTGAATGTAAGACAACGGCGTTTGATGACAACATCATTATTCGTCATCTGGCCACAGAGATAAGGGATGTTTCCACAAAAATGTATTATCTGAACGTCAACCACAAAATATGACGTACATCGATTAATGTACAGTACTGTACCACAGTACCTTTTGGAGAATTACAACAGGGCTGTCCAGTTGTGCGTTTGGACGCGTTTGGCTTCCATTGTCGCCACCGGTATCGCTTTACGGATTGTTTACAATTGCCTGTAAAATACGCTGTTGCACCGAGGCGATTTAAGAGGAACGAATGTAAACGCAGATAAATGAGAAACGAAGAAATAAAGATGCATGCGCGCGCAGGAATTTCGCTCGCAGAGTCCCAAACGCCGAGCACTAAATGAGACCGGAAGTGACAGTTAAACCACGCTGAGTCTTTCCTGCACGCGTTGTCCTCCGCCTCTCCACTCCTCTCCTCCCATCCTCTCGACACTATTTCGTGTCGTTGCTACTCACTCCTGGTGCAATGCGTGATATCGAGATACGAGTTCCCTGAGACTTTGTTTACGCAACCAAAATGCAGCTCGTCGTCAGTGAAAGTTGCAGCCGACGCGTGTCTCTGCAGCGCAGGCCAGATTGTGGGAACGTGGAAAAGTTAAAGCAGGGCGGGAGGAAGCAGCACGTGGGTATTGGTTGCGCCCAGCTGCACCCATCAGGTTTCCGCGAGGGAGTTCTGGAGTTTAGAGCGAGTTGTGATCCTTCGTTCTTTGCTTGGGCGAGATTGATAAAAACAAAAGAAAAGAATCCAGACGTCGTTAGTCATGGAACCTCCGGCATTGCATTCAATCTGTGCCACTGAGTCAAAACCCAGGAGGTCGCTGAGAAATGTGCTTTATATTTACACACCCTGGATCACTACACATGCGGCAGTGTTGCAAAATTGCGAAAGCGAAAGCTTTCCTGGTTGCATGAGTCGATAGAGGTTCCGTTTACGTACGTCTGCATGTTTGCACACGTGAATCACGATAACGGTTAATCGTAAAAGGATCTACGGAACAAAGTTGATTGATCGGAACGGTAGAACAATGAATGGTCCCCATGGACGATAATACCTCGAAACGAGATCATCGCTTCTAAAGTTAAGCATGACTTTGGCCAAGAGTCAAAGTCTCCTGGGAGTTGAAGGCAATTGTTAATATTGTTATGCGGTGTCCCTAAAAAGAGACGTTAGCAAGTGCTGATCGCTCCAGTGGCTTTGACCGAAAACCACATTATTGCTACATTAAAAAACAGTCGCCTCAAGGTTCCCGCAGACATGCACGCTACAGATAGAAGGCTTATGTGTCCTCGAGTACCTCGGGAAACTCATCCGTTCTATCCTCACATCCTCGGTCAGCGAAGGTCTTCGTCGCGAGTTGCGTCTCCCAAGCGACCTCGAGTGAAGGCGTGATACATGGCGCGATGCAGCATCCAGGCACAGCAATATATCGATCCTGTTTATTTTTGTGCACTCCTCTGCAGCCACAGCTGCTTCAAAGCATTATCGACCGCTCCAAAGCGTCGCTCCAATGTCGGCTTCTTCTTTCACGGACGTCTCCGCTCCCTCCTAGCAGTGCCAACCGAACTGACCCATTTTAGCTACTCCAGATATGATCTCATCCAGCAAGTGCTTTTAGTACAGCATCCACTGCGAGTTGCGTCGCTGGAGAAATCATCTGCGTAGGTAACCGAAATATCCACAAGTCGCTCGAGTGCGAAGGACAAGTTTGTCACTTTTCTCTTCTTTTTCCAACTGCACGCTCGCTGAAGTTCTAATTGGCCACACGCAGCCTAAAAGTTTCTCGCAATTCTTTTCTCTGGGACAGCAAGAAAGACTCTGCGCAGGTTGCGCGTTCGCGCTGAGCAATCGACAGCCTCCGTACAGGCTGATTGGACCCGTAAGCGGTGTGCGCACAATTCCTGAACGCGGCTCCCGCATACAACATACCCAATCACAGGTTGCCTAGTCTCGCACGTTTGACGGCCACAGCTAACGTAACGTAACACAGGCACTGTACACCAACCGTGTCGTTGGATCGTGGATCGACGAGCGTGTCATTCCCGGAAGGTCCAGTCGTTCTATCGGTCGCGTGGGTATCTACTTACGCACGCGTAATGCCACGCATTTCTCGACAATTACCACTCGGCAGGCCTTTTATTTAATTTCCCCAATTCATCCTCTTCCACGATTCGGCCCACGAATCCTCGCTAAACTCATTCGCGGAATAGGACCAAGCAGATCGTGAGCACCTAACTCCCTCCCATTTTTTCACTCGACTCGCTCTGCCGCCACAATTGCTTTTCGATATAAGAAGCAAAAACATAACTCATTAAAACACCTTTACAAATCAACTTTCGACTCGGACCTCATCGATTATCGTCGTCGTCGTCGCGTATCTCGCAAACTTCGCCTTTCACTTCTACTATTACCGCCGCACTCACTGTTTGCGTTCTCGGGCTGCTCACCGCTATAACCAAAGCCACTGTTTCGATTTTACAAATTCCAAACGCTGCATGCAACTTGTACAAGTTTTATGGAAATGTTACCGTCGCCAACATGCGAACGTCTCTCGTCATCGGCGACCCCGACATTACGTCTCTGCATTAACGTATGCGAAAAACAGTCGAGCTTGCCAGTATTAGACTAACAATGCATTCCGTAAGCTAACAGCTAGCAACGTGTGACGTGTGCACTGATTGAGAGGGGCTGGGCGAGGGGGAAGACCGTTAAAGATATGCGGGCTAAGACGTCTTTACCCTCATGAAATTTCACTCGATTACTACGTCTCACAGATAAGTTTTTCTAGAATAGTAGTCGTGTCTCTTCCGACGAAGTATCTACTTATCTAGACATCTGCCATCTTGTAATTCGATCAACGGGGAAACGAAGATAGCATAGTCGCACGTAACGCCTTGACTATACTGATAAAGAGGAATGGAATTTGACTGAGTGTTTATTTTGTTGCAAAGCATCGGATATTATCTGTTTTGAAAACCAGCCACGTTCTATGAGCAGCAACTAGCGAGAGGGACGAGGACACAATGTGGCTCGTCAATGAGTTAACGGTACCGGCGGTACGGGCAAGTACCGGGAGTAATCTTTCGGCCAACAAAGCCTGGACGCCCATAGCGCCTTAGGCACCCTAACGTACCCTAACGTACCATAATGTACCTTATTGTTCCTCGTCAGCCTAATCTCACACGTAAATCCATATCAGGGAAAAATGTACGAGTCTCTCCAACCTAAACAATAAGTCTACGGAGATATAACATTATCAAAGTGAAGAAACCTTCTGTTAGTTTAAATCGATAAATCTGTATTTATGTATTATACAAAAGATAAGCAATTGAATCCTGAAAACTATACCTTACAAGAAGTCGAAGAGATCATTGGTTTGTATGTTCAAACATAAACAAAATAAAGCAGTAGGAAAGCTGCACTCATTGTGCTCACTCTGGAAGATCATTCGGAGTGCGGTTAATGAAGAATGAGCAGTGAATTATTCAATGTGTGTTATTTGAAGCAACCTATTATCCTAGGCCTTCCAATCTCATTCAATGTCCTATGCCTTCCAATGTCTAATCAGGAGTTTCCTAGAATTCAAAGTTTGTATCACTTCCGGTAATGTTTACTCTCTCGCGTATACAGACGTGTATCACAAACCACTGGTCCCAACATACGGAAAATCATTCGAGTTAAACAGAAGTAAAACACGTACTGCATTCCGTACTCTTGGCGCGAGCAAAGATACAATAATAGAGGAACAGTAGATAATGCACGAAATGAATAAGACTAATAATGGAAGGAACATGAAAGGCAAATAAAACGTGGAAAACAAAATGAATCATTTCCGGTCTGACGCTCTCTGACGCTCATAATGGCGAACGCTGGAGAAGCGGAACGCGCGACTCGTCGCCCTGACATCGGAGATCGGACAGTCCCTAGTCGGTAAGCGCCTAAGAAATCTAGGAACGACCTGGACGACGTCAGCATACTGGAGCATCGTCTCGCAAAGGAAACTTTCACAGTTAGACGAAGGACGCATCCACCAAGTAAGCTTGAATGACAGAAAATTCGTCACTGGCGTACTCGGTTAATGATTCTCAGTCAGACGGAGAAGCAAAACTGTGCTCCGCGCCATTATGAGTTTAATCCGTCCCAAGGTGAACGAGAAAACGCCTCGAGGGAAAGAGCAGGATACCAGGATGAAACCTGGACACGTTATAGGTACTACTCTCCCATACATTTCTACTCTGAATTCCATTGGAAAATCACAGCCGGGTTCAGCTACCTCTGGCCCTGACTCTGAAGCTATCGCCGAATATGCTATAGTTTCTTGTTAAAGTATTTTTTGCAACCTATTTCATGTACGCAGTTCATGCACAACACACAAATTCTCTGTTTTCGTACGCCCATTGCCGCTCGATGTTTTTCATCGTCAATCGACTAACGACAAGAATTTAACGTCCTTCGACACAATGGAAATAGTAGCAAGTTGCGGACCTCGGGTCTCCCACAGCGTTCGGCACGATTGCGAAAGGAAAGCGGCCTCAACGAGGAAGCAACTTGCTCGTAATTTTTAAATGCACCGAATAGCAACCGAAAAAAGGTCGCCGAATCATCCAATCGAACGCCAGGACTCCAAGTAATTTCACTGTAGAGCTCTATAAAATCATTATAGTTTTTCACATTGACAATTTGCTATTTACATCGCCCGAATCGTACCATACAGGCTGCTTGCTCGACTTTACGATCTTTTCATTGACAGACACAAACTCACCCGTTATTATAATTGGCGTTATAACGCTAATGACGCAACTGCGCTTCGCCGTTAAGTTTCCCGTTCCTTCGAAGAGCGTACTCTAAACGCTCCACATTATTACCAGGAGACAAAGTAAAATGAACTACGTGCCAAACTGGAATACGCTACGAAATAATTAATCAGACAGGCAGAATAAACTCGACCTGCATCCTGTTTCATTATGAACAGACTAGATAATTCTATAATTGCCCCAAGCATGATCCAAATACTCGGGTTCGCTTCTGACCCGGAATCTACCGCACAAATATGAAGCAAGCGGTCGAAATTCTTAAATTTATCGAAAATCTAGAAAGATTTTAGGATACGTAGCATCAAGCTAAATGAGTAGCAAATGTGTTTTTATCAAAAATCGTCGCGTGGTAGAGATATATTTACTGCGTCTCCAGCAGAGGAGACGAATGTGTCTACAAGACACAGCGAGGATCGCGTCCACAACTTTCAAAATGATACATACCGTAATAACGAGGAGCTATTCAGGATAATTTAATGAATCCAATGAAATCCAAAGGCCGACGATGTTTGTACACTCGCGATTATCTTTGAAAAAAGAAAGAAGACACCAGCTGATCCAGTAAGAATAAACACTTGACACAAAACACTTCCTACACAGCGTCTCTCGCGCGACTAAGCTCTAGCGAATGCTGCTGACGAGTGCTGCCGAGTACAGTATACGAACTCGCACGAACGCGGCACGAAACTATCGCTGTACTGTGGGGCCCGTAGCAACTCGGGGCCCCTCGGGCATCAGTGATCAATGACTACGTTTACACGACAATCTTGAACCGGCTTAGTTAATACTGATCTAAAGGAATTGATCAATCCTAAATGTTCTTTAGAAGTAGAAATATCTGTGATTTGTCATTTCCTTTAGATCAATACTAACTGAACCGGTTTAAGACCGCCGTATAAACGTAATCAATGACGCTCAGTGCCACATGCAATGTCGGAGATGAGTTTAATTCTGCTTTGGTTTTCTTTTCTTTTTTTACAGCTTTCAGTATCGGCACAATAAATCTATTTACATAAAAAAAGAGGGTGTCGGTGAGCGACGATTTACTACACAAAATGTTGATTTGCGCGCTGCTTCACATATGTATGCTTTCAACAAACTCAATCTCACGTAGACTGGACCAATCGTAATTTTGGTTGTTTTGAAGTTGGATTTCGATCGGACTACAAACCGATTATTAAAACGGTTGGTTCGGTTCAGTTATCGTTAAATTAAGGGGTATCGACTCAAAATTAAACGAAAACCAACGAAAACTTAACGATTAGTTTGTTAAAAATTTCAATTGTCAGTCTACCGATATTCAACCATTTATGTGTCAACACTCGATGTCGTTCCATGGTTGATTTGAACACAGTACTCCTATTTAACCCTTTGTAATTCAACATTTACGGCTTTTTTATAAGTGATCTGCGAGTGCGGATGGAGTTCTGCCTTGTCCACGCTGGATGATTTCCTGGTTCCAATGGAATATTTGAGACATCACTACTATGCAGAAACTCGAACCTAAATCAGCTTTGCGCACCAAAGCCAGCAGGCAACGACCAATGAGCAAATAGCATCAAGCTGTTGACGTCATAAATCAGACCCAACGCATTTTGCCTATTGGTCGCTGCCCGCTGCGTTTGATCTGAATAGTCCTTAATCTTTATAATCGTAGTCGAACGCCTTATTAGGCTTAGGTTCATATTAATTTTTAGTATTCGTTGAATTCATGCACGAGGTAAACAGTTCGTCTTAGGTTACTTCAAAGTCGGTCCAGTCTACGAGAGACGAATTATGGAACGACTGAGACTACACGAGGCCATCTTACCGAGACAGCCCATACGTCCGCTTTGATGCTTTCAGGCACGTTTCCAATCTAGTTTAAAATGACGAAGAAATAAGAAGTGTTAACCTATCAGCACCGAAGAGATGTTGGTAAAGAGAGCAAGCCCCTTTGTGTTCTCTGTATCAAATGAACTATATGGCATTTCAATCCCCTTCAGAACTTACGGATATGCTGGTTCCAGCGTATTTTCCACGTCCAAATATGCCCATTAGTCATCAGACGTAAAGTCCTACGATGGCTGACTCTCTTTACTAATATCTCCTCGATGCTTATCAGTGAAGTGTGTAGTAATCAACAACAGGGAATTACCACTCATGATATTTTGATGTATTTTTCTTATTTATAAGGATTGATTAAAGAATATTTAAACTCATATTATTGTGCTGCGGCAATTTGCATCATCATCTAATAACTATAGGAGAGTGAAGAATTGTTATGACAGTTGGTCGTTTTCTATCACTTTTATTCAACTAAATGGTTGACATTCTTTTTTCTACATCTTATTAGCCAACTATTACACCGCTTTCGAATAGTAACACAGAGAACGTAGGACCCTTGTAACTGGACACACGTAACAATGAATTCAAACAGTGTAACAGATCCCTTAATGGATCAAATCTCTGGATCAGAGTATGCACTACAACTTGCATTTCAAACAATGAAAGAACGGTGTCAGCGGTTACAGAATAGATTAGCAGCTGTGGAGGAAGAGAATGTATGTTTACGTCTAGAATGTGGCAAGGACACATCCACTGCAGTTGTACGAAGCAGTGCATCCAGCGAAAGAACTGTTGTACAGACTTTACAGGTTTGTAATATTTATATAATTTGTCACCTAACAACTGACACCTAACATAGGTCTTCTCGTGATATTATGTGTGAAACTTTTTTGCAGGAAAAAGTAGAAGACCTTACGAAACAAAAGTCACAACTTACACATTATATTTTTATGGTTGCTGCAGAGAACCGCCAACTTTGGAATAGATTAACTCAATTGACAAAAACTAATAAATCATTAGGGAATCACTTGAATAAAATATCAAATACATTGAAGCAACATCCACCTATGACACCTTCAGATGTTTTGTCCTACAGCTTCAGAGACATTTCCAGCCTCATTAAAAATGAATCTACAAACTGTCTTCCATCAACAAATAATGGTATATCTTTAATTTTTTATTCTGACATATAAATAATTTATTATATTGTGATAAGCATAATAAAAACCCATTTAATTCCAGAGAATAGACAGCAGAGCTTGGAAGAAATGTCTTTAAGAATCCTTAATAGTTTAAAATTAAGAAAAACAGAGCTGGAACAACAATGTGCAGAGGTACTGAAACAATAAATTGCAGTTACGATAAGTGAACAATATATAATAATAGTTCCTGATTTAGATGATAGAAATGCAGAACAGTTTTGATTTGAATTTGCAAAATGGTGGATTCACTTATCCTGATGACGGAGACATAGATTCCTTACAACAGTTGAAGCAGCATGACATCAGGCTTTCTCAAACAAAGGATGCTCTCCTGGCACAACAAGCCAAACTCAAAAGTGCTGTGCGGAACTTAGAGATTATGAAGAAAGGTAAGATAAGCACGACGCTAATTATCCAAGTTGATTTCAATTCAAATATGAAAAATAGTATATATGAAATGTGATTTTCAATTTAGGTGTTATGTGTAAAAATTGTCGTGACAACGCTAGAAAGGAAATGTGTCAAATAGGAACGCAATTTGATTCGGATGACAGTTTGAAGGAACACGGCGCTACTCAGACAAGTTTCTCGCCATCTGAAAATCCTGATTTAGCAAGCGGTCAAAATATTTCTGACAGCGAGAAGAAGATGACTCAAAAAGTCTGCCCCCTTTGCGGAGCGTTATACGGAAAATCTACTACATTTTCGACATTCCACGAACATGTTTTAAATCATTTTACAGAGGAAGAGTGGGTGAATGAATTTGATGTAGTACATTGAAGTAATACTTTTGTTTATCGTTGAAGAAAAACGTAAAAGAAAATGATTGAATAATATTGTCTATTATTGGTTAGTGTGGGAGCCTTACAAGAAATTCATCCATTGCATACAATTCGAGTATTTTTCTTAAACAAGTGTTTAGCAATCCTGGGATCGCCAGGTGTAATTATAAATAGCTTAAAGAGATATAAAAATTGATTAGTTTGAGGAGAATAAAACGATTCAAAGTTGTTAGGTATTATAAACACAGTTTACAGTGTGCTTCGCACTTCGTAGCTCAGCGAGAACTAGAAGTATCGGTGCTATACGGATTGTAAATCCGTTCCTTTTAATCAACGAACTTTTGTAGTGATCGTACTATGCGAAATTATTATACTACTTTTTATTTACTTCGATAATCTTTTTACAGAACAATCATCAAGGCGAATATACAATATTGCGAAAACGTGTGGAAATGTTAATAAAACTCGACTTAATATTTTCCACTAGTTTTCTTATTTTTAATTATGCCAGTTCTGCAGGTTTCACCTCCTTACTATCTGAAGGTTCTTGAGTTGTTGGCTGCATGAGATTCTGATGGAACCATTGTGGTCGTTTTCTTGGTATCTCCACCACACGTTGGTTCTACGAAACACAAAATTTATGTAATCAGCAAGCAATATGTACCATTGAATTATTAGTTTACTTTTTTTTATCAAATTATCAGACTAAACATCTATAGAACCTTCCAAAATTCAGCAGATTTTTCCTCCTTTTCTCCTTGATAAAGTACAACTACTTCTTGCTCTACTGGCTTCAATTTCAACTGTGACTGAATAGTTTTCTGCAGTTTTCTAGTTTCCCGTTTTACTCTGGCATAACAGTGGCCTGAAAAATCATAGATGCAGTGAAATGTTTGCACTTATATTGTAACTTAATAGACTTACCACACAAATTCCCAACTTCATAATTATGACCACAATTTGTACACATTAAAATATTAGTCTTTGGTACCAACAGCTTCCAATTGTATTTGGGAACACCAAATTTTCTCTTTAGCCTCTTTTCAATAGTCCTCCTAGATTTTGGTACAGCCCAAAGAAAACCATCACCCAGTATATCCTTAATAGAGAACGCACTTGGTCCGTGCAATGATTGTGCCAAATTGCTGCTACCACTGATTGGCAGTGCACACAGTGCCTCTAATAAAATTAAAAAAAAAACGTCAAAACAAATTTCATTGTGTCGGCCACAAAGAAGAAATGTAAAATCTCTACCCAAAGTAAGCAACTAGGATTGAAGGTTATGTTATGTTCACTGCTAAGTAACATCTCACGACAACGTACCTATTGATTACAAAAGGATGAAGAGACGTGCTTACCAGGAGGAAATCCACGTCCAAAAAAGAGGTTGATCACATGATCCAGCTTTTGTAGAGCAATGCTTAGACGATTTATAATATGCGCTGCCATAGTAAAATCACAGCAGAACACAATCAGCCTTTGACGATGTCGGTCGCTGAAAGTAAGGATTTCTCACTAAACACACGTGTTTGGATAATCTATTATGATCAATTAGTTATTAATTAGGAAATTGAAAATGAAAGTTAACAAACAGGATATATCACGGTGTCATAAAGTTTTAACATCAGTTACTTCCTGACAAATCGAAACCAAAAGCGACCGGCTAAAATTGAAGTCGACCGAAACTATGATATGATCAACTATGATCAATATGGCGGGTTACTCTAGTCGGTCAGTTAGAATCAGGAGAAGCTCAGGAGAACACAATAGATGGTCACACAGCATGAAGGATTTAAGATGCCCAAGACCAGTCACGACCATCGATAGTTAAGGCTTGATCGTAGTTGAGTACTTAAATATATTTCCAATTTTAGGAGGATATTTACGATTTACGAAAGAGTGATGAAGAAGGGACGAGAGGAGGGATAGGAGGTGGGGATCGATTTTGAGGGTCGGTGGGGACTCGGTTAGTGGAACTTGAAAGTCTTTGCGAGCGGCTCCACTCGACTCACTACAGTTTTCGCTATGGCGTGTGTAGGGTCGAGTCGGCTCTGTGCTCGTGTGGAGAAATTGTGCCAGTTCGGACAGTTCGCCCAGTTTCGCAGGAAAGTTTCAACGACATGTGTTAAGTTTCGACAGGAGCTCCAGCAACCAGCTAACACTCTCGTGCAGCACTGCCAGGTACCGTTCTATTCCATTGTCGTGCTACCCTATCTTGACCTGATTACACATTATATCTACTTCTCGCTGAATCTGCGAAACAACGTACATTAACAGGAGCATTGGCACCGATCTCGACTATAATATCCAACTGAGAAACTATGCGCATTCAGTCAAAATTTAATTAATATCGCAATTCTTCCGATTTCAATTTTCTAACCTCCAACTTGTCTCGAGAGGATTTAGCACCTCGAAATGAAACATGGGTGTTATATCGTGCTCTGTCATTTGAAATAATTGTTATGAAGATATAATACGGTTAATTACAATAAAGCATACAAATTAACTCGATTGCTTGAATGCAGTAGAAAAGCTCTTGAAATTACATAATACGCTCTAGAAGTAGGACGGACCTCTGACCATTGCGAGGCATGATTTGACGAACATCCTCGGGCGATACTTTCGCAAATTAATTATTTGACATGGTGCACCTGGTGACAACTATTTGCTATTGACATGTCGCTGTTCATTCTTATTTCATAAAAATAGCACGTGGTGCATAGCAAAAGTTGCAAAAATGTTTCCCACGGCGTCGTCAGCTGTTTCTAGCAGACGCCACGTGAGTCGTCTGCTTCGACGCACGCAACTTCCCGAATGCGCATCCTTTCGCGAAATCTTCATAATGCAGCACACCTCATCTTGAGAATGTTGCCTGTTCTTTTCTTTATTCTTTATTCTTATCTTTATTCTTCACTGACAATTACATGTGACTATCATAGTGCGACACAACGTTCGAATATTATCTGGAGCTCACACGCTTCGTACGCTACATGTACGCATGCGTGATCGTAGCATTTGAAAACTACTTCGAAATATCCGCACCGCTGTCCACGGCAGTGAGAATAGAAGCCGAAGCAAGGCAAAAGTACAACTTATGTATACCGCTCATAATTGAAGGATCGGTATCCATGGGCATTCAGCGGACCTCGAACGTTCAGTAGTAGCTGAGTAATTACGCGTGAGAAAGTAATAGTAAGAAGTTAATTGGACGATCACCCGTGATAGATTCCTGGCGCTCAGGCTGCGTTTCCCTTTCAATTGTCAGAGTTTGCGTTTACGAAGTTTGTGCGTTCTTTTCACGAGGATAACCGTCTGATAACAAGGAAGGAGGAGACGCTCGTGTGTCCGGGAAATTCAAATGAGGACTTTCTCGCCCAGCGATTTCGAAGTCGCGAAAGCGAATAACACGGCAGCTACGAATGGAGGGAGGCGGAGCGAGAGAGAAAGAGAGAGAAGGATGAGACGGATTTGAGATTTTGGAAGAAGTATAAATAGATGTAGTGATTATAATTTGGGGGCCTTCCTAATTATCACAGTGGCCATGGAGCACAGGGCCACACAGACACATGGAATCGTATTCGATGGCCGCTAATCGTTATTCACGTTACGAAAGCGTAGGTAAATACGGCACGTGGGGCTCGTGGGGCCCGGGTGGGGCAGCAGCCCCGGGGCCTGTGGATCTCACAGTTGTTACTGTAGTCCGAATATTGGTGAATTGGCGAAACCAGTTGGCGCAAGTAGGTCAACCGGCGGAACCTCAGGTCTGGCATCGCGAAAGATGGAACAACGCGCGGTCGATGCTGCGATCGAACAGGGTGGAATGTGCGTGGAGACGAATGAGAGAGCAAATGGTGAAATTGATGGAAATAACTGGGTAAGAACGAAGTGGAGACTCGACTGACCACTCGTTCGCTCGCTCGCGCTCTTGACTTTCTCGAGTGCAACTCGGCTACTCTTACTCGGCGCGAATTCCTGCGTACAGCTCCGCGCCTACCTCGTCCTTGTCTCCGTCCTCACTTTCATGCATGACGCGGACTCGCGCGCGCCGAGAATCGCCAATTCAGAATTGAAACTGGCAAATCCGAAGTGGAAAAGCGGGAAGATCGAACCGTAAAGGAAGCTCGTGCGACTTCCGCCTTGAGCTTTGCAGGCAACCTGCGACGAAGCGAAAAAGTTGAAAACTAAAAAAGTAGGAATGTCCTCTTGCAATCGTGCTCAGTTATTCGATCTCGCGTTTTTTTTCCTCTTCATTCCTCTCGTCCTATACTCGTCCTATACTCGTTCGAATTCTCGTTACCATACCAGTTCACTCCAACTGATCTCTTTGAAATTCCGCACTCGTCTTCCTGTAGCGCGTCAAACGCGCGCACAGGAATGCATGAATATTTTCACAATACAATTATATTCAGGCAACAAATTACTACGGCTATGGGCGAGGGCAGCATTAGCATAGAATCGCGAGTGTGCAGCTCGATCCGTCTGCCATTTCCAATTTCGTAAGGTCTAAGATGCCACCAATGGGCACAGACGCGATGGCGCTCGACGTCGATCCGCCAAGGCTGCGTCTTCTGGACTCTGGCGGCAGGTTAGTTTGGATTTGCCGCTCTTCGTGCTCTTTTTTCCTTTTCTAGAATGAATGGTCGGACGTACGTGGAGACGCGCGGTTACGTCGTTCCGTCGACAGGTGGCAGGCTGCTGGCACAGACTGGACGTAGCCGCGAAGGACTGCGTCCCAGATAACCGGTCAGAGACACGTCGTTCCTGACATTTATGTGTCTAGTATTAGTCAATCGCAGCTATTCCCATTAACCCTTGCCGGCTCGTGCCTCGCTTTGCCCACTTACCATTATGTACAAATCATCACATGAAATATAAACTGTGGCTGCACGCAATGACCGGGGAATATTAAAATCCTGTTGTATTTCCTGGGGGTACAAGGATCACGACCTGTCCGACATTTCGCAACAGTCTCGTTATTCCTGTCTGACAACACAAACGTCTCGATTCTGGGATATCGTGTTTCACCATCCATTGCACTTTCGCGTCTATCCTTCACTCGCATTCGCTTCTAGCTCTCGACACTCCCGATCCTCGATCCTCTCTCGTTATTAATACTCCTATCGAGTCCTTTCCCAGCAATTACATAAATTGATGTTGGCGAATCGGCGCGAGTGCCTCGTTATAATGAAATTATACAACAGGACGGATACGTTCGCGGAGAACTTTTACTTGACGCTTTAGCAGCTCCAGCCGCTCGGTTTTGAGTAGGTCGATGTCGACATGCCGTCACTTGTCTCGCGATGCTTCGGGACCCGCAGGCAGCATGGCATTTTAACAAAAACTCTATTTTCGCTAGAATCTTCGCGACCGAATCTCAGCCAACCCGTAGGATCTTCGATGAGAGAGGGAGTTGATTATCAGACGAAGAGTCGCCCGCGCTCAGACATCTCGTCCATTTCAGTACGAGTGGAAGATTGAAATTCGAGTGACCTGACACGCTGGCGCATTGCCCACCGCGAAGTGGAAACGAATCCCAAGGATAATAAAACAGGATACGGAGTGTACGTCGTAATCGTGCAGTCTTTGTCCTCGAGGAAAGGAGACACGGACAAAGTCTTGGCGATGGGAAGACGATTAACCCACAAGTTCCGTAAAACACAAAGAGCACCGTGCAATCGCGTAATCGCGAGGATGCGGCCGAGGCTGAAAGATAATCATCTTGCTTCAGCTCACAATGATCATTAGGGACACAAGCACGAGGGTCATTTGCACGTCATTGCCAAATTCAAATGTCGCGATCGACAGAGAAGATTCGGTGAGATAAAATTCTTCCTACAAACATTTCCTCGGCCGTTTCATGGTCGCGGCTCACGTGTCCTCCGAATGGGCATCCAATCGCACGCGAGCTTGCGCAACCGATTCGCCGTCGCGAAGAATTCGATTCCCGCAAAAAGGGACACGTGCCTGTCGCAACGTCTCGGCTTCTTTCGTGCACCTCGACGTCGGACGCTACGCCTTACGCTGAAAGCCTTGCTCAGGATACCCAGGAGGCGCTGTGCATGTCGAGAGGCGAAGCGGCGATGGATCGCCGAGTGACATTGTTTTGGCTAATCGGAGTGACGAAACTCGCTGGTCGCCTGAGAAGAAGACACAACGGGTGCGTTCGCTGTCGGAGAGTGGCGGCCGCGAGAAAGAGGGGAGCTGGGGGCTGCGTCCATTGATGGCGCGTCCTAGCGCAAGTTGTACGACTCGTGAATCAGCGACGCTTCGCCTGCGTCAATTGGACGCCTCCTGCATGAATGAACGATCCTCCGGCGCGCATTTGGCTTCGTACTCCATCTCGCCTTTACAACCTCGTGTTTGCTCTTCGGTCGATCGCTTCTTCTCAAACGACTTGCCGCGAGCACAACTGACTCCCTCTTGCTCCGCAGGAGAAAATAATTCTCCCGGGTCCAGCAGCCAGATAGAAATTTTTAGGGTGCGCCCGCGTTCAGCTGTATCAGAGCGCATTAGGCTTTGCGTAGGTTGCGAACAAAAATTGCTTGAGTTAATAAAAGAAGAAAAAAATGGAACGAGCATTCGGACTGAGCAGCGGTCGAATTGACTTGGCTAGTATCTTTTTGTATTTTGTACTTTCGGTGTAGAGCGATCTCAATGCGGAAATCATTTCTTCTTTCTAAATACCGAATTTACTTTTTATAGTTTATTTGCACGCGAGTCATTTTGACAAAACGGATAACCTGATTCGTCTACGAGATTTCACACACGTTCGCCACCACGAGACGACTGCTAGTATAATCAGATGTATCTTTGAAAAAAGATTTTGACGGCAATTTTGACTAATTTTATAAATAAATATGATTATTCGATTGCCAATTATTTATTCTGCCCTAAGGAATGCCTCTAGTTTTTATATTATTCTGGATTCTCATGGTTCGGCACGTGGTCTCAAAGTCCAATTATATATTTGCACCACAGGCGAGAACTAGTCGCCGGACTACAAGACACGTCTCCTCCCTGTGCCTACACGCACACACTTGCTCACGGAGCCATAGTGGCTTCATTCGATTCAGCCCAAAACATGGGATCGTCAAGGAAGAACCGATGACCCGAGATCTGCTCCTCCAGTCGGTGTCTCCGTCGCCTCCGGATCCATCGACATAACGGATCGCTAGTAAATTATATACAGTTGCGGTACTGTGTCGTGCTACGCCTGGAAGCGAGTAAATTATGTATTTCATTAAGGCAAAGTCACCAGCGAGTAAAGGAGCGGGCCTCGCGGATTTCCAGCACTCCGCCAAAGGGAGAATTGGCCGAATGATGCTCAAGAGGCTGGCGATTCCGCTTCCGCATGTTTAGGCGTGCGAACGAGATGCGCGATTCTACTTGGCAAACTCAGCTCGAGGACAGAAGTCGAAGCCGAAGCTGTAGCGCGCATTCCCGATCGCTTTATGTATCTTCATTCGTAGTCGGAACGCACGATGTCCATTCAAGGTCTAGTAGTTCCGTCACTCTGTGACTCTGTCACTCTGTCACGCACTTCTTCCCAGGAGGACTGGTCGATTGTCCATTATCAATCGTCTATTGCCGATTGCCGATATACCGTAACGGCTCGCATAGTCGGTTCCCAACGTCGGCCTCCCGGCTTTCGGTTCTTGGTCGGTCATTGACGCGTCTCGCCGTTCCCAAGAATCCTGTTCGCAAAACTCGCTAAAATATTCAAAAGCCTCCATCAGCGAATTCGCAGGGATGGCACGTCCTGCCGAAGGAGTGGATCGCGATGGTCGGAGTGCGTAAGGATTCCCAAGGCCATCGCTATACATAGGAAGGCAGACGCACCTGACGGTCGTGGCTTCCCAGCTGGCGGAGGGAGGAATGGCCGAGGGCCCAGGCGTTTCTCGCGTTGCCCTCGATATCCAAATGCGAAGCGTAGTAAAAGCTGAACGCATTTCGCTGGTCCGTACGTGAGCGCGAGCACAAATATCAAATATATTGAGTACGCCGAGTACAAAGAGTAGGATAAGTAAGAGAGAAGCCACGAAGAACACCGCGAGCACTCTGCCGTGGCAAAATTGCCCACTGCCAATGCTTCTTGCCGAAGGTAATGTGTGGCAAATCAATGTAAATCAATGGAAAAGCATTCATTACCTTTGGGAAAAGAGCATCGGCAATGGACTCTGCGCGTATAAGACGCAGACACTGGTCTAATCAGTCGGGAGACGCTGACGCGTCGTCGACCAGCTGTTCAGGGATTACACGCTCGACGGGACCTTCTTTCTCCACCTGCAGGGACTCTCGCGATCAGCGCCAAGGCCGGAAAGTGTCACGAATCAGCAAAACGGCACTTTCCACTGTGGGGCCGTTGCTGGTGCCGCAATAAGTTTAGGGGCTCCCTGTTGGGTCCATGCAAGCCCATTGCCATCCAGCCAGCTTGCCTATCCTTGATCTTAACCTTCGCCGATGAACTGCGGGAACTGGGTTAGTTGGCTCACTCGCTGCTCCTTGCGCTGGCAGGAATGTATTGTTAGATCCGGCACATGCAGCAGCGCAGTTTCTAATTCCTGCCCAGGAGATATCTCGACAGTGCCGCATACTACACTGGAATTGACTGATCTTTTGCTTCGCTTCTGAAAAAATACAAATTGGTGAAAACAACAAGTTTGCCGTACTTGAAGCCTTTCGTGGAGCCTTTAAGATGCTTGTCGATAATGGGCAATGACTTGCACGAGCACGACAGTGCTTCCATGACACTACGACAGATTACATGGTTCACTAAACTGTCTACTAAAGATGTTGGGAGTTACATTTAAATATGGACGCAGAGACTTCCCATCTGCGGTTATCTTGGATACATTGAAGAAATGGGTTTGGAACCCGGTTGCCGGTTTGCTAACACTTTCCGATCCTCGCCACTCGATCAGGTCGTCAATGTGTCGCGTCGACGTTCTCTCCAAGAGGTGGCGCGGGTCAAAGACCCTTCCACAAGAATGTAGAAAGGTTTTTGAGAGCCAAGAGTGTCAAGGACGCATCTGCTTGAGTCTCTTTTAACGATGCGAGTTAATCCATAGCTTTTTGGAGCTTCGGGTAATTCTTATGGAGATTCTCGGAGAAATGTCGGTCAAGGGCGAATCTTGGATTTGGTATATCCTAGCGCTGCAATGACGTCTACTTGTTCGGTAGATCTAAACGAACGACCGCAGAGGGTGCGCGAGGGAGATCAGACGAGATACCAAGCGATCAGAAGCGAGAGGAGAGATCGTGAGAGCGACCTTGATTCCAGTGGCTGGATTTACTTGCTATCTGCGGAGCACGCCACCTTCGCTGTGGGCAGCATCTTCAAGCGGACGAGCGAAGGCCCAGCCGGCCAGCCGTTTCAAATGTGGGTCGTTTGTAGCCTGAGAGTCTTGGGAGAAAGTATAGATCCCCCTTCTCTCCCCCATCCACTGCTGGCTCCTCGTTCCATCTTACTCTCTTTCTTTTCATTCGTTTTATTCCGTGCCCCCTCCCCCCTCCGCCCATCCCCAGGCAGCTCAACGAGGCCCCTGAACGTCTTCAAGCTGGTTTCTTCAGGAATTCTTAGACAATCTCCTTCAGGTTCAAAGGCTGCGGGAAAGAGGATGCCTGGCTAAGCAATGGCTACGAGGCCCGGGTCTCGATTTATCGGCTCTGAATTATCTCGCCTGGCGTCAGTCGGTCTGATGATGGTACACGGAAGTGGAGCATTTGCCGGGACGGCGAGCACGCTCTGTCTGAGAAGCCAATTAGTTCGGCAGGTGCAGGTCGAGTAATTGACTTTGCACAACAGAATTTCGCAAGTTCGAACCGAAAGAGCGAGTGCTCTCTTCCGTAGACCGACAGGGACTCACCGGGGGCTCCGTGCGGGCCATCAGGTCCACTCGCAGGTCTGGCCGGCGACAAAACAAACAGGACGCAAGGACTCTGACGCTTTGACGAGGCTTATAGGAAGTATTGAAAGGTCCTTTCGTTTCTCGAAAAAATGAACTTGCTACGAGAGTCAGAACGAGCACCTTCTCAGCGGTAACGAGACTTCATTCTATTCTGGTCCATGATCTTCGGAATATTGGCGCGCCAAGGGAGATTAATTTGCTTTGTAAAATTAGGGAGTCGACAGTGCGTGATCTTCGGATCCTCCAAGTTGGCGAATACTCAGTTGCGCAATGACCGGTTCCGTGTTCGAATCTCTATCGGCGTCTCTACGAATGCAAATGCTCCTTTGGAAATATAGTGAAAGCGGCGTCCTGCTTAATTCGTCGTGTGCGAATAGGCGAGCCTAAACTGACCTGACCCGAAGACGCGTCCCTAGTCTTCGCCTGGCGTCTCTGCTGCCCAGCCCTTCCCTTATCTCGGTGTCCCTTGGTCTGATTCAGCGGGAGCACTGAGAGTACTGAGAGAGTAGCATGCACACCCACGTGGCATTTCCCACGGGTAGCTGCATCCACGCGCTCGATCAATCGATCCACATCATCCGATCAAACCCAAGGATTGAGAAACAAAGAGGAGAGGATGAGCATGTGTGCTATATGAGCCTCTCTGGTCAAAGCGTCTTTGTCGGCCAACCGGCTGGCACTCTAGGAGGGCTCACTTTCGAAGATGCCGTCTCGCGCGGATTATGCAACTTACGTAAAGGTCGCTCGTTGTGGAGAACATAGGCCTATGAATCCACATTCCGCTGCGGCTTGGTAAACTTTTAAACATTTACCCGCATTCTTATTGTCGAGAATTTTCTTTTCCCACCGAGCAAACGCACAAAGAGAAACCATAGGTTTTGAGAGTTCTCCATCTTGCCAGTCGCCTTTAGTTATTTATTTTTGTAAAAAAAAAAAAACTTGATTTTGTTACAAAACTATTATTTTCCCTTGCTTGCCTCTAGCCACAAATTCCTGTTCATTTCTTCTCCCATCGAACTTTACGTTAACTACAGGTTGACATCACATTGCTACACTCCATCTGCGGCGTCAGACGGTCCGGCCATGTAACCCATGCCTCACTTTCTCCTCTTACACACTTGACTCGACTTGACTCGAGTCGACTCTATCGGATTCAATTCGATTCGATTCGACTCAGTTCGATAGGAGTGTATAAGGCACGGCGACTGACGCAGGTTCCCGCTGCGGATCTTCGCCAGCATCCAGCCTTTTGCCTACGAAGCAGCGAATCTAATTTCGCCTTCGTATATTAACACTCCTTAGTCGAGTGCATGAATTTCAAATTGTTGTGTTTACAAGCTCGTCCAAGCGAAAGTAAAAATCGAAAACTTTCGCCGGCACCGAATGGACTTTTGCTCATCACGCATGAATATATTCGGCGTGACGTACGACTCTCTATGTCACACTAGACCTTGCAATCGTACAATTTCCCATGAGAAATCAAAACCGGAATCCCATAAGATCCTTGACAGAGTTCAGGCTAATAAACGATTACAAGCACCTACGACGTCACGTCCACGATTCCTCGTGTAAAATTTTCGCCGAAGGAAATTACTCTGTGAAATGCAAATTCTTGATCTACGGATCAGCCCAAACTTCTTTATTGATTCGTGCGGTAATAAATTCCGTGCGTGACTACTTATTACTCGTTCGAGCAGTCAAAGAGAATTTCTAATAGAATTTAGTATTGGCGACACACTTTGACTGGACTGATGTTAATCATCTGGTGGAACGGGCAAAATTTTTGAGAAGGGTATTCCGATAAGATCTGTGTACGAGTGCTTTGCCATTTACGAGAATTAAAAGGTCTCGATCCTTTCGATATACGATTTCGGGATTTCTATTTCTTGTGAAAGTCCGGGAATTCCAAAGCGTTATTTCAATATGGAAAAATAATGTTTTCCCCATTAGCCGAGGTTATTGTGCGTTAATTGGAATTAACGTAAAGCGACTTGCGTTTAATATTCATGAGAATTTCTTACGTCTAGGGCATTAACCCTGTTGACATCAGCGTCGCCTGGCCACGCCCTTTCGGCTCTAATGGCTGTTGACGCTTCGAGAGATTTCAGAAAATGAAAAATAACGAGTCCTTGGGCTCCCTCGTTCCATTGTAACGCACGCATCCCATATGCAGCTCCGCACTGGCTGGCTCACGCGAAGAAGAGGAATGCACATTGTTGAGGACCTTGAAATTTCATAGCCAGTAATGCGGGCACGATATACTTGCTTCTCTTTTGGACAGTGCTCTAAATGGAAAGGAAAAGTAAGGTCGTGTGAATTGCAGCGTGACGTAGTAATCGTGGTCATTATAGTCTTCCTCTTAAGTGTCCTCTAATGCTTCGACGTAAGCGCTAATGGACACGGAAGTGGTGTCTTCATTTACGTCCCGTGCTGCGTAGGAGGGCGAAGTAGTCGTAAATTAAGTATGGAAAGACGTCCTCGACTGTGAAGGCCAACTTGAATAGTTTTATGCCGGATTCATCCGCACCCATCACAACCATCGCGTCCGTGTCGCGAAGATGCCTTAGTATTTTAAGCAGTCGACATCAGGAACTTCGGAGCAGGAATTTGGCTGTGCCGAGTTGAGGTCATCGACAAGAGCTTTTGCATAAATTTCGCAAGACGTTAACTCGTCAAATGTACGTGTAATCTTTATTCTTATATTGCCAGATATTCCAATGCTGGACGCGATCCGTGATGCTCGATTCTTACCTGGTCGACCGTCCGTCTGCCTGACTCGAGTTCCCAGCCTGATGGCAACTGCATGGCTGGAGCCAGTCGGCCCGACTGCTGGCTGCACATACTATAGCTGCGGCTTTACGAGCAGTCTGGCCGCTCTCGTAATTCGTAATAGGAACAGTTGGCACCGTTTCGATTACTGTAATTGCCATTATATATTTCTTTTGCAAGGATTCTGCAATGGCGTCGCCTCTTTCGGGGTTCCTTTTACAAACAAGAGGAAGAACTGTCGTTTGTCCAGATATTATCGTGCAAGCATGGAAGGACAATACTCGTGTTACAAAGCAGTTTCCTAATTGGAATATTAAGACTTATCGCAACCTGCATGTAGGCCGAGGAGTCAATCGCTTTTGCCACAGGCAATCGTGTCCACGTGGCCAGTCACTTTCGTCGCTCTCCATAGAAACGTTAGGCCTCGTCCTAACAGTACATGCCACTGGCTCACAATTCATGCTTCGGTCAAATATAATCGTGCTGATCCTAGTCTCTTGCACGACGCCATTGCCAATGGGACTCGAGTGCAGCTTTCGCATTTCCGCTATAAAAAGTGTGGTCTAAGTCAGCGTATTCTTAGAGACGTTTCTACGACAGGTCGCAGAGTACCTTCCGAGTCAAGATCTATTCCCTAGTCCCAATGGATTTTCGAATCTGCGAATGGGAGTCGCTGCTAGTCGTCCATGGTGTCTCTTGTGAAGTCTCACACGATTGACACGTGACTCAGGGTAGACCACTTTCACATTCCTCCTCATTATATTCCACGTGATTGCTCCTCCTGGTCTTATCAGTATTACATATTGGGAACATTAGCCGCTTAAGGTGAGCATCTCGCGATCCATAAATCACTGATCAATCGGTTCGTTGATCTTTGGTATTGCAGTAATCGTATCGGTTACGCAACCCTGGCTCATGGAAGACTGGGAGTCAGGTTTCAATCTACACGAATGCTTTTCATGGCGGTGCTATCAGTTCCTTCTTCTTTCTGAAGCGAGATTCCTTTTTCAGTTTTCAAGGACCTAAAGCCCCGCGAGTCAGGGATTCTTGAATAAATAATGTGCCACTCATTTGTTTATTTTTGATTATCGTCCTCCCACCCCTCCCCTTGCCGCGATCAAAATCACGAGTCATTTGTATTCCGCCGGGCAAACACTTCCCGGAAGATTGCCGCGCAATTCTTTTTGACGTATCTCTCTTAAAAGTTCTACGAGGCCAAGTGTCTTTTAGAAGTAATTTTTACCAATTCGAAAAACAGTAACTTATGGCAGCTCGTGACTCCCTGATCCCATCTAACGTCCTGGCCTTTCCAAATCGACGCATTTGTCTTTCTACGAGGATCGTCAAATATTTCTGTTTTACGGCAAAGACTTTAAATGTGAGCGGTGCATTTATCCGTGTAATTAGCCTTGTAGGCAAGGAATTTGTTAACGAAGTAAAAGTCAGATTGTGAACTTGCCTGGATGCAGAACCAGTACTCCTAGAATGTAATAAGTGGATGATTAACGTCACGACATGCGCGTATTACGAGCTACGCATGGACACACATCGAATACGGTCATTGCTCAATGTTGCACGTATGTCAGTGCTGCTAGGGCAACGATCATTTGTTCGTTTTCATGCGAGCGACTGTAAAGGCCGCGTAACGTGGCTATCGTCTCCGCCGAGCGAAACGTAGTGAAATCGAGCGCTCTTTCCGACGAGCGGACATCGTGACTTCAGGGGGTCCAATCGAAAGGGGTCGGAAATTGAAAGATGCTCGCAAGCCAGGAGCGACAGCTGCTGCCAAGTAGTAGCTGAGGGACGGCCTGTCGTGCAGTACGCACTACGCGATCACGTTGTACGTGGCAGCCTTGATATTTTCAGATTTTCACCGTTCGTCCCGTTCGATAGCATCGAAATAACATCGATGCAACCGCAGGGAAAGTAACGTGACATTGACACGCAATTCTAGGCGTGAATCGTCGCGACTCTCTTTATTCGTTTAGTCACGCCTGTCAGCACTTTTCGAAAGCTATGAGACTGCCGTCGGGAAAGGCGCGATTCAATCAGGGCTGAGCCATTGAAAATCCCTTTAGAATAACCCTTGGAAGTCATTGCCCTTGGGCCCTTCGATCTTCATGCTACCTTAAAAGACATAGCTTTTCCCACGAGTGTAGAAAACCGTGGGCGTTTTAAATGCGTTGGACGTTGCGTAGGCCGACCTGCTCCGTCATCTATGTCGGCTTTACGAGTGGACCCTACGCCATGAGAGAAATAAAACGGATGCTGATTTCAGTGCTTCGAACACTCCAGATGCACGGTTTGAGTTCGAGCTGACGATCACGTGGCGAGGGATTGCATAACGTGGACTGACCGGAGCAGAATCGAAATGGATGGAAGTGGTGGGCCCCACGTGCTCCGATAATTGGGCTTCACGAGTTGCTAGGCGCCCAATCACTTTGGCGCTAATGAAATCACACGGGCAAGAGAGGGTTCTTGAGAGGACTATCAAAAAGCCAGCATTCTTTTTTTCTCCAGTGAAAGACAAAATAAAAATTTCAGTTCGAATTCTATGTTGACATAGCTACGTAGTCGTCACGTGGGCTCGAAGGCTCTAAGCTGCAGCGCAAACGTGTGTTGCATAGGAACTCGCTAGAACAGGTTAGCTAATAATTCGTTGTACCGATACCAATCTGGCAACTATCCGAGTATCTAGAGCAGTCGCTCGATCGTGGCAGCGATCGCAGACGAACGATCGAGCAAGAATATTCTGAAATCACAAGGTGACTGCAGTCTACGCTGTTCGTTCGCTGTGCGCGCATAGTTGCACACGTGCATATCGCGCACTCAATGACCTCGATAACGTTCAACGTGTCGCCCCTCGCGCCTCGATTTTACTCGTTAATGAAAACTTGTGAAACTTGCGAAATGACATGCTTGTCCGAGTGCATTGCTTCATCCCGACGCCTCTATTTGCAGTTCGCGTTATCCTGCGATGCACTCCGATGCACGTGGATGCACTCGACCCCAAGAAGGATGCAACCGGGTGGTCGCTTTCGGCGGTGCCGCTGGTGCGTAGGCACGCGCGCCGTTCCTTGAAAAACAAGCAGTAGTACGAGATCGTCTGGGGCGGACATCGTACAGTAGTAGACGATGCGTGGCGTCCGACGCCTCGCTCGCTAATCAGATGTACCAATCGGTTCACTCCTTTCGACTGCTTCGCATCTTTCTCTCGGCCCTTGGAAAAACGTAGGCTGCACTTGTCTGACCCACTGCACTTTTTCTTTTTCAGACTGACTCCAGGGCACGCATCTGCAGTAGACTCGAGGCAGTGCGCTCGATGAGTTCCATGCAGACGCAGCAGCCAGGATCGTTGCCCGAGTACCAGGTTGACCCTTACCGCCTCCTCGAGGATGACCTCAAGGACGTCTACGACGATATACGACAGGTAGCAGTCGAAGCAACTTGTGTCTTGGCACATTTTAAAATCCATTAAGGAGCTCGAGAATTATGCGTGAGAGAAGAGGACACTCGTCGGGACGATAGTTGGCGTCCGTGTTGCTCAATGGTGCATTAGACACGATAGAAAAGTCTAGCCGTGGACTAGAGTTGCGGGATAACCAAGCGTACGATCGGTCATGTATATTTATAAGTCGCACTTGCCGATTCGACGTTCCTGGCGACACGCGCCCATGCAGCATTAAGTCTCGGCGAAAGCCAACGTTAGCTTCACGGTCTGCATATGAGGGAACTTTTACTCGGCAGCGTTAGATCATACGTATACAGGTAGAAATATGTGGGAAGGCACATCGCACATCGCACATGCGAACGCGTAGAAAGCAATGCCAAGCGGCCTCCCTTCTTGGTGTCCTTCGCGCAATAGAAGACCGGATACTCGTCCACCCTGAAAGGTAGCTACACTTGAATTCGGCGACGCTGACGGCGTTTGCGTCTTCAACCTTCGCCCCGCCCATTTAATATACCATCAGCGATTGCTCAATTCTCTCGGAGTCTCGCGAACGTAACGAACGTCAGACATTCGCGAAAGTGGGTAAAGGTGAGTAAAGGTGGGCAAAGGTGGATACCTGCGTGCGAGACCTCGTGTTATCCTTCCTGGGAAGCAACGGCCAAACGGAAATTGGTAGAAAACGCATTTCACCTTGAAGCTCTACGTCTTTCGGCTCCACCTCGTGGCGAACGTTACGCTTCTCGTTGCTCGGAGCGACGGAGCGCAAAAATGCTGGTTATTTAACATAAAATGTAAAACGGAATTCCTCGCGAATGAGCGGCCATTGAGAGAGACCTTCCACTTTTGTCTTTGGCCAGAATCCAGCGCAAACTTTCAGAAGCGCGTTACGCACCTGCGTGCGCTTGCGGAATTCAAAATGCGATCGCTCTTTTCGTTCCAGTCTCTCTGCGATAAATAAAACATTGCTCGTCACGTACGTGATCCAGGGACGTTCGGCGAGAGGGGAGAGAGCGCCGTGAGAGTGAGAAGGATACTGTGTCCTCTCCTCTCCTCTCCTCTCCTCTCCTCGTCTGATTCCCAGCAGCTGTAGTCTCATGAAACCGCATTTCCAGGCTCTCACGGAGAACACGACGCAGGAGGACCTGAAGACCATAGCGACGTATTACTTCGACGGCCAGGGAAAAGCACTGCGTCCGATGGTTGCGATTCTCATAGCACGCGCCATCAATTACCACAAAGAGAGAAGGTGAGAGGCCGCTCCTTTTCTTTTGCTTTGGAACTTATCCTCTGATGTATTTACAGCGATCTCTTGGCGTCGCAGCGGCAGGTAGCGATGATCGCCGAGATGATCCACAGCGCCTCCTTGATCCACGACGACGTGATCGATCAGTCGGATTTCCGTCGGGGAAAACCTTCGGTGAACGTCCTCTGGAGCCAGAAGAAGGTGAGACAAGATCCTCTCCTCCTTAATTCGTGTGCCGCCTGTCACACATCATGGTCATAGATATTCATCAGGGGATTCGAACTCTCAAGTTCTCGCGCTGCCGTCCGGAAT
This sequence comes from Syrista parreyssii, assembly GCA_030142615.1. Taxonomy (NCBI): domain Eukaryota; kingdom Metazoa; phylum Arthropoda; class Insecta; order Hymenoptera; family Cephidae; genus Syrista; species Syrista parreyssii. The sequence continues at coordinate 391,940 of JARQTG010000191.1, forward strand.
GTCAGGAAGGAGGTTAATGCAATGCACGAACGCGGCCACACACTTTCTTATGGATCCGGAAGCAATGCGGTCGGGTAGCAAGTGACTCTCGAATCCGTTTGGCTGTGCGCGCTGGAGCGTGGCGCGCGTACGTGCGTACTTGCGTACGTGCGTAAGCGCAACGCTCACGCATGGACCAACTCGTTTGCTATAAAATCCTAGGTCAAGAGCACTCGTGTACTTTCTTTCGATATTTTCATAATTACTATCAATTATCATTAATTCTCATGGCCAAACCAAGGAGAGATCGCTCCAAAGTAACCTTAGCAGTCGTCGGTATTTGCTTTCCAGCCGTGCGTGGCTATTGATTTGGTACAATAAGAGCCAGCTCGCAGTCTCCCTGCACCGCTGCAAGACCTTGAGTGTCGATTGCCATTCAAGGCGCTAGTGAAACTTCTCTTTGGCAGGGAATAAATTTGAGCGAAATGTTGGACCGTCCGTAGACGTTTGAGCGACGATGCCAGTGGTCGGGAGCACGCAGGAATCGGTAGCGCGGGGTTGTCCGTCAAGGCCGAGTGACCCCAGGACTCTAACGAGTCACGTAATGGGTTCCTATTAGCGACCTGCTAAGCGGCACTGTGTCAGTTGCTCAAGTAATATTTAGCAGTTTCGTATGGAAGTGGGTGACGCTGTGAGCAGATAAGACTGCTGGCTTACAGGATCTTGCGCTTTGCGATTACTCGACGAATCTTTGGTCAAAGCGGGTGTCGACACTCGATTTGTTAGGAAGCCATCCTTCAGAAGCTATCGGGCTATACGGATTGATGGGATTATTGATTAGACTAGTTTTCGCACGAGGCATTCGCAAAAAGGTCGGACTTTCCCAATCTTGTGTCGCGTTTCTATTGCGACGTTTCCACCTTTCCACCGCGGTCGGTTCACGCCTAATTTAATAAGTATTTTGTAACGCCGGCATTTCGCTCGCTGCCCATAAATTTGAAGGTACGTACGGTTTTCGAAACGCTCTCTGAGTCTATCTGTCTCTCTATTCTCTATACGCACACGCACACACACTTGCACGCGTGGCAAACAAAGGCGTAGACACACTCGGACGCGCACACCTGCTCGAGCCTCGCATATTCGATTATGGTGAAACTTTAGACTTACGACTCATTTGGAGACCTCAGAGAAACAGATAATGAAATCCTCATCGTTTCTTTAAGACTTCTTTTTTCATATAAAAAGAGATACCTTTGCCGCACTCGGATGTAAAGTTCTCTGGCGGAAATGTCGCCTGGTAAAAGTACCTATTGGACGACGTGCGCGGAGGACCTCGCGGGATTTTGTCCTTCTTCATCTCCTCCTAGCAGCAGGTGTAATGGTCCATAAGAGATGGACAGAGGAGTCATCAGCAGCGACTGCTCGTGCCACATACCATAAATAAAAGTGCCCATTGTCTCGAAATGGATTACGTCGCGCGGTTCTTTACAATACGTATTTGCATACTGACGACTTTCTACGTGTCGCACGAAAATTCCTCGCAATTCAGGCTCGCAGTGTCCTGCCGCCGATTGGAAATCAATTTGATTGACACCGAGTCGGTTCTCCAGCAGTTACACATTCGATAGAGATGCCTTGCCGGTCCTTTCGTGTTCTCGAGGGAAAGTCAAAATCCACTGGACGGCGGCGCGGCTCGCTTGGCGGCTGCCTGGCTGACGCTGGTCACGCAGCTTCGTCAGCTTTGTCAGCTTTGTCAGTATCGTGTAACACTGCTTCATACGCGAGATGAAAAGTAGGTGACCCTAAGATGGATTGCGCAAGGCACTCGTTAAGTAATTTTGTCTTCGCGTATAAGACTCGTGTCTCGTGAGCAGCAGCTGCGCTCTTTGATCGCAGCACAATCAGCCGACATTTGTCGAGTCGATATTGCAATTACGGATTACAGCCGTACGAGTCGACTGTTTGGATAGATTGGGTGAAGGCACGCGTTTCCGTTATGGCCGGCAGGCCGAGTGCGTTTCGACCTGTCGGCGAAGGATGTCCAGTGAAAGGAAACTGAAAACGTACACCCGTGCGCATGTAAGCAGTTGAACGGTCGATGGTCAATGAGCGTCAAAGTCTCACAATCAGTAACGATGAGATGCTCCAAGCGTGTAGCAGGCTAACTTTGAAGATGGACCTTCCTTCGATCCTTTCTATGTCAACCGATAGCAACTGTGCAGCATAGAATCAATGCAGATGGCTAAGATCTCAATTTTTAATTGAATCTTTTTCCAGGTTACGATGGCTGGCGACTTCATCCTCGCGGTTGCTTCGATGATGATAGCTCGACTGCGAAATGATGATGTCACTCTCACACTCAGCCAGGTAAATAATAATGAGTGTCCCACGACGAACTCACTTTCATTTTCTACAACCTGCGCCTTTATTGAAAACTAATCAGGAGAGTTCGTAGGTCGTGACAGATCTGGTACAGGGCGAGTTCATGCAGCTGGGCTCGAAAGAAACGGAGAACGAGAGATTCGCACACTACCTCACGAAGACTTACCGGAAAACGGCCAGTCTTATTGCCAATTCCGCTAAAGCTGTAAGCCTGTCCGAATGATAATTCCTCAACATTCGACTATGGCTAATCCGAGATTGGAACCTTTCAAAGTACTTCTTGTGTTTCCTAGGTTGCGATGTTAGCTGGTGCCGATGATCATCTGGCGGAGGTCGCCTTCCAGTACGGAAGAAACGTAGGGCTGGCCTTTCAGTTGGTAGACGACCTTCTTGATTTTGTCTCATCTTCGGCGGCTATGGGGAAGCCCACGGCAGCCGATTTGAAACTTGGCCTCGCCACAGCACCAGTATTATTTGCCTGCGAACGGGTAAGATAATGAAAATTAACGAGCTGCTTCTACCTTGGATGATAATGAACTGAAGGAGGATTGTTTTCTTATCGTGTTTCAGTATCCGGAATTGAACCCGATGATAATGCGGCGTTTCCAGGAACCGGGTGACGTGGACAAGGCTTTCGAGCTAGTCCACAAGTCTCAGGGTCTCGAACAGACAAGGTTCCTGGCGAAGAAGCATTGCGTCGAAGCTGCCCGTCTGGCTCAGTCTCTGGCTGAAAGTCCATATCAGAAGGGTCTTTTGGTCGTGAGCGACCTGGTTATTAATCGTATGAAGTAGCCTTAGATTTCTCGATCTTCCAAAACGTCGTGGAAGCCTTGAATCGACGTGAACGGGAAGTAAGACGAATTTGCTCTATGCCCTCTGGTGCTAATTGATCTTCTCACAAGACACACCGCAGAAGATGTTCTCAGGTCGTGCAAACGTGTGTGTATATGTATAAGTGTTAAGGAGAGATGGGGAAGGCTAAAATGATAGTTGCGTCCAAGAGTAGGATGAACATCAGAGAATTATGGAGGAAGAGAAAGACGAAGAGGAGGTCCTCTTCTTGAAGGAAGCATCGCGCGTTGCGTTGCGCGTTCAAGTGTCTGATTGCGCCGTTTACACTACGTTTTTATGCGCAAGAACAAGGAAAAGGAGAACCAACGAGCAGAACAGGAGGCGGCCGCTTGCTCGGTAATACACGTATTACCTGATTCTTATTAATATTATTAGTAGCCAATCACCAATTGTAAATAAAGTAATGTGTAGGAATAGTTTTAAGAGAGAGTTTAATATCGGTCATTGTTTATTAACACTCGCGCCATCTCCAGCAGAAGCGTAGGGATTGTCTCTACTAGCGAGTACATCAATTTTTCTTGTTGACTTTTGCGGAACAATGTTTATTAATTTCCTCAGCCCTACAGCATCGCTCAGTGAATTCCCCACTCATGATATTCTTTACGATATTTTCGGCCATTTTGGCCTTCTCCGAGTTCGAGTATTCACTTTCAGAAAGATATTCTTTAATTCGGTGGAGGAATGATCTAACGAAATGCGATGGGGTCTGAGGAAGGATGTATTGTCCTGTCGCTCAAAGAGCTACTAGTCCAACGATGAAATCAGGACTACAATCAGGCCAATTTATTCGTAATCTGGTGTAACTTACCAGGTCAGGAGTCGTTCGATCAGTTGTTGAACTGTTAACCACATCTTGCTGAAGACACAAACTGCTCAAATTCTTTGCGATTACGTCTATGAATATATAGATGTAGTTATATTACCCAAATAGTTATATCGAGTATCGATGAATAGATGTTACAGGACTGTCCAGCTCTGATGCGTCGGTCAGATTTTCTAGCTGTACTGTTGTTCTACACCTTTGTTCAGCAGCTATTTCTGACAGATGCGTTTGATATGGATCCTGTACGTAATATAATATATAGACAAGTAATGTAATAACTTATATTTATGAGACGCATTAATGTATATAAATACCGATCGGTAATAGCGTAATATAACGTCGTAAATCCATTAATTGAGAATGCAAAATGTAATTATGATCAAACGTAGAATCGCCTAGGCTAAGCGTACGAGTTGGCTGATAAGGGATAAAATAGGATTTTCAATCGTTCTATACTATTACCACATATTTTTTTGTTACGTAATTCATTCGCTGTATAGCGTAGAATTGCTTCTCACAAAATTACTGGCAATCATTTGAGGTTCTTGCGAAAGAAAAAAAAATTGTTCAAGTTAAATTACCGAAACGTTCGCCTAATACTTGACCATTTTATATTTATATTAAATTATTCTTATACAAGTGACACAGAGGGAACGGAGGAAGTATAGAGACCCAGAAAAATGATAGGACGTAAAGCAACTCACGCATAATATTTTTGGCGATACTTTGATGTACGCATTAAAATCATGTTACCTTTGAAGAGTTTGCGATTATGAATCAAGATTCTTTCGATAATATTATTTTGATGGAGATTTTTTGAAAGTTCACCCAACAAATCAGCTCTTAAAAGGGTGAAATAATATTGTATATATATACATAATAATATATACAGATAACAGAAGGGAAGAGCCATGTCACTCGACGCTCTTCGCATATCCCAAAGCCACACACATTCTTAGCAACGAATGTCAGGAAGTTAGCGATAGTGTTGTTATAATATCAGTTAGATGTGTATATATTGGATAGCAAAGGAAGGCTGCCGATCAGCCTTCTATTCTTTTGGTGTGGGTCGAACAGTTTCATTACTTTTAAACCTACGAAATAAGCTCGACTATCTTAATTCTTGTGTTGGGGTAACTAAATCAACGTTGTATCATTACTTTTTAATATAAACAACTAAATTCAAACAACATATCTCTACTTGAACCTTTCATTTTATACCCATCTCAAACAGACTTACCTCAGTACAATTAGCTACATAACAGATCATCCAATAGTCAAAATGTTCGAATTGCGCAAAAGTGGCTACAATCGATGTCAGTGCTTAGTTCAATTTAATATTTATTAGTAATCAATTAATCATGCAGAAAGTTGCTTATGGCTCTTCCGCCTTTTGCATTGGAACAAGACTTTTTGTACTTGTTTTCTTTTTTCCGACTAGTCGTTGACACCACGGTCGGTCAAACAGTTGTCGCGCAGCCATGGCCGAGTCTGGCTGTGTGTTATTGCATTGTGTATCATTCTGTTAGCTTTGCTGCATTTTATAAATTTGTAGTATCATCCGGTATAATAATAAAATGGCAAGTCTCTTAGATTTATGCGAGGAGTACTTTGGTGCTCGAGATTTCTATGAGGTGCTCAAGATTCCAAAGACAGCCAATGAGAAACATGGTACGTGTAATTCTTCTTAATGTCACTCACATAACCTATCTGGTTAACAAATCCTTCTCTTATTTAATTCTTTGGAATTCGTCAATTAACCGTTATATCTTAACATTGCAGTAAAAAAAGCTTATCATAAGCTGTCCCTGTTGGTACATCCAGACCGCGTAGAGGAAAATATCAAGACAGAAGCTACTGAAAAATTCAAAGTTCTTGGCAGAATTTATTCAATTCTTAGTGACAATGATAAACGGAAAATCTATGATGAATCTGGTCAATTCGATGAAGAGAGTGAAGAGGTGGTTATGCGCAATTGGGCTGACTATTGGCGGTCTCTCTTTAAAGAAATTACAGTCCAAGACATAAATAACTATGAAAAGGACTATAAAGGATCTGAGACTGAAGTTAAGGATCTCAAGAGAGCCTACATGGACAGTAAGGATTATTTTGTCTCAATGTTGTTTAGTAACTAATTGTATTTGCAAAGATCATTTTATTGTGTAATTATAGGTAAAGGGGATATGGACTATATCTTGGAAACCGTTCCTTTCACAAATTGCGAAGAGGAACCAAGACTGCATACCATTATTCGAAAATTAATAGATGCAGGTGAGGTACCGGAATTCAAAGAATTCACACAGGAAAATGGGAAGAAAAAACAGCGCAGGAAACGAAAGGTTGGTTATTTTTGCTACTAGATAAATAGTAAAGGCAGTCCAAATTCTGTTCTACAAATTCCACAAATTCCACAAATATTACAACATTTGGTACACATTTAAGGATCTTTAACTTTACACATCTGATTTGACGAATGGCATAGTCAGTCAATATCACTGGTTCGTCATAATCTTCCGCGAGAACAGGTCTTCTGCTTGGCTATTTTGATGCTTCTCTATTTTTACGTATAGGCTGTAACGTTTGATGATCACACTCAGTAGCGTAGTCGTGGTCGGCGAGCGGAGAGGGGGCACCAGTAAATAAATAACCGGGTAACGCAAGAGCACCATTCAGTCCATGGAAATAATTAGAGCGGTTCCATTGGTTTGTACTATGATTCATCCGAAAGGTGCTTGCTCGGTCTCCGCGAAATAGTCCTCTGATTAGTTTTGGTTTGTTTCTCTGGAAGTGACAGTGCCATCAGACTTAGCTTTTCTTTCCATGTTGTCTGTCGTGCGTACAAGACTTTGCAGGATGCGATTTTGAAAAGTTTTAAATGTGAGTTTCCATTCCTGGCAAAAGAATTTTCGTTTTGCTTAAAAATGATTGCAATTTCTTTAGTTGCATTTCTAATTTTTTTGGCCGGCGGGAGCGTGTCCAGTGTTGCAGGAGTATGTGTGCGGGTAGATAACGAGGACATAATTGAATACTCTTGCACAGAAGGATCCCCCACCGATCTGAACGCAATTCCTCAGATCGCTACGAAAATTCGCATAAATAGGATGTCAATTCCGCGGATTACTGAAAATATGTTCAACCGATTCGGCGATGCTCTCTGGGTTCTCAGACTGTCGGATTGCGGGATAGAGGAAATCGATTCTGATGCCTTCCGGGCCCTGCACAACCTTGAGCAACTTAGTCTGGACGGCAACAAACTCACAACCGTGAAAGCATCCTGGTTTGAAGGGCTGGATTCCTTAACGTATCTCGATGTCAACTACAACAGTATAAAAACCATCGAAGATGGCGTTTACAAAAATTTGCCGAGTCTCGTAGACTTTCGAATTTCTGGAAATCAACTGACCTGCCTGAATCTCACGGCAATGTCTAATCTTCGCGAACTAAAAAGGATGTTTCTCAGTGAAAACAAACACTTCCAGTGTCCGCATGCAGTTTCTACTTTTCTCACCAGTCGGAGCGTTAACTTTGAGAAGGATCCCGAATGGAAGAATGTTGCTCAGGACACCGTATCAGCCAACTGGGTAGCCACAACCCCCATTTATTCGCTGCCAATACCAACTACTCAGGAACCTCCAATAATCACAGAACCTGCAGTAAGGATCGAGACGACAAGCCGACTTTTCGCGTCGACCCTGTCGTCGGTACCACCGATACCATTAAATCCGATGTACGAAATGACATCACATACTCTAGAATCAACGGGTCTTCCGACGATTTCGTCATCACAGAGTTCGCAAGAGTCTTACGAGCCACTCGGTTATTCATTGGAAGTAACCGTGTTACCCGATTTGGCAAAGAACTCGGATTACGAGCCGCTGGTCTCTCTTACGGAACCAAGCGTAACCTCACCCAGTATTTATACTGTCGACTACAGTTTGTCTACGGATCAAGAGATGACGGCTTCTGTTGCTACAGGGAAGACTTTCGATCCCGTTTATTCGCAACCAGCGCCGCTTGAGAATCCGATAGCGAGCACAGAGAACGAGAAGATCCACGAGATGAATCCGGAAATTGAGAAATCAACGAGCATGGATAATTCGACGCCACGTCAGCTGGAGATCTACGAGGAAACTGAAAATCAGGAGATGCCTTTTACGAGTCCCATGGAAACAACTACGGATAAACCGCTGCCACCCTGCCCAAAAAATTCAGCGGTCGAAATGGTGAACCCGGCGAATTCTTTAAGTTGCGGTCTCATCTTGCTGATTAGCAAGTTTTTTGTGAAGTACATTTAGTACACAAAGGAATATTGTCGAGGCAAAGATGGGCCTCGTGAACTAACGCGACGTTGCGTGCAAACTTGAAGAATGTGAGGATAAGATTCTCTCTCTCTCTCTCTCTCTCTCTCTCTCTCACACTCGCCCTTCTTTATTTTACTCTGAATTAATGTCTCGCGTCTAAGAGAATATATCAATAACGTTTTGCTCGCATTTCTGGAGAACGTTCGAGACTCTATGATAAATCGTAACTCACTAATTAAGTCCTTACTAAGTATTTCTAACGATGACTCATAGAAGCAATTAACCACGAAGTGTACCGCGCTGGATGCGATTGCATCGCTTTCTGCGTTACGTGAAAAGATAAGCGAGCTGTGGACACTGTATCACGGAAGCACTTGTCAAGGTTGGCCAGAAGAAAAAGGAATAAAAAATAAGCAGGACGTCGATCGCAGCGAAGAAGCAGGCGTCAAGCCCGTGCGAATTTCTAGGTAATTTACTTAATTCTTCATTGGCTTATTTCTTATTCTTTCGTTTCACTACAAAATTTTCCATCCAATCGCAGACACTTACGGTGTTGACATTGGCAGCCTGCGTCCTGTACGCGACCCTGTAATAGCACGAAGATTCAATTGATGCTAACCAGTGGTGAAGGTCGCAATGTATCCAAACGCTAATGAAATAATTAGAAAAGTCATGGTGTAATGTCGTAATTATGTAACCGATGGTGACCTTCGGATGCAGTCCTGTTGACACTGATGGTGGCCACAGCTAAACATAAAAGACGCTGTCGAATGCATCGGAATGTCAGAAGAAATTCCGATAGCAAGTTCACGGAGTCAAGTTCGAAGAACGTCTGCGAATTCATAGACTGGCGCAAGTACATCAGTCGACACTAAGCAGCAGCTACACTTGCCGATGCGTCGTGCAACTTCACCCAATTGCGCAATACGCTCGAGACGTGGAGGAAGCCACGATGTTTGTCCCAATTTCTACCCTACGCTTTCGCAGATGTCATCTCCCCCTCAAGAGGGCTAAGGTCATCCTTCAATCCATGCCAAATGCTAATGAGTCTGCTTATTCAGCAAAAATTACAGAAGGATTCTCACTTACATCTTTCTTATCACTTTGCTTCTGAGAGCTCAAGCCCGACAAGGCATTTGATTGTCTCATTGAAAAGGCCTGTGAGGATTATTGACTCCTTCTTTCCGGCTACGATGTCTGACGATTTGAATGGATGCTCTGAGCGCCTCGACGCTGACAGATGTTTATATATGTATATAAATCGACTTGGATAAACACCGATGAAGGACACGCCCAGAATTCTGTTGCAAACCGCGACACTTTCTTCCTTTCCTTCCTTTCGTCTCGGAAACATCATAGGAGAGCCATCGAATTGACATCCTCCATTTTTTTTTTTTTGGGATAATTGATGGGGCGCCGGGTTCGCATGTGCTCCAACAGTGTATATACACGCTAAAAAGCACGTAAGCACGCACGCGAAATTCCGTAGATCATTATGCAATGGCTAACATTAGGCCCGTCTTTTAGGAGACCTGCCAAAAGTATAAATACCGAAATCCGCGCAACTTTCGCAGAATGTAGGATTTTCGGAGCAGGCCGAGCACACAAAATGGAGCAACCGTTTTTTTTCTACGAGTGATTTTACATGTCATTGGAACGTGAGAGACTTTCCTTCCTGCTTGGCATTGCGTGCTTCCTCTCGAATTATTCAAGTATTTTTCTCTCGTCTAAAAAAGACGGTTAACGCGATTCCGATGATTGAAGAAGGTTCTCGTCTAATCTCATGAGTGGACAGATTATCTCGACGTAGAATTTTACCGCGTAAGCGCGCACGATCTTTCACACCCTGGAAAAGAAATAATTGTACTGTAAATACGAACGAGCTGTTGCCGCATCTCCGTATCACCGTGTCTTGTATGAACATCTTGGGAATTTTATTCTTTTTAAAATTCATTCACGTCTCGAAATATTCTGGCAACATATAAAATATACCTCAGCTTCGATAATATTTCGTTAATTTTAACTTTGGCCCGGTTCAAAGTTTATTTCTCTTGGTCGACGGGCTTCCGTGCAAGATTACCTACGTGCTGTTTAATAATCTTGAGAATAGGCGCATGGCATGCTTCGAAAATAGAAGTCCAGTGGCGCTTCCGCTTCTCTCCTGAAGTGGACATAATCACATTTATAAATAAGAGCGCAAGCCACTCGCTTCACCGGAGGTACGGATGCCCTGACTAACCCGGGTAACCCTTGATTACTTCGCAGTGTCCAACTTTGTTCTGCCTTCTGGGTCTCTAAATATTTGCTGCTGCTGCCTCTTCAGCGTGACCTAGAAAGTTCTAGCTCAGAGTTTCTTAGAAATTATTCGTCTATGTATATATATTTGTCTTGTTACAGTGGGCCAAGGAGGCTGCAGAGGCCGAGAGACTGGAGAAGATGTTGAAGCTCGAAAAGGATGAGAACTCTGCTGAGAACGACCTGGCCCTAGTGATACAGAACCGTAACAGAGCACGCGCTGGTCAGGCTGAAAACTTCTTCGATTCGTTAATTGAGAAGTATGCGAAGAAGACTGAGAAATCCGCAAAGGAGAAAGCTGGACCTACCACCAGAACTGCAAAGAGGACGAAAAGGAAGGCCTAAATCAGAAGCGATCTAATTGATCACGATTCCACTCTTATAGAATATCTTCATTTGGACATCACCCAGTGTTCCTTCATTCAACTTCAATTGGCATCCGAATCTTTTCTTTACTTTTTCAATCTTGTATTCGTAATTTGATCGTATTTTACTGTAACTACTTTTTATTCATTAAATCGTTGTCTTTGAATTTTTTAAATCCCATTTTAGTTCTGGATTCTCATTGTGCGATAAAATATACTGTCTTAAGTCCATCTTTTTCCTCTAACTTGCATACAAGAGACAAAGTGAACAACAGATATTGAATAAGAAGAGATGCAGAGCGGGTTGCATACGTGCAGGCGTTCAATAGAAAAGCGCAATCGATAACTAAGCGTCCAAATGCTTACCGACTCCAGCGTAACTGTTTTATCAATTGAAACTTTTCTTGCGAGCTGACATACCATGTTCCGGTAAAGATAAATCTCAAGCACGAAACAGCAGAAGTTATTTGTTAATGCATCGATAAAGTATCTATTAAGGTTCTCATTCAATTTAACTTTCCATCGAATCAGTGAAACAACTTGAAGTTACTGCTCAGCAGTGTCATTACTATCGTAGAACAGCGTAGAGTGACACAGCAGACGATTCAAGCACAGAAATTTCTAAGGATCTCTCTTCGATATAAAAGTAGGACCCATAACCTATGTCTCAGTTCTAATAATAACACACAATAATTTTGTGAAGTCCCTGAGTACTGCGATGTTGTGTTCTCGTACTCTGGTGCATCGCGCAACAAGTACTCATTGGCAAGCACGAGACCCTCGTTCGCGCGTTCGTTTATTTCGTCGTTACATTCATGAATCCGTGTGTATGGATGCTGTCGATGCCGTTGACTGTTGCCGTTGGTACTCGCGGATATAGTAATGGTGATGCTAGTGGGTTCTGGGCATTATAAGTGGCCCGGACGCCTCGTATGGCCAGTCTCGTGTTACGTCTGGGCTGGCCCGAGCGACAACACGCCACACATCGGGTGACACGCCCGAACTTCCTACGATTCCAGGACGGGCCCAGAAATGCCCAGAGCAACCCTTCTGGAAGAGTCGTTGCCCGAGCGATGAAGGAGACAACCTTATGGTAAAGTTGTCAAAAGACTTTTATTAGAAATAATCAGAAACGGCCACAGTGATAGCGAAAGTGTGATAACGAGTGAGCGTGAGGCGCGGGTAACAGGTTATGATAACAATGAAATTTGGGGAATTTGTGGGGGAAGGAGTTGGCAAAACAGCAGAGTTCCTCGGAGGAATTTACACTGGAAGCATCAGAAGCGTTTTTGCGTGAATTCGGTATCGAATTTCAAGCTGGACACCCAGTGTGTATGCGATCGACTCACACTGGTTCGCAATCACGTATACGCAACCATCTTATTACGGATGTGTGGTGCAAACATAGGTAGCAAAGTGTAAACCACCATTATTATTAGCTAGACGTGTAATGGGAGGCCGGATTCGAGTTAGCACAAGAAAAGTAAGACTATATGCACCGGGACTCTAACAATATTTTTCTTCGGCAGTTAAAGAGCACTTGGATCGAGTCCCACGTGACTCGTACAATGAAAATATTATAAAACGCGATTACTCAGCCGACAGTGCGAGAGGGAAAAGAAGGCAATTCGTAAGAACGCTGAGAAGAATCAAAAGAACAATCTAGTTGAAATCGATGTCGGCGCGGGACTAGGAATATTTCCAAGTCCTGGACGAAAGGCACGTGGATGCAGCTCCAAGATGAGCCACGAAGTAGCTTCGTAATGAAAGTACGAGGAGAAGGCTGACTATCGTAAGTCGGAAGACCAAAGATGGAAAAAGCCGTGAGGAGGCCGCGCTAAGGATGTTAGGTCGCGGTTAAGCCAGCAATAATACTTACAGTACTATTTCAGTCGTACGTTAGGCTCACTTGCTTCTCTCCTCCCTGCGCACGGCAGAGATGCAATGTATGTTCCTAGTGCACCCCGTTAAGTCTCAGGAGAGCCCTAGAGGGTGATCCAGGAATGAGGTGAGTGAGTGAGAGAGGGAGGGCAAGAGGGCGAGAGGGCCGGCGGGGAGAGCGACATTCCAGAAGGCGGCGGCGGTTCTCGTGGGAAACTGAAGAGAGAGAATGAGAGGAGATCGTCTCTGGGAGGGAGGGAGAGAGAGGGAGAGAGAGGTTGCAAGCCCTAAGGCATCGTGCGCAGCTCGTGCGACATGAGCCGCGCGTATCGCAACATGTGCTCGCGAAATTTACGGATTTTCATTTCGCAGAATTTCACCGGCGTTTTCCTGGGATCCGATGAGCTTCTATGACGGTGGTGGGGGGACGGTGTCGGTACGGGATCATTTGTTACCCTCCTTCTCCAGCCTCCGTCTCGCATCTCTTAAGCAGAGAAGACGAATTGTTACGCGCGAGAAACTACGCGGCTAGCTAATAAACAACATGGGAAACCGGAACTCCGATCTGTCAGTCAGAGAATCTTCGACTTGGTTTCACTTAACGTCAAGCAGATCGAAGCGGTGTGGATTCCCTTTAAGGAATACTTTTAACAAGATGGGCGATTTCTAAGTGGGTACTGTGAACACAGCACGACGGCGAATCCGACCAGGTGCTCCTTCTCTTGTACCTAAAGCCGAACGAGCGAAGGAGCCTCGCGCCTCTATGGACGCGTTCGAGCATCATGAGCATTATGAGGGATCAATCTTGGCGCGTCTGACGTTGGCAGTGTGCAGGGAGCCGTAACATTGAGTTGGACGCGAAACTTAACGCGAATCAAGCGGCCGACCCGCAGCCATCGCCGGATGATTCGAGCGAGGGAATGGCGGAGCCCGATGGTTGGCCGAGTTGCAAGGCGGCCAGGGTGTGCGCGTTCCTTGCGCGTTCCCTGCGCGTTAAACTGGCACACGGACGTTAACGCTTAACGACCAAGAGCTCGATGAGCGAAGGGGCCTCATGCGGGCAACTGGCCCATTTCGACGCCTCGCTCGCCCGTTCTCGCTTGCCTTCTCGTGTCTACCGAACGTCCCGTGGACCCCGATTGCCTTTTATCTTGATCCACCGAAGAATCAGGAAACGCCGAGGAACCTCGAGAAGAATCAAGACCAGAGGCGAAGCAGTGGATAAGGAGGACAAGGAACGGACGAGAAGGTTTCCACGAGGCGTCGCGAACAAAGTTCGTACCGGTCCTGCGGGACACCCTGTATAGGTAGGCAGGCAGGGAGGCATACCGCCGCGAGATGAGAAGGAGGGAAGGTGGAGAGTTAATTGAATCCGAGCAGCGTATAAGTGGAATGGCCTATTCCTCCAGACGACTCTTCTTATTCTTCTTTCTTCTGCGTACCCCGTGCCCCCCCCCCCCCAATCCCCGTTCAGTCTCTCCCGCCACCCCCTGAGCGCAGCGGCCACGACTACGACGGTGATCGGGGGAGTCGGGAAGAAGAGGGCGGCGGCGGAGGTTGGTTCGAGGGTAGAGAGTCGAGGGCAGGGAAGCATTCCTTTGTCTCTGCGCACGGACCTAGATCATATAGCTATAGGCGTGCACCCCTTGCACCCCTGGCGCACCGACGTATTCGGTATTTGCGTACCTCGAAATAGCCGGGGCCCTCTTGCACACCGCAAAACCAGTTCGGGTGAGTAAACAAAAAACGAGCAGCCAAGAGCGCGTCTCCATCCGCGCACCCGCACCCGCACCCGCGCCTGCGCCTGCGCCTGCACCCTCAACCTTGTTGGCCGAATCGCTGCTTTATTGCTAATTCGAAGACATTCGCGCCAGAATGAAACTTTATAGTCGACCCGCGGCTCTTTTCATTCAGCCGACTCCGCAGCGGAGCGGGAGGCCATCTCGGAAGGTTCCTGGTCCTGTCGTGCAGATGTTCCTCCTGGGACATCCTGGACAATGGGCCACGCAGTACCGAACTACCGATTGGCCGACACGCGACACTCTGCTGTCGAGAGCAGCGATGCGGAGAATCGAGCGTTTCGAGCAGCCTGAGGCGCAGGTGGGATCGCGCGAAACCTCGCATTTCGCGAGCATTGAAGTCCCCGTCGTAGCTGGGCTCGTCCTGTCGTCCTGTCGTCGATGCAGTCGCACAGCACGGACGTAAACATAAAACAAATATGCATGAGCGACTCGATTAGCACAGCACACAGTCCGACTGAAAACCCGACGCTTACGTCAACTCCTCTGGATCGGCGATTCTCTAGACTCGGTACAGTCCACACACTCCACACTCTGTACTCTGCACATTCCATGAAGATCACGGTACACTCGATAGCCTCGTTCTATAGACTCAGCTCGACGAGAGTAGCTCATTACTTCGAACAAGTATATAATGACTCCTCGTACGACACGTAATAAAGTGTCGGCTCGAGAGTTCCTCTCCAGCAGGGTTAATCGTTCCAGGTTATATTCCGCCTGAGAAGCCTCTGGCCTCTGGCCTCCTGGCACGGATCCTCCGAAGACGCTCTCTTTTTGAGTGATCTTCAGAAAAACAGCCAGAACAAGGGCTGCGACATAGTCTTGGCTAGAAAAAGAAAGAATCCTGGCGAACGGCAGAAGTCAAAGGAACTCGACTGGGTAGCGGATCATTTCTTTAATAGCAAAAGAGTACTTGGTTCTATAGGTTACAGAGAGAAAGAGCGCGCGATGGGAGGAAGAGGCGAAAGTAAAGAGAGAGCGAGAGCAAGGAAGAAGGAAATTGCAGTATCTCGTTGAAAGAGGTAAGAGGTTTCGGTGTGAGAGAAGCTTAAACGTAAAGGGGTCTCTCTCGATGGGGTGGGGAAAGAACACGGCGCGTAAGTGTCGCCCCGTAGAAATCAAGTTAGGTGTCAGGGGGCCCGTCCTCCCCCTAATTGACAAATTGGAATCTTATTAGAAGTCCGTGATGCCGTGAACCAATGCCGGGCCGGCCTGGCAGGTTGGACCAGGCGAGTCGAGTGAAGCGAGAGGAAGAGCAGAGAAGGCGCAGGAGGGACGGAGAGAGGTAGAGTGGCGATGTAGCAGAGGTCGGCTGGGTAGGCTGCAAGCGGGACCAGGATCAGCCCAGAGGGAGCATAATACGAGGAGGCCCGACACTAACAGGTTGTAGAGTGGCCCAGGAGGCTACCTTCGCTCGGCGGCCCGTCCGCTCGGTGAATGCCACCCAGGAAGCGTTCGCGCGTGCGCGCGCGCTGTGTGGCCTCGACAGTGTCGACCACCGGGGCGAGCCGAAGGCTCCCGACGAGTCGCGAGCGCGCCCGAAGCGGACGTGTGCGGGCCACCCGGTAGAGTGCGCGCGTGCCGCGTCCTGTGTGGTCCTCTGGTGAGCCTTCTCTCTACGTGCGTGCCCCGTGCATTCGCGGTGTGCCCTGCCCCCACTAGATGGCTTCCTCCTCTTCTTCTTCTTCTTTTCCTTCTCCTTCTTTATACCGGCCTCTCTTGGCTTCTCTGCCGTTCTCCAGGGCACCTTACGAAGCCACCATAGTCCCTTATCGCCCTGTACACGTTCACCAGCACCGGCACCTCGTGCTCGTCACCACTCGTTTCTCGCTTCTCTGTTTCTATCGCACGACCACGTGCTAACTTACGAGCTACGAACAACGAGCTACTCCCATCTCATCCGCTCCTGATTTGGTCCCGGCGTCTCCATTTCCAAATCGATTCACGCGTTCCCCTACTATTTTAGCGTCCCTATTAAGAAGCGGCTATCACTGCCGCATCCAGCCGAACTTACTGCGTGCCAAGTGCCACGCTTCTACTCTCTTCCTCTGAATCTCTCGCCTCGTTATTCCGTGACGACACCTCCAGAGGTTCCTACCCACCCGTGCGGATGGATCCCCGTGTGATTTTGCGAGGCTGCTAAACCACTGCAAATCTTAACCCTCGCATGTCAAACTTAAATGGCCTCTGGCCGGCGTTAGTCAAGATGAGCGCTGAGACGAATGGATGAGGAGGAGGATCCGGGAGATGAGAAGGACGTGGAGGATGAGAGGTTGGTGATGGTGATGGTGGTGGTGGGGGCGGTGGTGGTGAGGCAAGTTCAAAGAGCCGCCAGCGGTAAAGAGCTCCTCGGGGTCTTCGTCGGCGCGACCTACACATCTCTGTAGGAGTAAACACGCACATGCTCACGCGCACACGCACGCGCGGCACCTTTCCCAGCGGCAGCCTCGTTTCTACCGGCAAATTTATTTTATATTTCTACCTTTTCTCGACCTTTCACAATATTTGGCTGTACTTTGGTATCCTATGCCGCAGCGGCCTCAGTCACTAGATACGGCTTTGAGCCTTCGGTGATGGATGGTTCGCTCCATACCCCACGAACTACACTCATCCTTCCCATCAGCATCTCACTTGGCAGGGCCGGAGACTTTCCTTCAGAGGCCTCGGTCTTACCGTGTCGCACCCTTTTCATCGATTCTCCCGTTTCTCCCGTTTCTCCCTCTTCTCCGGAGGTTGCTCTGCTTTCTCCACGAGTACAGATGCTTGTTGGTTCGACTGGCCATGTCGCATTTATAACGAAAGACAATTGACTCTGACGCCAGTGGGCCAGCTCGGGAAGATCCGCGTGTCAAGATGCATCGATCGAAATTGCATGGAGGGTGCGCCCAGGGAGTCTAGGTGCCCTCTCGGACGCCGTCCCTGGTCTCTGGGTGCCTACACGACCCATTCCTGCGAGTTCGTGCAGGTATATAAATTCTGGTGCTATTATTGGGGTTTGTGCCTTCTCACAGGGCCCAGTGGACCCCACGGCGGCCCCTTTGAGCCACTCTTTCCGCCTCTTTCCGCCTCTCCGTGCTAGCCTCGAGCCCCCCTCTCCCACCACCCCATCTTGTTTGTTTTCCCTCGCATCTTCCGTTTGCTAAACGCACCTTAAATTACGCGGCCAATGATAAATATTTGTCCCGTCCATTACGCGGCCCATAGGACCCTTCGTTCACAGAACACCTTCCTTTCGTTCCATTCTATTCGGTTCTCCGAGATCGAGTTACGCCGAAGGGATCGCTTGGCTGGTGCTAAACGCGCCTAACTACTCACTAACGGAATCCTCCTATGTCTCATCTCTCGAAACTGGAACGGAGTCACGATTCTTCCGCGGAGCTGCTTCCGGAGATAAGTATTCAGCCGGGCTGCATCTCCCGCGGGAGTTGAGAAATTCCCATCGCGAGTATCTTATATCTGGAGTGGCGCTGTCGACCTATGCGTGATCAGTAAGATAAGTTTGTTATCTATAAAGTCGACTATCTGTCAGACTGCTCGACTGCTCGGTCGCCCGACCGCCCGATCGGGCAGTCAGCCACTCGGCCGGCCCGGCTTCTTCGGCTCGCGTTGGCTTCGCCCGGCTTGGCTATCAGTCGTTGCGGAACGACTGATCCTATCGTTCGACTGAAAAACACTGTGCTGTGCGCCGTATCGCGTAGTAACGTGCTATTCCGCCGCGCCTGAATGTCGCAGCAGTCTCGCTTCTCCGGGCAGATGTGTGCGGCGGCTACGAGGCTGCCGATTAGTTCTAATTAATATTAACGACAACTCTTCGGTATATCCGGTGCATTCGGTAATCTCGAGGAAACGAAGCAGCCTGAGTTCGATGTAAGACAAGGCGAACCTTCGTCGAAGAGTCCTGGAGATTCTCAGAGTCAGAGGGGTAGCGAAGGTTGGAGGCCACCGGAAGGTCTCGAACGGCATCATCGGTGCGTACGATGTCCTCGAGGATGGTGTGGTAAAGTGGGTTTTGTGGGGAAGGGTCTGGGGGTGGGCGCGATTAAGAGTTGCCCGGTCAACTCATTGGGAAGTTGCTCGATTCGAGTCAGGGGTGGCTCTCAGGGGTCGAAAGTCATTGAGCAGCCCAAAAGTGACAGAGTGCTGAACGAGGAAGAGAGGAACCGACTGCGAGAGAAGGAAGCAGAAAGACTGGGCAGCGAGTCCGGTGCTGGAGGTGGATGCTGAGGCAGTGGGGGTAGAGAAAGGGCGAGAGGGAGGAGGAGCGTGAAGGAGTGAGGTCGAGAGAGTAGAGCGAGTCGAGCCGAGAGGAGCCGAGAGAAGTCAAAAGGAGTCGAGAGGAATCGAGAGGAAAGCAGAGGGACGAAGGTGGCAGCGTCCAAGTGCGACAAGGAGAAAGGCAGACGGCAGTGGCACTGGAGGTTCAGGAAGCGCACCTGTCCTCGTTTACCTGGTTCGCCCCGCCCCGACCAATAGACGGCCTACCGTCGCGGTGACGTCACACCTGGGCATCGAGGGCGGATGGTAGGGGCAAATCCAGCAGGAGTCCCTGAGATCAACCCGGGGGTGGCTGGTGGGGGTCACAGGGCTGAGAGGGACCTGCCTCGTGAATTACGCCGAACTACGGCAAAGTGAGCTGAAGCGAGGGGCGAGGTCTCGTACATCCTCCCCTGCGCCTCCTCGTTTCTTCACTCATTCGCTCTCCTTTGCTCTCTCTCTCTCTTTCTCCTTTCATCTGTTCTCTCTCTTTCTCTTCCTCCGGTCGACTGCGGTCTGTCCTGGCCAGCCGAGAAACGCCAAAGCGATCGGGCATTTCCCACCTCCGGCTCGTCCGGAAAACGTCCATAGTGTCTGACCTTCCTGTAAATCGCCTCCAGTCAAGATTTTGACGTTTCGCGAGAGTCACCGTCAGCATCACGCAGCCCAACTCACGATTTTCGTTCTGCTCCCACACGGCGCTGACCGACACCGTCGTCATCGTCGTCGTCGTCGTCGTCGTCGTCGTCGTTGCCTTCCCAGTAGTTCGCTGCAGCCTGGTGTCGACTGCGTCCGACGTCGGGCCCAAGATAACAAGCGGAAGACACAGGGAAGAAGAAGAGCCTGCGAGGCATTATCGATAATTCGAGGAGAGTCGTGATAAGAACGCGAGTGGAAAGTCAGGAAGAGCGGGCGTCCGCCCGAGTGTGCGTCGAGTGTCTGGATAGTCGGAAGTCGCGAATCGACTGGTAAATCGTTGCTCGAGATCGGTGATTCGTTCGGTGAGCGGGTGGGTGGTAATGGTGCTCGCGTCTCGAGCCTACGAGATGTAGGCAGCTCGGGATTCAGAGCAAGTGGAACCAACGGGGTCCGGTGGTTCGCGTTCGAGTTGCAGTTAGAGGTTGAAGTGACAGGTGTGGTGTGTCGCGGTGGTTATCGAAGCAAGTGCAGGGTGTGATGCCCTGGTTATGGTTAGCCAGTGAGGTAAGAGGAAAGAGGAGGACCGGCTTGCGATCGTGCCGTGAGAGAAAGGAGCCATCGACTCACTGACCTCCCTTCGAGGGTGTGATTATGGTGTACATCGCGGTAGCGCTGGCGAACCACAGAAAGCGGGTCTTTCTGCAAATTCTGGTGCTTCTGTCGTTCTGGCTGCCCACGTTGGAGACGGGACTGGTTCTCGGCTGCGGTCCCGGAAGGGGTGGCGGCAGGAGGCCCATGTTCCGGAAGCTGACGCCCCTCGTCTTCAAGCAGCATGTGCCCAATGTCAGCGAGAACACCCTTCCAGCCAGTGGACTCAGCGAGGGTCGTGTCTCCAGACACGACTCCAGGTTCCGCGACCTCGTTCCCAACTACAACGCGGACATCGTCTTCAAGGATGAGGAGGGCACCGGCGCTGATCGTCTAATGACACAGGTGAATAATCAGCTCAGTCTAATCGAGCGATGCCTTCCCGTTCCTGTGTGCTTCCACAGAGACCCCCTGCGCTCAGTCAGGCCCCCTTATCTTGCCAGGAACGCGAATAGTCGTGCCCCACCGCCGTCTCGGTCGCCGTCGCCGTCGTCACGAGCGCCGGCATTCGGTTATTTATTCACCGATAGCGCGCGCGTTTCTATCATGCAGGAAGAGACATGTGTCTTTTATTCCCACGAGCGATAGAGGCGAGTGGTACGCGTGCGCCGAGCCCACCTTGTTTCATCCGGCGGCATCGCCAAGGTTTCTACTGAAAAAACATAGCTCGTTACGACACGAATAGAGCAGTGCGCTCAAACGACGCGTTCGAGCTACGTGCGTAGGCACACCAGTGGGCTAGCAGCGTCTAGCAGCGTCTAGCAGGCCACGGCGCGTTCATTTTTCGGCCGCTTCGTATGTTTACCCACTTTCGCAAAGCATCTTTATCGCTCGGAGTGATGAACGTTGACCGGCGCCGTTCAATCGAGTACCTATCACTCAATGGTTTCGCTCGTACAAATATTAACAAGAAACCTCTTGATTTTCGTCAGTTTCCCCTTCCCTTTGTCCCCGATCTCCTCCTTTGCTCTTGCGTCCTCACTGCCCTGACCAAAGAGACGAAGAGAATCTGGTATTAACCGATGCTCATCGAAGGCATTTCCATTTTTTCCCTACATCCGTCATTCGATCGTCGATTGATAGCTGACTCGATGACTCCGTATCACGATGATAGTCGGGATGGATAGGGAGCGGGGGGGGGGGGGGCAGCGGTACAGCCAACTTCAGTCATTGTTAGCCGTCGAGACGGAAGAAGGGACGACGACGGAGCGACGCCACGAAGGCGAAAGAAAATGACGCTAAGTGAGGGTAACGAGGCGCAGCAGTTTGATTGCGGGGGCAGCGAGCAGCAAGAAAGTGCGGGACTCGCGCCAACTAAATCGGCCGACGTCGACGAGTCAGGGGGCTCCCTGGAATAAATAGGGGGAAAAAGCGTACTGCGCTCTAAGTGATTGTGGGTAGGTTTATGGCGGCTATAACCAGTGTTTGGTTTGGCGCGTTAAAGCTCCTCCAATTACGGTAAATAAACTTAATGGTTTCGTCCTTTCTTCCTTCGTTGACGCCTTTTCTTCCTTCTTTCCTCCCGATTCCTCAGCCCCTGCCGCTCCCATCTTCCACGTCTCCGCCGCTGCCACCGCTGCTACCACCATTGCTACCACCATCACCATCATCACCATCAACATCAGCATCGCCATCGCCTTCGCCATCACCGACATCAACCCGACCTCCGCCTCCTACTTAACCCGCTCCGTTCAACCTTGTTTCTCCATTTTCTTCGACGTCAATGAGAGAAACCCACTTTAACCAGGGGCGCGCGTAGCCGCGTTTCACCCGAGATTCCTAGGGCGGGGAATTCCGAAGGCAGAGAAGTCGGAGACGTCAGAGTGCTATCTGAGAGATGCCACTGCGCGGGAGAAGCGAACACCTGGAAGCGGAGTGCATCCGGGAAGCATTCCAGCGAGCAATTTCAATTCGCAGCGGACAGGTGCGAGGCGACTTTGCGACATCGCCTGCTGATTACGATTGGCAGGATGCGACAAGGGATTCCTGCGTAGCAGCGAGTTCGATCGCAGCATCCGAGTTGCCTATTGCTTCTAGACCGAAGGAGAATGAGGAGAGGCGCAAGCGAGTAACGATAATGCGATGACGGTAGAAAGCTGAGCGAGTCGCGAAGCTGGTGTCTGGTGACCAGGAACAACGACTGGTAACCGGATAGGCGCCACGTACTGGCACCACGTGACACTGGTGACACAAGCGACCTCTAAACACGACATGCCGTTAATGACACTCGTGATATCGACGTGACAAATCATTCGCAACCACCGATACTGCGCGATCGCGTGCGCTGCAGTCCTGCGCACGTGGTCCGGCAAAAAAGAGAAATAGTCTTTTCTAGAATTGACGGGCGAATCGCCTTATTTTCGTTGCTCTTCGGCAATAACGATTGAGGCCGATCTATAAATTTACCTGGAGGCCTTCTTTCTATTCCGAGAGAAGCTCTCGGCGAGCATCGCACCGTGGAGCTTAGTTATAGGCCTGTTTGTAGTGAGTTACTAATGAGCGCGGGATTAGTGTAGCCTCACGCAGAGCGCTTGTAGACTCTAAAGGGTTTGAGGTCATGTTTGTTACAAATGTATGCACACTCTTATCCCCTCGTAAACTTACGAACATTTATTTCGGAAACTAACACCGGGTTTCCCGCTCTAATGCATGCCTTTGGTCGCTGCTGGCTCTCCTTCTCGGTCTCTCTCTCTCTCTCTCTCTCTCTCTCTCTCTCTCTCTCTCTCTACCTCTACCTCTGTCCTTCGCCTCATGTTCTATTTTCTGTTCCCCCTCAATCGATCGCATTCTTTCGTTCGACGACACCACGAGATCTGCCAGAAATCAAAGAATTTCTCAATAACCGATCGCTTGCGTAAGTTGCCAGACAGTTTGTTTGCGCATCTTT
The DNA here is from genome assembly GCA_030142615.1 of Syrista parreyssii. Taxonomy (NCBI): domain Eukaryota; kingdom Metazoa; phylum Arthropoda; class Insecta; order Hymenoptera; family Cephidae; genus Syrista; species Syrista parreyssii. The sequence continues at coordinate 415,045 of JARQTG010000191.1, forward strand.
TTGTAAGGGATCGTCGCAAATGATTTTTAAACTAAGGATCATCTGTCCTATCCTGCTGCGGTCAGAGAGGAAAGAAGCCCCGACGCTCTACCAAAGGAACATTGTCCCAGTCTAGAGTATAAGTTCCAGTCTATAAATCGCGCTTCCTTTGTCTAAGGTGGTTGCTCGGGAGGCCACGGCGGCCGCAGCCACTCGTTATGTCCCTCGCGGGGTACCACTTTGGTTCTCAGAGTGAAAATTTTTGTTTCTTTTAATTGTATTTTAAGCATCAAGTTGAATTGCCTGCAAAGTCGGTAGAAGAACGCAGCATCGCGCGAGAGTCGTTCGCCATCATCGTCCTGACCTTTGACTCGTTCACTCGTCAATCCGATTTATTGCAAAATGCACGCCGCGCGACTCTTCGTTATCGCCGTCCCACGCGGCCTCGCGACGTCTACAGACGCTCCAGGTCCGGTGTGGAGGAGGCCTTACGTTAGGTGGAAACCGCAGAGCGGCCGTACAAAGCGAAAGCGGCCAGCACGGCTTCGATCATGTGTGGGATAATACGGTGAACGAGAGAGACGTAGCCTGGTTGGTCCACGGTGCAACGGGGAAAGGATGAAGGAAGGGCCGAGGGCCTGGAGCGGCCGCCATAATGCATCGTGAGAAGTGCGCATCGGGTCAAGCGGGTCGAAGGAACGTCATGGCGTTCGGCGTTCCTCTTGGCCTATGGCAGAGAGCGCAGACGCCTTACGTCGCACTTCCTTCCCCTTCTGGGGACTCGAGTCTTTCCTTGCCTTCGCAGCTCGCAACTTTACTCTTCAACTCGACATTTCACACTTACTTCGTTCCCTTCGTTCGCCTCTCGAATTCGACGGAAACGCCGGGTTCGCGAAACGAACGCGTCGCGAATGCTGCGATCAAGCAGAGTTTCGCAAATGTGGGAGAGACGTTGCTGTAAAGTGATCTTCGCGACCACTTCCTTCCCCCGAGGCAACGGGGATCCGATGACCAGTTTGAGGTCGACGCCGACCGACGTGGGAAAGGATCCTTCGTGCTTCTCCTTCCGTCTCTCTTGACGCCTTTGACGCCTTTGACGCACGCACGCAGGCAGCCTGCGTGCCTCGATCATCCTTCAGTTACGCATTTCATTTCGCTACGATCTTCAAGATTAAATTGGAGAATTTCTGTTTGCGTTCAAAGAGAGAAACACGATTTACCCAGTGACCCATCCGATTCCAAGCTGACCCGCCACAGTGTAGGCAGGAAACCTACGAAAGAAATCGTCCGAGGGGTCGACTTGTCCCACGCGCGTCTTTACGAAGATTTCCTTTAGGCGTCTCTTGGACACGTGTGTTGGCACAACCACGTCTTTGGGACGAACGCGTGCGGAGGACACGCATCGTCTCAATCGGTATTTAATAAGCTGGCTTTACGATCCAATTACATTACCATTTGTATTTGTATTCATAAGTTGCACAACCAAAGGAATTCTCTCGAGCGGGGTTTTATTCGGTTTGTACTGTTGGCGGCTGTTGGGCCCACACGAAATGCATATGTCGCTGATAGCCGCTCCTCATTGTCAGGCAGAGCGGCTGAGCGGTCGACTGGCCCAGCGATGCGCCTTCGGCCTCTTGGTGATTTGGTATCATCGCCATCGACTCTATTTCTCTGCCAATCGTCAAGAAGCGCACCGAGCCCATCGAGCCCATCGAGCCCACCGCCGGATTCTCGTGGTTTCTCCGTCGAGCAAACTTTCTTTAATGTTCGACGACGAGGGGGGAAGGTGCGACGGGGGCAGGTCGGTGCTTCCGTCGCGATTGTAAACTTGCTGTCTCAGGAGCGAAGGAACGACAGAGTGTCGAGCGCGAGTCCTCACTGCGCCCTTCCGAATCGGCGCTGCCTCTTGTTAGTGATTTAAATACGAGCAGCGCAGCCGTACTCCGTACTTAATAAATAAATAACTGTATAATGCATGGATTCCATTGTGCATTGTGCCTACAGCCAGAGTCGGCTCGTGGAGACGCTGGGTCGTTTGGCCGCACGACAATATAATGTCGTATCTGTTACGATGCATTATAGTCAGAAGCAGCGCGTCCGATATGCGTGTACGATGTTGGTACGCCGCGTCCCATTATTCTTATTACACGGACGTTCCGCATAAGTGATGCCCGGCGATACCTCCTCGTGCGTGTCAACCGTCCGCGCCTGCGCCTGCTAACATCCGATGAATTCTTTACCCGTCCTTCTTCTGGGGTTTCCTTAAAACGCTTTGCTCCGTCCACCTGATGCCGATCCTCTGAATCCTGTGAATCCTGTGAATCCTGCGAAGCCAGCATGGGCAGGATGAAAGCCACGGATATCGCTGATACGTGTGCGGCGTAGGTGGGCAGTAGGAACAACCAGCGAACACCGGGTTTATTCAAATTCATTCAATTAATTTCCATAGCACAAACAATGGGTGCTTCGGTGTAACGTTTCTTTGAAGAAGAGTACGAGGGAAGGAGATAGAGAGGGATCGAGAGGAGCGTTGCTCACTCTTTCATCTTGGATCTCGTCTTCGGGACGACTCTTTAACTGCATCGAAACTTAACGGGGGCAGAAGGGGCCCAACAATTCGTCGAATTTTTCGCCATTTTCTACATATCGAAAGCTCGACGAATTCTTGGCGAACTCGCAGTAGCAGAATGCATGCCGGTTTCGATCGGAGCTATTCATCACGATCTCGTGATCGTTCACGGTCGACGGTGCGATTAATGCGTAATTGCTGTAATAAGTAATTAAATCCCTCTTTCAAGCCGTCAGCTGGTAATTGGCCGGGGGTTCGTGGAATTGCCGGTCCGCGAGCACAAGTGTACACAGAGAGACGCACGGATCGGTACGGAGCTGTGAATGGCTGCGCCCGTCTCGGAATGGGGGGCGGAGGGCAGAGGCGAGGGCACCTAATTAATGGGGCGGCAACCGAACACTTCCCTCGCATCCCTCGCGTCCCTCGCTCCTTGGCCTATCACCGTTTTCCTCCATCTTTGATCTTCACCCATTTCTTCTTCTACTTCTATTTCTACTTTGACTCCTCCTCGTTGAACCTTCCGTTCAACTGGAGCAGATCAGCACCAGAGGTGGCATCGAAAACGGCCACGAGTCTCTAGCGTACGATTCCCCAATTTTCCTGAACATGCTTCGTCGTCCCACGGGACCCTGGTGCGTCTTACGATAGTCTGGCGGCGACTGGCAGCAATGATCCTTCGATCGTTGAACCACGTAACAAACTCACGTGGCAGCAACAACGCCGTGACAAGGTAGCCGGTCAGGATCGGAGAGTGTCGCTCAGAATGGGACCTCCAGCCGCCGGTCCTCGCAATCCTGACTCTTCTCCAGTGCTTCTGCGTGGACTTCGTTAAGCGTCCCGGCGCTCTCGCTCCGCATCGAACGTTCTAAAAAGTGGACGTATTTCTCGGGGTAGGAAGACGAGGAGTTTCGGCGATGGATCTCGATGGAATTCTTTGATGGGCCAGAATGAAAGAAAAACCACCCTCGAGAACTCGGTTTCCTTTATTTATCGTCCTAATTTGAAACGTCACCGACTCGCTGCCCACGAATGCCAGCCGTCCTTAAAGATCCTCAGCAGCCATGCTGAGCCATGGCATTCATTCCCATCTCCGGAACTTCTGTAATTAATTTAACTTCTTGTCTCGACGATGGCGGCTGCTAATGGTTTTCTTGTACCTTTGATGTCCCTCGTCGCCTCTCTCCGCCGCGCACTAATTTGATAAGCCTGATTTTTATTGACCCTCCTGTCCTTTCCCGAGGATTCGAATCCTCCGCAAGAACCGGAATTCTCTTTGCCTGAGCTGCGCGCGCGCGAGAAGCATCTTCAAACCGATTGCCAGGATCTCCACGCATTGACACAGCCTCCCAAAGTTTCAGCTTCGCGAGCGAGATAATGCTTGCCTACCGGTGTAATAATAAACCGAGTGGAACCGCGTGGCCCGTTCAGCCCCCCGAGGCGTTAACGAGGCGGGCAAACAACAAGAACAAGAAGAGGAGGAAGAAGAGGAGAACGAGAAGAAACGTGAAGAGCGGAGAAGGGAAGGAACAGAGGGGGATTGAAAGAATAAGAAACCGAGGCGCTTTTCAAGACGAGGTGTGAATTCTCTCTCCAAACCGCCATCCACCGCGACCACCCCCCGCCCCACCCCTACCCCACCTCCAACACCTCATCCCCCTCAGCTCACGGAACAAACGAAAGCACTTCTTTCCACCTCATTAAGTAGCCGACTCTTTGCCCCTCGGTTCTCCGCCTTTGACATGCAACGATGCACCAACCGAGCCAGCCGCCTCCTCGCGACCCTCGCCAACCTTGGCCCTCGGCACTCGTGCATTCGCGGCGCTGAAACTCTGTCTTCTCTACACGGCCTATAATCGGACTAACGAAGTAAGGATCGCACGATCGAACGGCGGAGATCGAGTAGGCAAGAAAGGAAGTCAAGTGGCGACTCGGAGGGAAGCCCTGCCACCCCTGTTTACTTAATTCGACTTCACTGGGTTCGGAATTGTTTCGTCTTGCGGCTCGGTGTTTGGCTTTCGCCTCCATCGTTCGACAGGCTGCGTTGCGCAGCCGACCGGAAGTGGCCGAGATGGCTACGTGTTCGTTTACTTACAATCGGTGAGAGAGGAGAGCGAGGAGAGCGAGGAGAGGGGCCGAGTAGAGTCGGAGAGCCCGTCGTAAATGTCGGAAGGCATAAGAGAGCGTGTCGCGTCTCATTGTGAAGAGGCCCTGAATGGATGCTGTTTGCAGACAGGTTGAGGTGTCCATTGTGGTTCGCTGGGGGGCGCCGATTTCACTCGACATCGGCCGTCTTCGGTAAAGTTCAGTCGAGTTCCTACGGAAGCCCTCCCGTGGCTTCCGTTTCGGGATCCTCGGCTTTGTCCAGCGCTGTTGACCAACTTTACCAAAAACGAGACAGTAAATCATCCCGGCGTGCGATTGGCCACGGCAAAAACAATGGCGACACTGCCGAGCGCATAATCGCCTTGAAAGTCTTATTCGTTTGCGAGGGACAGGGAAGAGGAGGGGCCGGTCAGGCTCACCGGCCGTCCGTGACCGATCGCTTTGCTTCGTGTCTCCGTTTTTTTGCTCCTTTCTCACATTCGTGTACCTCCTGGCGCCCTCCTTCTGCAAGCGAGGGAGCTGATGCTTCCGGGACCAGGGGTGAGACCAAGCGTCGTCCCACACCCAAATATTTAGGCACCTCCGTCCCGAGAATCCTTCCCACTGGGAGCGTGAAAATCGCGAATCGAATTGGCCCGTCCGGTCGACCGATCTTTTCCCAAAAATGCCCATTTGCCTTCTCTCGGATTTTACAGAAATATTGGTCATACCTCGTTCCCAACAGTTCCAGCGAGAAAATACTGGGAATCGACAGACCTCGACGATCTGACTGCAAGTGTATTTGAAAATTTCCAAAGCATCTTCCTGCTGCATCTTAGACGGCTGGAGCCCAATGGAATACAACAATGGAAGACGCCGTTATATTCATCATGGTCGCCTTATGATCATCATAAGATTTTACAAGGGCTATAACAGTCGGCGCTTTATTGTTGACCGGGATAGCCTGGCAAAAAGCTGAGGCCCCAACTGGCTCCCGTGACGTCGGTCGAGACGGTGTAAATTCAGGCTGCTTAGGAAACCGGCTCCAAGGGGCGGCATAGCGCGAGCACGCGCGAATAGAAGGAGAGGAGTGGATAAGATAAAAAACGGTCCATCAAGACAGGCGGGGAGCAGGGGGGCAGGCAGAGGAACTCGAGCTGCCAAGTTCAGCTGGGTGGAAGGTTAAGTCTCTCTGTCACTCGGCAGGTCACGCTTCGTTGTGCATGGACGCCCGGCGATTTTTATTAAGGGAATGTCACGAGATGCCTCTCGGAGGCGTGATAAATCCTGGTAATGGCTGCCATCAATCCACTGGATTGATGTGCTTCCTCATAGAGCAGAAGCGTGCCTCTCGACAATGAGCACATGGAAATGCGAACGAATGGATTGAGATGAGACGGATTCAGTCGAGACTTGGCGAGGAAAATCTCAGAAAATTTGACGTGTGAATTTGCTCTGTGTCAGGCGAATTTTCACGAGAGCGATCGCCCGAGACTTTGTTGCTCGGAGGCGATTCCTTTATCTCTGTTGATTCTCTCTTTTCTCGTGAGGATGCCCGTGAGGATCCGCTCGGGAGTGGTCGGCGGTCCTCGGGACTCGGCGTGGTCAGGGGTAGATGGTGAAGGAAGATAGGCAGCTACTTAACTTAACCCTTGCTCGTGCTGGTACTCGTGCTCGTGCTCGCGTTCAGAACCGACGGACTCTGGAGGCTGCGAGCGGTGCGACCGGTGAGACCGGAGAGACCGGAGGCCACACACCAAGAAAGACTAATAGCTCAGGAGATAACGCTCTTAAACACTTTGCCCGGCCAATGCTTCTTCTTCTTCTGCTCCTGTTGCTTCTTCTCATCCTCATCCTCCTCCTCCTCCTCCTCCTCCTGCTGCTTCCATTTGGTCCATCGACCGCGTTGCTTTCCACCGATAACGCGTCCCATTCTTTGTCATCCCTCGGAATTCTCGGCCATCCCTTAAGCATCGTTTGACCACCCTTTGACACCCTCCGCCCAGTTGACCCCCGATTCCGCCAGGGTCCGTTTCAAGCAGCACCCATCATCGGCCTTATCCGGCGGCTTACGCGTTCGGTGTCTTCGGCTGTCCAACGCTGTTCTGCCGGCGTATCGAGTTACCGGATCGCTGCCCGACATCTCCACTCGTTGGGCAGGGCCAGGCGCAATGCGAAGCCTCGCGACGACATCGACGGCCGCGCTGCACCGGTGGCATCGCGCGCGGAATAACAACCTATTACCATTTTATAGTTGCTCTGGATAACTGCCACAAGTTTATTGCCGCAACGCCGAGTACCCGTGTAACTATGGACTTATGGCCAGCAGTAACGTTTAATCTCTTCTCCTTCCACGATGTCTTCGTTCGACGATGCAGCCTGTGCTGAATATTCCTGCGTAGGTTGCAATGCATCGGAGGATCGTACCTTCCTAGGAAGATACTGGCCAGTGAATTTAAACAGGAAATCAGAAAATGGCCGTCAAGCGGTAGCGAACCATCGAGTGAAGCGGAGCCACGCTCGGATTACCCCTGGCGCACCGGAATCCTCGGATCCATATTTAAAGGATTTCAGTACCAGTGCGCCTGCCTCTTCCTTCCCCTCGGCCCTCTGGCTCCAATGTGTTAGACGCGGAAGATATGCATCTTGCGCAACTCCGGGGCATTAGCTATACAAAGACGACAGGTGGTGTACTCTTTAGCCCGGTTGCTGGTTAGCTATTCAGTTTTATTCATGACGCGCGCGATGGGCCCGTCGGCCTCCTCGCCCCCTCGAATTCCTCCCTTCGACCTCTCCTCGACCTTCAGGCATCGCCCGTGCTTAGGATGCGCCCAATCAGACTCCCAGTCGGAGAGCCGCAGGACCACGCAGAGTGCGTCCCAGTGATTGAACCGCACGCACGAGCCTCCGGCCCGTGAGCCGCGCTCGGGTTAGGTCCAGGTGTCTTCGCAGTCTGAGCCATTGCAAGTCCGGGTCCTGAATGCACCAGTCGATCAGAGGATGGACGTGGACGTGGACGGCATAGACGGAATTCCTCGAGAGGGCGAAGCACTGGATTAAGGAAGGGCCCGTGAGGAAGGTGGCCGGAGCCGGAGGTGTAAAGCAGTAGTAGTGGTGGTTGCTAGCTATGCTGCTCGTAACATGATCCCCAGCCGGTATAATTAAAGTCCTCGATCAGCGCTATCTCGGCCATCGGAGAACCGTCACTTTTCGTCACTGCCCTCCTCCTATCGCGATACACCGCCTCACTCTTTCCTCCCCTGCGTGCTTCGCCTTCCTCTGCTCGAGGCCTCATCCCTTCTCGCCCTTCTCGCCCTTCTCGCCCTTCTCGCCCTAACTCGACGTTCCCTCGGCATTTCTCGAGTGTACCCATAATACTGGCACGTACGTGCCGGAATGCCAAACTCGAGCGCCATGTCAACCACGTATAATTCGGTCTTTATCTATGGTCGATAGTGCTGCCCCCGATCACTCGCTGGCGCACTAATGACACACGCGACGTGTCTTTCCTTGCACGGATTTCCTCGTCTGGACTGCAACGGGCAGTGGAAGGGCGAATCGAAGAGGGAGGAGAACGAGGGAAGAGGAGAGGCCGAGAGACCTTACGGCTAATCGTGTTTCCCTTTGGTGCTTAAGGAGAGTCTCGGTCAATTAACATTAATTATTATGGCTCGCTACGTCGACTCGGAGATTGATTTAGTTGACGTGCGCTTTAGTTGAATCGGCAGTTTAACTCGCAGAGATACGCGCCTCCTCCTAATGGTCGTAAGACGCCTGCGCCGTTGCTTGACCGGCCCGAGGGAAGGAAACGCATAGACGCGTAGACGCGTAGATACGTCTTCGTAGGTCTCACGAGTTTCCCACCGGCCGTGTAGTCGCACGCAGTCATCGAACAAACGTGGGCCTTGCCAGGCGATGCAACTGCGAGGAATCCGAAGGCATTGGACGAGGCCGGCGCGTGGCAACGGGAAAGCGAAGCTGATCGATCGATCGGTCGATTGGCTGACGAGCAAAGTAAAAGCGCACGCGTACCCGAGTGCGATTCGCTCGACGGAACAGACGTCGGCCGCAGCCGCACGTCCAGATGCCTGCACAGATTTACGAGGGAATTAACGAACGATTAATCTAGCCAATTAATTATTATCCGCCATCAATTACGCTGGACGTATCGTTGTGCTCATGCGCGACTGCAAGTCTGACAGCAAGCGGCCTGCGGCCCGCGGCTCGTTGCTCGCTCTACACGCACACGCGCGCACACACGTCGCTCGACAGCTTAATTAGCTAGAATGACCACTGATAGCAGCGAGACACGAGCAACTCCTGTTCTCCTCTTCTCCTCTGGATCCGCTCCTTCCTCTTCCAGGAAATTTGGCTTTCCGCCGTTTTGTTGATCTTGTCCTCTGCAAACGCTTACCGACTGGCTAATCGAATGCAAACATCCTAAAGTCGTGAGAGGACACGTTGAAATGACACGTGCCGGCAACGTGTAAACTGTGTCAATGAGGCAAGTCAAGTCGCCGACTTGACGGTCGAATATCTCCTCAAGATCTCTTAAAGATCTCTTGGAACTTCAGACCGGCGGATGGATCGAGCGTTAGAACTCAATAATCATCAAGCTTTGAAGTACCGACTAGTGACAGGCACTGGTTGCCGGTTCTTGCTATTTACTCACTCGGAAGATCGTAGCTGAAAACGCCGGCGAAGGTAGCGATGCCCGCACAGCGGACAATTTTGCCAACGACAAATCGTCCTTGAACGAAGCAGACGAGTCTTTAGCGTCGAGGGACTCTAATTTTAAAAAAGCCAATCCTACGCAATAAGAGAGCATGATTTAGCGATGTTTGAACTGTCCGATTCACGGGAAGCCTCGACTCGGAGCTGCGAGGAATCCCGAAGTCCGTTTGCTCGTTCAAATAATCAGCGGCGCGCCCTCGTGTAAACCCACGATTGCTGGAATTCCTCGGTTCTCTCGAACTCCAGCAGCGCCTCGCTTCGACTCTCCTAGATAACAGGGACTCTCGGAAGGAATTTATCCCGGAACAAGAAGCGTCGCTGGACTCTAAATAAATCGGCAGCAACGAGTTGCCAGTTGAGCTGCGACCGCGAGAGTCGTAAAATCAATTACTTGCAATTAGCAAGGTTTTACGGGCCAAGTATTTCTCGTAGGCCGTAAAGATAAAACAATAAATGTGTGGGTGCTACTATAGTCCCGGCACACGCTCCGGCGACTGCCCGAGCGTATCGTAACGGAAGAGGATGCGTGAGAGGCTGTTCCTCGTCCGACTGCCATTCGCCATTTGCCATCCAACTAAATTAACGACCCGAGTTACTTGTCACCAGACGTATTCGTTTGCCCACTCTCTCACTCTCACTCTCACTCTCACTCTCACTCTCGTTCTTCTTACCTTTAAGCATTCTGATGCCGAGCGAGACAAACGACGTCGACAAACAATCCCCAGCGTCTTCCATGCAATATCGGTGAAACCGGCAAAGTGCGCTGCAATCTTCTCGCCAGGGCGATACCATCTTTTCTTCTCGAAAAGTTTGCTTCGTAGCCGAAGGATTTACGATGACATTTACGAGAAGAGTCGCTATAAGATTTCATAGCTCTCGCGATGGAGCAATCTGCGCCATTGCCTCCATAATAATCTGCATGCGCTGCGCGTGGAGGAGCCGATTGAGGGTGCAGAGGAATCCAGTGAAACTCACAGCAAGTTCCTGAAAGACCCACGACACACCTGAAGAAACATTAATCGAAAGTGGTGCGCAGCAAGCGATTACGTTTATCGGTGTCTCCGTGCGCGGACTCGCTTAAGCAAACAGCGATTAAATCCTTGTTAGAGCCGACACGCCGTCGTGGGCATCGACATTCCTGAACGGTTCGAGATTTAACTTTGGAGGGGAAGATAGGATCGGTCCCCGTGCTACGGCGATCCGGAGGAGCTAGGTGGCCTGGGGGGCTGGAGGACCGAGGAACTAGGGGACTCGAGAACTGCAGGTCCTCTATCTAATCTGGCCACTTTGCCCGCGGGTAGCCGTGTTTTGCCCGGGGATCGTGTTAAGGGGATTTACATTCATTTGGATCCTAATAACCCGATCCTTGATCCTGGCCGCGATTTGGAACACGATATCCTCCACCTATTCCTGCCTTCCTACCTCTCAGCCTTTTCCCAGCCCTGACGATCCTAACAATCCTAACAGCCCTCCCGAATCCCCTATGCTCCGACCCCTGTCCCCTGTCCCCTGTCTCGTATCCCGCCCGCATCCATCCCCCCTCCCCTTACTTATTCCAGCTCCCACCGAAAGGACATTTTGTGAACGACAGCAACGCCTCCCTCTCATAATGACCCTTCGCGAGCACCTTTTTCCACTCTACCTCCTCACCTCCGACCTTGTAAAATCAGCCACAATGACTCGCCATGTGCCTGATCTATTAGCTGCCGATTAGCCTACAACTGACTGTCGCAAGCGCCAGGGTCACGCGGCTTTTCAAATAAATACACGAATCGCGCTCTTTGACTCATTCTCAGTCCACGCTCATGGCCGATTATCGCGTCGCTATGCAAATGTTGCGTAAACGCAAATGTTATCGGTTGAGATCAGTCAGAGCTGTCTAGTCATCGGCAGTTGACGTTAACAGAAGATCGCCGCACGTTGCTCAATTATCGTCTTGGAGGAGAAGAAGAACGAGGAAACGAAAATCAAAGATTCGGAAACTCTGGCTGACGCGAAAGGAAGACGACGTCCTCGAGGAAGAGGGGAAAGAAATTTCGGACTCGACGAGCTGCTCTGCGATTGGCGTTGACGGCACGTCGTCACCTGGAATCAAGGCAGGAACTTGTCGAGGAGAGTGACGGCCTGCGGGCAACAGCCTCCATAATCCATTCCCACAGACAAAAGAAGTTCGTGGCCCGTCGCCCCCGATCTTCCTCGACTACCGCGAGCTCCTCTCACCCTGGTAATAAGGATGTAACCCGAGCCGAACCGCTCGGACATCGAGACTCGGAGACCGAAGGTACTTGAAGACTTTAAGAGATACGATTGTCCCGCGATCCTCTAGCCGATTCGACTCGTTCGATTCGTTCCAACCTCCGAGTTTCCAGGAACTGCGCCCCTCGAACCACAAACATGCAGGAGGTGCCGATCCTTCTCGCAATCGCAGCATCCTCCAACGATCCATTGTGACTTTATCAGCTGGTGCCTGGCAGACTGTCTCTCTATCTCTCTCCCCGGCTTTTTCTTGAATCTCGCTGGTTGCGTCGCTTTCCCAGGGACCTCCGCACGGGACACAACAAGTCCATTGTCCCCTGGATTGAGAATCGATGGCCTCCCCTCTGGTCTGCGCCAGTCCTTGAGAGCGAGAGAGAGAGAGAGAGGCCAGCCATTGCATTTAATATACATTTTGATGATTGTGTTCTTCTGATTCCCAATGGTCGCGATGGTAGCGATGGTAGCTGTAATGGTCCTGGGACGAAGGTGCCTCGAGTTTCGGCTAGGGAGGGAGGGAGAGAGAGAGAGAGAGAGCGCAAAGAAGAGAATGAGTGAAGCGTGAGATAGGTCATCCAGACTGGCAGGGATCGCATCTCCATCCTAGGCCCTCTAGAGAGCTCCACAAACACTCGAAATCGTGCTTCTTCTTACGCGCCATTGTTGCTGCATCATCTTGAAGGCAAACTACCCGTTCGCAGCTATTGTGGCTACCATTTCAAGCAGCAGAGTGCCAAAGTGCCAAAGCACCACGTAGCGCCAGAGCGCCAGAGCACCAAAACGTTATCACGACGGAATGGATGAAAAACTCTGGGAAACTTGTCCGCGCCGTCCCTCGCGTTTCTGACTTTTGATTCTGGTCCTCGACATCTTCGCCGCGCAAAGCTTCCTTCATCTTCGATGCTAGTCGTTAACGTTTCTACTCACAAAGGGAATGACCGATCAGCTGATTGTACGTCTTGCTGGAATCTCAGTGAATGGAAGACGCGATGGGGTCGATTCTTCGGCGCTTGGCATTTGACTTGGCAGCGGGACGATGGAGTTGGACCTCAAAGAGGAAGAAAACGAGGACGATCAAACAAGAAGAGTAAAATAAAGGCCAGCGAGAGGATCGAGGCCAGAGAGCTGGAGGAGAGAAGCAGGAGAAGAGGAAGAAGAAGAAGAAGAGGAAGAAGAGGTGGAGGACGAGGAGAAGGAGGAGGAAGGAGGAAAGAAAGAAGAGGCCGCGGGGGCGGGGCCGGTGCTGGAGCCCCGGATCTTTGGATGCTGGGATCGAGGCTCAAGGATGGAAGATGGAGCCCGTTCTGGTTCCCCATGTTCCCTGATCCCGTGCGACTCCGCAGCCAACCCCCATCAGGCCCGACTGCTTCGCTGCCCCACCTTCTTCTCTTGACCTTCTCACCCCCCATTTCTCTCACGACTTCTTCTTCTTCTTCTTCTTCTTCTTCTTCTTCTTCTCGTTCTCCTCGTCCATTCGAATGGCAGAGTCGAAATAAAGCTACAGAGAGTAACGTCAAGGGGGAAGAATTGGCAAAGAGTCAATGTTTTTGGATAACTTGCAATGGCGCTCGTTACGAATCGAGAACGGAGCTACCAACTGGTCTCTGAGAGAAATAACAGCCGAAGCGAGTCGAGGAGAGCCGAGGAGAGATGCATTTTACGTACACTTGCCCCCCTTACGGTGCCTTTCTTCCGTAATGGATTACAGGCTGGGCCATTTTTCACTCAAAATGGATTTTCATAAGACCGACACGCATTCTTGGCTTTAGCCAACTTTTTTTCGCCTCCGCCAAATGTTTGTAAATAGATGTAAAGTTTGGGAGGGGCCAGCGGTACCCTGCTGTGCGAACAGGACGCCCCATAGCGCACTTGGACCAGCCAGCTCGCTCACCATTCTTCCCTTTCTTTATATTTATGCTTTTATCTTTTATTCCCTCGTCTTCGTCCATTCTTCCCTCTCTTTCTTTCTCTAGCCACAAGGAGCAGAGCGAGTCTTCTCAAAGTCTCAGCGGAATATACGCGGCGCTGGCAGTGGCGTCGGCGCCCTTAAAAGTCCCGGTAACAGACCTTCTGCCTATCGGCTCAATAGGTTCAGCAGCCTGGCCTCGCAAGGGGAAGCCGATCGCGTCATTCGCACGTCGGATTTATCCCGTCTGCTCGATTCTCTTTGACTCTCCTTGATTCTCCTTCATAAATACTCGAGCAAACGAATCGCACTCGAGGGAATTAGCACTTGCATTGAGAAAGGGGGACTCCCTGAGGACGGCACCGTAACCTGCCGTGTCGCAGCTCCTCTTCGACTAATCGTTGTCCCCGGCTAACCCATTCACGAGCAACCTCACCCCTGGCTCCCTAATGGGATGCGTTTGTACTACGAAAGACACCCGACGTCGTCCAATGGGCGATTTGCTGCGCCTGGGCTCTCTGATTCGCGCATACAAAACCCTATCCGGCATTGCCACCGCTACTAGCACTACTAGCACTACTAACACTACTACCATTAGCAGCATTAGGAGAAGCACAATCGGCAGCATGAGAAAGCATTGCTCAAGCAAACTCTGATTATTTCGCATCCCCAAGAGGATTCGACGGTCGAGCCAATTGAAAAGGTTCGCTTCCCACCTTCTGTTCGCTGCGACACATTCAATGGAAGCTAATTGCCAGCCGGCGCGCCATTGCCGAAACCCGCCAAGCCCAGTAGACCAACTGAGCCGCCATTCGAATTACTCAAATCGTTCAATTTCATCGATTCGTTCGCTTCTCTTACGTGCTGCCGTCTCGAAACTAGTTGAGTAGTAGATGAAAAGAAGAGAGGAGAGAAAGGAGCGCGATCCCCCCCCCCCCCCCCGTAGACTCAATGCCAGGTCGTCTCGACTCTCCGACTTCAAGTCAAAGACGTTTTGTCCGCCGCCGCATCCGGTCAAAGGAGCGATTATCTACGAGCGAGTGGAAATCTGAATATCGGAGATGCTCCTATCACGAGCACAAAGCTGGCCTCGAGGCAAGAAGCACACTGAGTAGAAGAGCCGACAATGCGCCAGCAATGGAGAAGCTGCCGGTCGGCCGTCTCGCGGGCGAATGCTCGTTTCGGATTAACGCAGAGCCAAAGTCAAAGTAAGAACCAGAGCCAAAAGCGTAGCTAGGCTTACGGTTTGTCGCCGTTGGCTTCTCGCTCTTGGAATCCATTTGCCGCCCCTCACCCCTCGCCCTTACTTTGCCTCTGGCTCGGGCTTTTCTCAGGGTCGCAAGGAGTCCTTCGCGGTACGAAATCCAGCGAGAGAACAAGGAGGTCCTGTCGGCGCTGCAGGTAGTCTCCAAAGAAGCAAAATATTTGGTCGATCAGCGTGACTGACTCTCGCTCTCCTTCTCTCTTCCGTCGGGCTTGACTTACGTGCCTCGTGCACTTACACTATTCTGTTTGCCTCTCGATTCGCCACGGCGCACCTTAAGTCCGTTTGTAGCTTCGTAAGTCCGTCCATCCGTCTGTCACTCTAGTCCAAACATACATTTATTTCTCGCTCGGATGGTCTTTACCTGAAGGAGACCACCTTCGTCAGGCAGACACCAAATCTCGCGCCGTCCCTTCGCGCTCCTCTCTTCTCACTCGCTCTCTCGCTCTCTTTCTTAATCTCTCCTCTTCGTTCCTTCTCTCGCACACGAACCAACGAGCTCACGATCGAGTAGACGAACGAACAATGGGGAAGTAAGGAAAGCGCAATGACAATGAATCAAGGAAAGAGGGATGGAAGGAAGGAAGGAAGGCCGTGAGGACGGAAGGACGGAAGATCGGAAGGAAGGAGTAAGCGAAAAAGGAAGGAATCGAAGGAAATGAGAAAGGAAGAGATGAAAGGACAGAAATAGAAGAGAGAGAGAGTGGGCGGGTGAAAGGAGTAAATAGTAAAGATAGTTTAAAAAGAGAAAAGGGAAAGAGAAGGAAGGAAGGAAGGAAGGAAGGAAGGAAGGAAGGAAGGAAAGAGAGAAGGAAAGAAGGAATGGAAGAAGGAGGGAGGAAGGATGGAAAGACCCATGATGTCCACTCGACTAACGTGCGATCGAATGCTCTCGTCTGTTGCAGAGGTGTAAGGAGAAGCTGAACACCCTGGCGATCTCGGTGATGAACCAATGGCCGGGGGTGAAGTTGCGCGTGACGGAGGGCTGGGACGAGGAGGGGAAGCACGCGACGGATTCGCTTCATTACGAAGGCAGAGCCGTCGATGTGACGACAAGCGATCGGGACCGTTCCAAATACGGGATGCTGGCGAGGCTGGCCGTGGAGGCAGGATTCGACTGGGTCTACTACGAATCTCGATCTCACATACACTGCTCCGTCAAGTCCGGTTAGTATCGAGTTCGATAGCTCCGCGAACTATCCTTTATGATTATCCGTCAATCACGAATTCGCACCTTCCTCCACTCTGCATGTCCGCCCAGTGTTTCCCGCGTCCCAGTCCTCGTTGCTCCTCAGTCCTTAAACTTCCTTTTGCTAATCCTAGCCGTATTTCTAGCTCTAATCGACTCGCAACGAGCGAACGTTCTTTCACTGCACGTTAGGACGACGTCACGGACGTGAGACTAGACGAATGTACAGACGAACGGCAGGATAATAGTAACGCGGAACGAGGAAAAACGTGAAGCTCCTGAGAGGCAGATCCTGTGAGCGAACGTATGAGAGTGGTATGAGTGTCCGTGAAAGTACCCGAGAAAGAGAGAGAGAGGGAGAGGGAGAGGGAGAGGAAGGATCGGAGAGTTTGCCGAGAGACGTTAAACTCTCTGATTTAGTGGGCGGAAAACGCTTTGACGGAAATGGCGCGTAAATAAGGAGCGAGGCGTCAACGTCGGCGATCCTATCGGTGATATAAATTCTAATTACATTTTGTTAATTCGTTCATAATTTAGCGATATAAATCTTAAGACATTGTAACGACGTCGTAGAATGTAAACGAGCTTCGAGTCGAGTCTCGTTCGCTCGTTGGACGCTCGTTGGACGCTCGGCGTTCACCTCCCGGGATTCTCAACGCGCCTCGCTCCTCCACTTCCATTCATTCTTGATTCTCCTGCTTGGACACGACTGTTCCTCGGCCGTTCCTCGAGTACGCTTCCGTGCCTGCTCTTATCTTATCTATCTATTCGGTTATCCATGTTGCGTTATCAGTTATTACAATCCTTGCTTCCTTTCTGCTCCCCTTCGCCCTTCTCCAATCAGTTTAAACAAGGCCACCGATCAATTCAATCCGAGTCAGCATGCTTAGGATCAGGGATTCTCTCGAAAGCCCAGCTCGGCCGCTCCTCGGACAATTCTCCGGGCGATCGATTATCGTATTACCTTGGACTCTCGTCTTACTGCGAGGAAGTCAAAGTATTATTAATCTCGTAAAAAACGAATGCAGTATCGATAAACAAACCGATTAGGAGGCAGATTTGAGAAATGATGTATGGTGCGTAGAAATCCACCGGTTATCTTTGCCCGTGATAAAATGATTAATTAGTGTTTGATCCGTCGTGTTTCACGTGAGGACAGATGATCAACGTTACGATCAACGATAGTAGCTAATTCGTCTTTCCTTAACGGTCAACCTACAAACGAAGAGTACGCGTATCCCGGCATCCTGCTCCTGTTGCCCGTAACCCTTGTATTTCGATTTCGATTTCGGTTAGGTTAGGTTAGGTTACAAAGTAATCTGTGAGAAACGTGCCACTTTGAACGATCTCGGCGACTCATCGATTCCTACAAAGCAGCCACGGGATATCGAGAAATTCATTTTTCGAAAGTCTTTCTTTTTTCTTTCCAAGAAGCTTATAGAAAACGTCTTGCGCTTTCGTCTTTGAATATGTAGGTAACGGCAGATTCGATTCTCACGGTTTTTCAAAAGCCTCAAGAGCGCCACATGTTGAGCACCACTGAGCCGCTAGTTAACCAGTTCCACGTGCGAGGCACCACTCTCTAACTCATTGGAAGATCTCTACCTTGCCGGTTATCAACCATCCCCCTTGAACATACCATAAGGGTGCACCGACACGAGCACCGTTCGCGTTCCTAGGATAGGATAAAACAACATCCATTTTCGTATCGACTGAAGCCTTGAGGTCAGAACTGCATTAAAAGAATTGTAAATTTCCTGAGATTTGGATCGAAGCTTTTCGCTCCGGACCTGGGAGAAGATGTTCTTCGTGGTGATCTTGGTCCATCCTGATCACCGTGGTCGTCTCGCCAACCCCGTCCGGTTTTCGTGTTTACCTACGCGCCAATCAGTGGAGCGTGCTTGTTTCAGAACCTTTCAGAGACCCAGATCCGATTTCAAAATAAATGCCAATAAATCGAGCCGAGGCTGCCAGATCAAATTAAAAGTGAGCGACACGTAGCCGCAAAATCAATACGGGCGGATACTCGAAGAAAGCCCACGGGTCGACATGGCGACAGAGCGACAGAACGACTAAGCAACAGGGCGACCGAACTATACCCTTGTTAATATTCAAATCACACATCACATAATTTCGCCTTTCTGAAATTCCCAGGTCCATCCAGAAACCTTCACTTGTGCGTCCATTCAACGACCACCATACAAAGATATCACAAGGCGAACCTCGACTAATAAAAAAAGAAACTCCTAACTTCGTAGAGCTTCGCGTACACGTCGCTTTCCACGTGTAAAATAAAATTTCACAATTTCCCACGGTGACTCCCTGGTTCCCTGGTTCCCTGGTTCCCTGGCCCCAATCCCGATCCCAATCCCAATCCAGTACCTGTTGTCAGCTTTCATTTACGTCAGCACTTATGCCAGATCGCAGCGACGCCTCCCAGATCCAATTACCTGATCGCTGAGCCGATTGACTTTGATCGCGTTTTCAATTTCCAGTTATGCTCCTCCGATGAATCCTCCTCGTTCCTCAGTCCCATCTCTTTCTGCTCCTTTCGCCATTCGATGCCCCAAGTCCAGTACGCAAAATATCCCGCCAGTACTTTATTCATACTCACTCGGTCGACCATGGTCCCAGTAGGATTGCAGTTCCCACCGAATCCTCTCGAAGGCTCTACTGAGAACCTACATTCTTTGCTTCTTTGCAGAATCCTCGTCCGCCGGAAAATCCGGAGGATGCTTCCCTGGAAGCAGTCAGGTTAGAACGGAAGATGGCACGAGAAAACGGCTGGATCAGCTGCGCCTTGGAGAACGCATCGCCGCACTGGACGCGCGCGGCAACCTGCTCTACAGCGAGGTGATCGCCTTCCTCGATCGCTCTCCCAAGGAGAGGAGACAGTTTGTCGAGCTGACCACGGAATCGGGCCACGTGCTCACCCTGACACCAGCCCACTTGGTGCCCGTCCAAGGCAGGTCTACCGTCTTCGCGGCGCGAGTCAAGCAGGGCGACAGAATTCTCGTGCGGGACGCCGATGTGCGGAACAACGAGATCAACCAGATCAACGAGAACCTCCGGTGGGATCGAGTGGCGCGGATCGAGCTAGTCCTGAAGGAAGGTGTCTTCGCACCGCTCACCACGGAAGGAACGCTTCTCGTAGACGACGTCGTCGCTTCCTGTTACGCGGTTGTCGACAGTCAGAGGATCGCGCACTACGCCTTCCTCCCACTGAGAATTTGGAAGAATCTCAAGTCCGGAATGTACAGAGTGGCCAGCGCGATGGCCGGGCCTGGGTCTTCGTGGAAGATGCCCGAGAGGAGATACTCGGAGACAGTCGACGTCAACTCAGCGAGGTATCCAGCCACTGGAGTCCACTGGTACGCCTCTGTCCTCTACTCCATCTCCACGTACGTGCTGCCAGCGCATATGCTCTATTGAGTCGCATTAGTCGTGGATGTCGGCCACTCCCGTCGTCGAAGACTCCTCCGTGGAGGGAAGGCGCGTCATCCCGGGTTCGATGCTCACGGCTGAGCAGTGCAGCGCCCTTTTCGTCTGTTTCTCATCTTCCAGAGAAGGAGAAGTACGGAAACGAAGTCATGTCGGAGACAAGAACGAGGATAAAGGGGAAAGAGAGCAGTGCGATTCGCCGAGTCGCGTCTTTTCATTGAAATAACGAAGCTTTAGAGAGAATCGAACTATTTTAGCGTACTATGTGTATAAATATATTCGATTTACTTGCATTATATCTGTAGGCATAAATATCTATTTGTATACAAGACGTGCAGGCTGTGTACACAGTGTCGGCGCAGTAGCGGAGAGCCTATTAAATTCTATCTAACGTGGAAGTCAAATTAACGAGGTTGAACAGTATTAATTGAGATTGTATAGAAATTTGAAAATTTCCTGACAACGCCACGCTGTTGGAATCACATTCATTCGTGCGAGAATCCATAAAATCGAGGTGAGCGAAAGAAAGAAAGGACTCGTCCAGTTTGGAAAAGAAAACTTTGAAAATGGATCTGTCCTCGTGAATTGCGTGGCTCGCATCTTTGCAAAAGCGAATTGCAATAATTTCTCGGGACGGAAGTAATTGCGTGATTTCTTTCTCAGCCGAGTAATCGAACAATCGAACAATCGAACAATCGAACAGTCGAACAATCGGACAATCGGACAATCGAGTAATCGAATAAACGAATAGATGAGTGATATATAGTGAACCTGTGAACGAGAGAATGAGTTAAGTAAGTAGAAAGGTAATCGGCGCTCTTTAAGAGAATTACGACGATTTGTAAATAGTCGATCATTGTGAGTCCCAGCAGTGGGATAGTTCGTGATTCACCTCCTTGAGTCCCTCCTATGCACGCATTCGTCCTCATTCTATTTACAATATTTATCAATATCACGATCGCCACCACCTATTATTTTATCTAATTCGCGATTGCAAGTGTCGAGTCTCTTGCTGTATAGTATATTACGTAGGTCGTACTCGCCTATAATTATTTCAATTAATTTTTTTTCCATTTTATTCAATTCTATTATCTATCTATAATAATAATAATGAATTAACTATTATCCCCAATCAATAATATTCTTACTATCATCACTTTAATTATTACCTATTATTAACCTGACAGCGATCATCGTCATCAAGATTAATGATATTACACTAGCAACATAATAATTATTTTATTGACACGTAAGTTATTACGAAATATTATATATTGTATTACGATAATATTATTATATTGTAGTAATTTTTATTTGTACGTAGCACAAAACAAATTATAAATTATGTATATATTATTGATAAAATGAATTACGCTATTAAAGGAGATTCAAATGATTAACGATCTATTGTTTATCCCATGCCTGAGGTCCAACCGTATTGACACGAAAGACCAGTGACCGGCCATTTCGACTGCCTAGATCATTTCTAGATTGTTTGATCGACTCTTCCGTGCGAGGACGCGTGTTGTCGCGCGCCAACTGGTTCGCTCTCGATCGCTGTCGCCGATTGCGCATTGCGCTCGTTACGATGCAACGTCAGCCGAGTCAGGAAGAACGACAGTTCAGCGGGACGAAGATTCGAAAAGTCGACATGGCCAAACTCGAGGAGGAGGTAGAGGAGATCCTCAACAGGGTGAGTGTGATCCTGGCGAATGACGCACCGGATGAGTAGAAAAAATCAAAAACCGAATAACCGAACTTGTATTTCTCGACAGCGTATGGGCGTGATGGTGTCGCAGCTACGGGAACTCGACAAGGCATTCTTCGAGGTGGTTGCAACTGGAAACGTGGCAGACGTACGCACCTTCCTCGAGAGCCACGAGGACGTCGATTTGAACGTCATGAACTTTGAAGTAAGTGAAGAAACTGGGTCTATGATTTCCTAAGGGCTGCCGACATCGATGCGCTGGTAGCGATAGCGTCAGAGTTGGCGTTTAGGGCAAACTAAGAGAAGGAAATGAGGGCCGTTCTCCGTGTTCCTTCCTCTGTCAACCCCTTTTCTTTGGGGAAACGCACCGGCGTGATTTACGTGCAGCTTTTGCTGGATCGAGTACAAAGCGTCGCGACTAGCGGACGGCGACCAGGCTAGAGATGGACCACCGAGAGAAACAGAGAATGAAAGAGGAAGAGCGAGGAAGCGAGAGGGACGAATCGGTTATCTGAGATCTCACCCCATAAGAGAACACGTACCCCCCGTGGAATGCGCCCTCCTTCCTCGCTCGAAGGCCCCAACCCCCTTTGACTTTGACTCGAAGCCGAAGGGAGGAGGACGTGTCCCCGCTTCGTATATCTCCGGCCATATTTCAGGGCTCGCTTTACAAGACAATGGTTTCAACCAGCGACGATAAAAATTATTCAAATGACCAGCTTGTAAATTCCAACGGGAATCCGGGCCACTGCTCGACTTTGTCCTCGGGTGTTTCGCCTGCCCGTTTCCTGAGCTCCCATTCCGGACTCTCACTGTCGGCTAACTAGCAGCACTTGCAACAGACCCTCCGCGCGAATCCCATTCGGGAAGAAAATTTGGTCAGTCTATCGATTCACACGGGCACTGCCAGCAATTGCCCAAGAGATGCGAGACAGCTGCCACTAAGTCCCAAGTGGTGCCCACAGCCGTCGCCAAGCAAAGTTGAAGGCGTAATATTGTGAACGCGTGAGTGGGGAAACGAGGTGACGACAATAGACGCGTGGTATTTATTATTGAGGTGCACCGCGCGACGCTCGACGCTCGACGACGCTGACTCATTCGACAGAGAGGGTCCTTCGAGGAATAGCATTGAACGCGAGTCGATTCCAACAGACGTAATTTGCTGCGAAAGAAACTCCAGAATGCCGAGCTTGTTTCCACAGTGACAATTTGTTTGATTTCACGAACAAGCGTGGATCGTTACGATCGATGTTCCGACGTCACACCTGGCCCACTGAGAAGGACGCACGAAGGCTGCTGAGGATTCGGCCGCACTGGCACGAAGGATCAACTGGTTTGCGACTCGGGAGGAGGCGCAGTGTTTCGCTCGATTCTCTCGCTGGGACTCGGAGACTCATCTCTGTCGGCTCGTCCAATTGTGTGGTTGAGCTCTAAGTGGCCTATAAACTACCGCAGGCGTCTTGTCTCTGTCTCTCCTTCTGTCCGCCTGTCCGTCCGTCCATCCATCCATGGCTCCACGGGTCTCCGGGTCCATGGGCCCCTCTGTCGCTTTCCCGCGGCGTGGATTGTCGTGGTCCCGGCGCAGCGTGCGATGCCTTTGTTGCTCGTCTCTCGCCGCACCGACAAATGGTTACACGCGTTCCTTACCGGGACTCCTTTCTGTAATCGTGTAGCCATGCCGGTGGGCCGACCGATGCCAACTGAGACTCCTTCGGGCTCGACAAAGAGTGCGTCGCGATGCGGACGTATTTCTCCGATCGGCGCTACCGCAATCGATGGCCTCTCGCTCTTTCGCTGCTAGCCTCTCCGGTCTCGTGTCTTCCAGGGGATTTCCGCACTGCACATTGCCGTTAAGGAGCGGAATATAAGTATGGTGGAATTCCTGCTGTCTCAGCCGGACGTGGACGTCCACGACACCGCGTTGTACGCCATTCGCGAAAACGAGCCACGGATCGCCTTCATGATTCTGGACAAACTCGAGGAACAGAGTCCGGGAATGGAGAAAGTCGGCGCTACCCACAGTTCGGAGTTCGCGGATGACGCGACGCCACTCTCGGTCGCAGCACAGTACGGACATTACGAGATGATCACGCTTCTCCTGAATCGAGGTCACAAGATCGCGAAGCCTCATCCGCCGAGTTGCTACTGCGCGGAGGTCTGCAAGTACGATCGAGTTACTTCGCTTCGTTCGACATTCGTTTGATTAATCCGAATTGACTTATCCGAAAAGGCCTCAACGAGAATCGGAGGATCCTCTGACCCTGGACAAGATGCGTCTCGAGCTCTACAGGGCTGTCACGAATCCAGCTTACATCTGCCAGGACAACTACGACCCGATCCTCGTGGCCTTCGAACTCTCGAGGGAACTGCGACTGGCCGGACTTTACGAGCACGAATTCTACCACGCGTACAAGACGCTCTCCGAGGTGGGTGCTGAACCCTTGGTGTCCGGGTACGAATGGTAGGAAAGATCCTCGCGAGGTTCGGGACTTTCTGATGCAGGACGTCGCCCAATTTGCAACCGATCTCATTGGCTGCGCTCGCACCGCCGAGGAGGTCGAGGTCGTTCTAAAGCAAGCGACCGGACTTGGCTTCTCCACGCCTTTCATATATCCTCGATTGCTGTTGGCCATGGATTGCAGACAAAAGTCATTCGTTGCGCATCCGAACGTTCAGCAGGTACGAAGTCTCGGGATTGGACCTGTCGAGCTACTCCACTTGGCTGCGTGGCTGCCGGGCGGGAATTTCGCGCGAGACTTCTCTTTTAATGAATTTCAAGTGCAGGTAATAGAATCGAGGTGGATGGGCGACTGGTACGAGTGGAAGATCAAGTCGGCACTCTCGAAGACTCTGATGGTTCCGCCACGGATGCTCATCCTCCCGATAATTGCGATGATGCTCTTACTGGCGCCGAATTCAGCGAGATCAAAGCGCTGGACGATCCCGGCAAATCGATTCCTCTCTTCCGTCGCGAGTTACATAGTCTTCCTGGGTTTGGTGTTTTTCGAGTCGAATCTCAGTAAGACGAATCAGCTACGAGGACCTCCGAACAGTGGTAAGATGGCCGCGAGGGCTGCGAGGGAACCGAGAAAGAATCGTGAAAAGATCTCGAAAATCACTCAGGTCCTGTAGCTCTCGGAAATCTTCCCAGGAATCGAGCCAATCATCGTTCTCTATGTGATATCATTCATATGGGGTGCCGTCTGCCTTTGCCTGATGCAAGGACCCCATCGATTCTTCCGCACCCCGTGGAATTGGTAGGAAAGCTTGGAAGGCACCCTTTGTCCAATATCTTTGTCTACAGGGTGTGTCAATTCTGCCATCTGTGCGCAGGTACGAGGTGATAATGCTCAGCCTCTTTCTCTTGACTTTCTTATTCTGGGCCGCCGCCGCCATCGACGTCGCCAAGAATGGGCAGCGCGACCTCGAGAGGAAGTATTGGCACAAATACGACCCAACCCTCGTCTCCGAAGGCCTCTTTTGCATCGCCACCATAATGGCCTTTTTTAAGCTCATGTTTATCTGCCAGCTGAATTATCATCTAGGACCCCTCCAGATGTCCCTGGGCAAGATGATAAAGGACGTTGCCAAGTTCATCGTCATTTTCAGCATCGTCATGATGTCCTTTGCCGCGGGTACCGCAGTTCCGCACTCCAGGGCCATCCGATTCTACTTTATTGGCTCTCTCCTGCGTTTCAGGACTTACCCGGCTCTATCAGTACTACGATCAGATGGTGCAGATCGACGAGTCAAAGATCAAGACTCAGCAAGTCAGCTCGTTCGTCGATTTCATCTCGACACTCAAGACCCTCTTTTGGGCGATCTTCTGCATGAGTGCCATCGAGAGCGCTGACGTGATAATCGAAAATTTACCGGGAGAGAATGACTCCGAAACGATAATCAACCAACACACCTATACGGAGGCGATTGGTTACATCGCCTTTGCAGGTACATTAGGAAGCCGCGTCGCTATTCCTCTCTGCGTTGTCTTCGCTCTCGAGTAACGGCAGCTCCTCGTCTCCCTTCCTCCCCGCAGGCTTCGAGTTTATATCCGTAGTGGTAGTCCTGAACATGCTGATCGCCTGCATGTCGAACACCTTCACCAAGATGACGGACAACGTGGAAGTCGAGTGGACCTTTGGCCGTACCGAGGTTCGAACTTAAGACTTCCTTCTTGGATCTTTGCTCACTGACGATTCTCTCAGGTTTACGTGGATTTTATGGCTCAAGCCAACCTTCCGCCACCATTTAATCTCCTGTCGACAACCAGAGGAATCCTGTGGATCATCGAGTACTTCAAAATACTCGTCAAGAAACCACCAGACAAACGAGCCAGATGGGACATCAAGCACTGCTGCTACATAGTGAGTGAGAGGGGGGAGGGGGGAGGGGGGAGCAGAGGGTACGTGGTCCTCGACTCTTATTTCGGAAAATCGCAACGAGCCATTTGCCCGGTTTTAGGAAAACATCGAGGAGAACGAAAAGGAAAACTTCCCAATAGTAATGACGCAACTCGTCCAGCGATACTTTCGCAAGAAGCAAGCAAAGGCTGAGCAGACTGACGTCGACGGGCTAAGAAAAGAGATTACGGAATTGAGAGGAATTTTGAGAGATCTCCTCTCCACCACTTGAAGCCACCTTAGACACAATTCATTGGAGCTGCCATATTCAACTGAGCAGAAACATGCGTCTATAGAAAATTCTTGACTCTCGAGAATTTATTTCAAGATGTAGGAAACAGAGATGTTTCCTTGACATGAATTTACCGAAGCCTAGACTGGCGTTCGCGTTTCTACGAATCGATTTGACGCATTCAAAAAGTCAAGCGTAGCCTGTATTTCCCAAGGAAACGAAGTCCCTCCTTTAAGAAAGAGACTTTGCGAATGAATGATTGTCAGTTAAGGTTCTCATTTTCTTTCGCACAGCGTATTCTGCATAAAATCGTTATTTCTGCTCGCGAGGTGAACGCATTGCCGCCACACTGAAATAAAGTGGCAATGGGGGCGCGTACGGTTTTCCCTATGGTGCGACTACCCGTCGTTCTGCCCTCCTTTCGCCCTCGTGCAACGTGATGCTAGCATCGCGTCGCCACCACTGCTCGAACCCCAAGTTATTTGCAGTCACTGCATCAACATGTCACGATCCCAAGGGCTTGCGGTGCGTTGCGGCGGGGGGGGGGGGGGAGATAGTACGTTATCAGCGACCGTAGCGCCAGACGATACCATTTCCCATTGTTTCCTTCCATTGTCCTAATATCAGCTGCCTTCGAGAAAGTGAAGGATGCTTTGTGTCTCATCAGAATGCGAACTCGTCACGATACGTCGGCAGTTCCGTAATTCGAATTGTTACACGAATCGGTTGATCCAATAAATTGAAACAATGGATATTCAAGGCTACTAATTGACGATGTTTTCAATAAAAAAGAATCTGACGAGGCGAGCCGAAAAGCAGCGCATTCGTGGAGGCATGGATGTATGCGTGGATGGATGGGAGCACGAAGGGAAAGTCGAACACGAAATTGTTGCAAATTGACTTTCAGTAAGAAACTTTCATTTTACTTTATTTACCCTGGCCTCCACAACTTTCGCTCTCTCTCTCTCTCTCTCTCTTTTTCCTCCCTACCGCTTCTCCTATCGATTCTCAGCAACTTACAATTACACCGAATCTCCAGGGCAAATTTTCTGACAGAGGGGAATTGGCTTCATAGGAGTAGTCACTTGGAATAAGAAAGAAAAAGAGAGAAAAAAATGGTCGACTCGGTGAAAAAGTGAACCGCTTGAATTAACTGTTACGCCATGTTGCTCAGTGAATTAAATTATTGGCAGGATACTCGTAGAAGTAAAGACTCGTGCGATTAAACAAGAAAGGGTGAAAGAATTCAGGGGCTGAAGCAAGCCTTGTCAAGAAGCAACGTGATTGCGTGACGTTGGCTAGATGTCCCTAAAAAAAAGAAAAAAAAAAAGTTGGACTTTAAGCACGATCGGAGCTTTGAACAGGTACAGTTTTTGCGGAAACTTTTTACCCACCCTGGTCGCTCGATCAAGAATGCTTCCCCTCGCTGAGGGGTTAGGGGAATCGGAAGGAACAGAAAACCTCAGGGAAAAAGAGCGAAAATCCGGCGATCCTCGCATCTCACACCCCAGGGGTCCTGTTCGCCACAGCATCTCGTCTCTCGTTTCTCCATCAAGAAACTTTCGACTACATACGACATATTCCACGCACGTATACCTTTTGAGTGCAGTGGTGCAGACATCCAGAGAAACGTAAAGAAAGACGCAGACGCGGTCGCCGATAAAGCGAATGACCCAGAGGAAGAAGTCTCTTCCCGTTCTAGTGTCAGCGCACACAGTGCCAGCGACCTATCTAGCAGAAGAGACTCTGTGAAGCCGAGTACGTGAAGGGATCGAGAGCCAAGGACCACTTATCCAGAATTCGTCCCGCGAGAATCCGGCAGGCGGGCCAAGACTCCTCGTTACCGGAGTGACAAACGATGCCACCGGACGTGTCCTTCCCCGGATTTCGCCAGTAGCTTCTACTACGAGGCAGCCACTGTCTCCTGCGAAGAGCAGCATTCGCTGCCACTGACTGAGGAGCCCCGAGCATCCGCAGCAGCCGCAACAGGGTAATTAGCATTGCACCCGTCGCGCACGTGCGTCCAGCGTCGAGAGGAGAACCGCGAAAAGCGCCTGATGCTAGGGCGTCGCTACGCTCGAGACGTCGCGATGCTTCCGAACGAAGCTGTGTGCGCGAGACCAAGATAGCCCAGCAACGACTACTGCTCCCAGCAGTAACGAGAAGTACGCGGTCCAGCCGCAATCTTACTGATAATCGCTTAAACTTTTTCTCGCAACCGAGCGCTGCTTCGGAAGCGTCCAGAGAATGGCGGGAGCTGGGCGAGTTGGGAAGCAGCGCGGTTTGACAGTGATAAATCCGCCTGGAGTCCGACATGCAGGAAAATTGTCTTCCGCGACGCCCGATCGCCTCCTGTTTCGAAGTGTCGACGTTATTGACGGTAAGAAGAACCAACGAGCTGCCCACGCGAGGGATTGGGGTGGGTGCTGGATTGGTGAGGCCTCGTAACGTCAAGAGGGGGAACATCGCGTTGCATTAAAATACTGAAAATCCGGCGAGAGAACGGCGAGTAGTCTTGGGCACGTCGACGGATTGCGAACTGCCGCCATATGGCGAGATTACTGTTTGATGAGTTCCACAAACACGGTATCGCCGATCGAACGTGTCAACCGCTCCTCGTTCCAATATTTCCGAATAACAGCGTAGCGCCTGACGCGTCCAACTGCGCCCTGCGCGTCTCCACAATAGTCTCGAGTATCGATGGAGCAGCAGTCATTATTCCTCCGTAAACGAGACTCGAGGATCAAATCGAGAGGCTGTCGCGTGCAAATGTCTCGGACTCGGAAGCATCCGCAGTCGGTCCTCATATTTCCATGAGCATGCATGGGAGCAGTAGGGCGAGAGAAGGGGTCGTCGCGACGCGCGTCGCGGCGTCGTACCGTCGCAGTTCGCACGCGGCGTTCCTGCCTGCCACGTGAGCAGGAACCATTGCGACCCTCGGAGGGAGCAACGTTCGTGCGAGACTCGGAAGTTCCATTGCAGTTCTTACGTGAATTATGTGGAGAAAATAAAGAAAAGAAACGTCAGTCAGTGATTGGTGAGGTTCGAAGCAGCACTCGGCTTCCACTAAACAGGAGACGGGATACTCGACACGTTTTCTGTGTTCCGTCGAGGAGGACGAGGAGAACTAAATGATTGGCAAGTGCTGTCACGCGTAGGAAGATACCTCCGCAACGAGGATTTTCGAGGAAGTATCACGGAGAATGTCATCCTGGGAAGGTGAAGAGGAAGCAGAGAGCAACGGAACGTTCGAGCTGATCGGCTGTGAAAGTAAGCCGTAAAAGCAAGTTCAATAAATACTTGAGCAAAGCTCGAATGTCCCTGCGAGGACGAGTAAGCATGGCAGGTACACCCGCTACCTGTTGTCCTCGGACTCTTGGATCAATTTCCGGTGAACTTGTAGGCTGAAGCAACCGACCGGGCAGTCGCGTCCCTCAGAGGCCAAGAGGCAAATTTTGAATTTCCATACTGAACGCACATCTCCTGGCACGCAACCTGCATACTGATATCAAGGCTACTCCTCGTCCAAGACTTCTACGCAGTTTGAGTGAATTGATGCTCCCGTCGAGAGTCCAGCTAAAACGGAAGGAGCTCAAAGTTTCCTCCTGAATCTCCAGGTCGTCCCGAGCTTCCCGTGACCATAACGTTTCTAGAGCCGAATTGAATTGCTGCCTGATAGGAAGTTCGATAGTGGGATCCCGAGAGGAGGGAACGCTGGAGGAACGGGAAGAATTTCTTTCTTTCCCTCACTCGCTCTCGTGCAGGGGCGAATCAAAGGGGATTTTGAAGCGAAACTTCATTGCGAAGGTTCCTCCTAGTCGAACTGAATATTAAAGGA
This sequence comes from Syrista parreyssii, assembly GCA_030142615.1. Lineage (NCBI taxonomy): Eukaryota > Metazoa > Arthropoda > Insecta > Hymenoptera > Cephidae > Syrista > Syrista parreyssii. Next base: position 444,640 of record JARQTG010000191.1, read on the forward strand.
CTCCGGGTGACCGGCCAACAAATGAGAAATGACTGGCCAACAGTAGGTTGCCGAAGCGGCTGCCGCGTGCGAAGCGTTATTTTTAATTTTACTATCGTAACTCGAGCTTCCTCGTGACTCCTCAGCTACGTCGGCAAATTTAAAGGCTCACCCCTCGTTCGTTGGGCCATTCATTTCCCTCTTCCTTCGGTACTTCCTCCCAGAGCATTCCTGTCGCTCGGTCCGCAAGCACAATGTAAACATTTTCATGGGCTGCTTCGAATGCTTCAGACGCGTCGGAAAAAGAAACATGCGCCGCGCTTATCGGAGGTGAAAAGGCAAATCAGTCCGAAGTAGCACATGTGCATTAATCATTGTTCAGTGGACGAAGAGGTCGGGGTGGTCGGGATTAGTCGCTAAAGAGCGTTCACCCTATTTATAATCGATTATCCCCCGACAGGGCAATCCCTCGTAACGATTCAAATGACAAAACAATTCGCCAGAATCGATAGGTCAATTCCTCTCGAATCTCCGAACTCCTCTCGCTACTTCATCTTCGGCGAGGAGAGGGATATTCATATGACATCATCGAGATACGGAGCTTTGATTAAAATTTCCCTGATTAAACCAAAAGCGAAACTCCTTGCGGATTTTATCGATGTCCCAGATTAGAGGGTTGTGTCGCAGGGGAGATTTTCATGAGTTTCATCCAAAATGGCTGTGCAATGCAAAGTCGTCGATTGAAAGAATTCAGAATTTTCGGGCGAGTTCCGAAAGGTCAATACGGTCAGAACGCGTACAGAAGGGTCGAGTGGACAGTGGCAATCGTTGAGATCTTAGAAGTACGTTGCGTCCCGGCGAAGGGTGTATTTCAAGTGAGACGTCAAGAACGCGCGGCAAAAGGGGAGGGATTAAAATCGAAGCAGCAAAGGTCAAGTCGACTCGAATTGAAACTTTCAAAAGATTGGTCCATCCGCCACTCTACTAAATCCTTTCATGGCGAAGGAATCAGGACTAAAGTCCCAGTTACTTTTTTGGCCGAGGAGATAATGTGTGCGTGTGCCTACGCACTCCTGGACCGGAAGCTACGAACACACACACAACAAAGTGAAAAGTGTCGGGTTCAAAATCACTCCGGAGAAAAATATTTCCTCGGCAGGAAGGAGAAAGAGACTTTTAGCTCAGACGGTCTTTCCCCCCTTTTTATCCGAGCCCTTTCATAACCTTCCGATCCCTCGCGGGAAGAGGGTGGTTACTCCCACACTACCAGCGAGCTCCTTTTACGCGCTGCCTCATCTTACGTCCCGCTGGGCTCCCGTGTCCTGTTGTGAGAACACGGAAATGCGACCTTGTATTCTCGTTCAGGCAGTTTCGCGGATTTTTCTTTCCTCGATAATCCCTCCTCTCCCCTTTCTCTGACTCCACCCCCCCCCCCCGTTCCCTCCGTATCCGCTGTCCTTCTCTCTCCGATACTTCGAAAGGAAGGATTCCGGGAAACGACAAAGCGTGCGAAATATCGAATCGAAGGGCTTTTTCCACTGTTTTCTAGGTGCTGGGTGCTCTGTGTGTCGTATATAGCTATAGCTAATGCACAATGTATAGATATAGAAGCACACGGGGGTCCGTATAACGCAAGTAATATCGTTTACGGCGCTGCCGTTATTTGCACCGACAACAGACTCGCGTATTTCGGTAAATTCGCCCCTCGTTTCCCCGAACTCGTTCTCCCTTCGGAATGCAACTTATAGCGCAACTGGTATATTACACTTTTTTACGAGAGCCACCCCCGACGACCCCCAACCCCCGTCGAGGGTTGAAAACTTCCAAATTACAAAAGTCAGGCGAAACTTGCCAGGGCCTTTTCCGGGTTTCATCCCGAACCCGAGAATGCAGATTCTCTTGAACTGCATTCAATGTATGGCTGATCAGCCCCTCGCGTCGCTTATTAAAGAAAGCGAGAAGCACACAGTGCTCGGAGAGCAAGGAGTAAACGATCCTTGACAGCACGGAGTCCTCGTTATCCTCCCGATGCTATTCCAGTGCACGCTCGTTCTCGAGCCCCACTTCCCCGTTGCCGCTCTCTTTATATCTTTATACCTTTACTTTTATATTCCATCCTAAGGTCTTTTATGGGAGACGACGTCGCGTCGGAATGTCCTGGAAAATTAAATTTCACCCCGTGTGGTTACAGTATCCGCAGCTATCCAACTGAAATGGGAGATGTGCCACTGAAATTTGACAGCTGCCATGCAGCCTGTTTGCTTTTATCCTGATCCCTTAATCGACAGGAGCTCAGTCTACACGATGCAGCTAGTTTCTTCCGTGGCGTCATGTCGTTTCAGCCCTTGTCTAACAAGACGCACTGAACCCAACGATCTGCCCGACGGACGAACTACCCTTATCTCCCCTACAAGATTTTTTCTCAAGAGCAGCGATAGGCGAAGGAAAGCCCAGAGTTTCGCAACGTCGGTCCATTTTGCGGTGAAGGCGAATTAGGCTCGTCCGCAACATACCTGCTCTGTTTATAGAATCAAATAAACCAAAAGAAACATAAAAACGTACGAGAGTGAGAAAACGTCAGGCCCTGGGAGAAGAGAGAAACAGTGTGGACAAAACATGGAGGCTTCCACGCGCAACTGAGTTTAAGTCCTAAGAAATAAACTCCAGTTCCTGGTGTGTCCGCAAGATGAAGAGAAACTGTAATCGGCCTGCCCGTTGATATCCTCGAGGCCGGTAGGTTGAAAAAAAATACAAAGACAAAATAGGAGCGCAAGTAGAGGAGTTTTCCCGGAGGGCAGCCATGACGAAGTCCTCGCGAAAATCAGAGTTAAATCGGGGCGCGATAACGTGAGATGATTTATAAGCAGAGCACGCTGCCGGGAGCGACGCACGAGTGAGCATAAATCATGGACAGTAATCGTTTGCCGATAATATTTACATTCCAGTGTTACGTAGCTCAACTTGAATGGATCTCTTCTCAATTTAGCTTCGTAAATTCACGACCGAGCTTCCAACGTGGTCCAGCAAGAACCCTTCGACGCTCTCGTTACCTTCGTAAGAACTTCAGGGTACAGGCTGCTGCATTCACGAGGAAAAATGTACCAGAGGATCGAGCCAACCAACCTGCCTGCCTGCCTGCCTGCCTCCAGTCCAAATTAGAAAGAAGGCTTCGATCAGTCGATGCAGGCGGGAAGGGTGGAACGGTAGTCGGGAGGGTGCAGGTCTACGGAGACATATATCGACAATCAGAATCAGCGAGAGAAGGAAGTACCAGCTACCAGCTAGGCCTTGGCTAACGAAGACAGAGAACTCGGCGTTTCTCGGGATTAGTTCCCTTTTCTGCTCGTAAATCAGCGACTGTGCCCGCCATCTCCTGCCACGATATTAGCTTCCTATCGCAACCACCGTTATATTTTATGATTTTAAGCCAATTTTCGGAAGATCCTTCTTCCCTCCTTGCGCGCTTATACATTGTATTCTTCATTTGCGCCTCTTATTCACTGAAATATCACCTAACAGCTGAAAATTAAAAAACGAATAGGAATCCGTCGTTTTCATGTCAACACTTCACGAGAACCGTAATGCGGATTGCGCGAGCCTCGGAAGTGTATTGCGTCACTGATTACACGACCTGACGTTGCCATTCAATCAGCCCCGAACAGCGTTACAGAGGCTCGACTTTCGAGAAAGCGTCACTGGGGAATTCCGAGAGATTCTGAGGAAACGAGTCGGAATGCGGATGGGCATACCGACAAGGATATGGACCAGGACGTGATCCCGAGGTGGAGCGTTGCTGCTGCTCGACTAGCCGCGTAACTGAATCGCGATATTTGAGTTTTCGGTTCTTCGGTCGCTCTCCTCACCTCCTCCATTTCGCAGCGTAACGATTGAAAGAAGGAGAGGGAGGACAGTCTTTGTCATTCGACCAGGCAGGCTCAAAAATACTGAATTAATTTCGATTGGCTCCAGACGGAGGGCAGAAAACCTTTTACAAGTCAACGAGTCTATTCGAGGAATGGCGTCCTTTGCCCTTATGACCCTCATAAAGCATACAGAATTGATTCCTTATTCTCCTTAGTCGAGGAATCATTCTACCAGTCCCGGAAATCGCCTTTGCAACAGGAGTTACGAGCCACCATTACATGTAGAAGCAACATTTCAAGAGCGTAATCAGCTCTCCTCTTCATACGATAAGGGATCAACGACACTGATGAAACAATCATAACGAATGTGCAGTCAAACAGATATGTAGGCTAATCAACAATCCTTGAGAATCTTTAGAAGCACTTTTTCCTTTAAATTGCTGGACTTGGGCGGTTAAGCACATCGTATAAAAACAATCGTTAGAAAGCTCCTTCCATCGTAGTATCGTCAAAGATACTGATCATTTCAGAGAAGCAAACTTCTGAGACGATTTGTAACAGAATTCTTTTTCCAGATTCCTCGGCAAAACTCATCGCAAATTCTTTGACGACGCAGAGCACACAATGGACGACGACATATCCATTCTGTTGGTGATTATCCTTGCGGTTGGCGGCGTCCTCATGATGACCGCTCTGCTTGCCTGTTACGCCTGCATCTTCCGCGACCTCTGCTGTCGCCAAGGTGAGAGAGCCAAGAGAAGGCGTGGGTCACCCCGAAGTCCTCTTCAAGGTTCCGGAGGTACCGGCCGCCCACGAGTCGACACGATACCTTTGAATGACATCACGCAAGGAGAAAGTATGCCTACGGAATCCGAGAAGGTCTAGCTGTTGTTCCCTCACAACTCGTAAGTTGGCGAATTAAGCGGAACACGACAAGACGGGAACTGTACTCTTCCGCTCGAAGATTGTTCTCTTCAAGTGTCATGTGGCACCTCTTTCTTCTCCTGCGAGATGACTTGACGAAAGTCAAGTGAAAGTAACGTGAAATATAGCAACGGCAAAGAAACGAGAGACACAGATGGAATGCACATTTTATCGATAGACGATAAATTAATTCGTAAATTGTAATAAACGCCTGAGATGTCGACAAGTACGACTCATGTCTTTATGTACATACGAATACATTCATACGTATATACAGTTATGCAATTGCACAGAAATCCGAAGATATGTAACAAAAATCAATATCTGAAGAACGTATTTAACATCTTGATACAACAGCGCTAGTGGATAGCCAACTATCCCTAGGGCGCTCATATATAAAATAGAATTCTATTTGTATTTCACGTGTAGTTCTTATCCTATCCCAATCAACCGTCCTGTGGTAACTCTACCGTAACTGGCTTAAGTACCCGCTTGAAAATTCTCCTGCCATTAGGACAACGTATTAACATATTAGCTATACATCGTCCGTAGTTGCGAAACGTACGTTGGCATCTGATCACAACAGTTGTCCTGCGAGGATTTCTTTAGACTAGCTAATCTGGTTATTCAGCTGTTGCAGCACGGAAAGTACGACTTCCCGAAGAGTCTGGAAATATATTTCATCGATAGTTGCACAAGATTCCCGAAAGAAGAATTCATACATTAAATGTGCAATATTACCTGCGGTTTACAGTGCTCCTCCAACCAGCTAAAGACGCACCCGGATAATTCTGCGAAATTCACCACTGAAATATTATTGAAAGTTTCGAAGAGTCGATCCATAATGGCCTGAAACTAAAACAAGACAAATATTGAGATATAAAGTATTTTCACAAATTTGTTATGGTATAGTGAACACAAACCACTTGAAATTTAGCTTCATCGGATACACGCATTTCGGCATGTCCAGGTTGTGTTTGATGGGCCTTTACAATTTGTTCAATATTAGCCTGCATTATACGAAGAGCAACAACTTCCTTGCGAAGAGCGTTGCGCTCTTCTTCCTGTTTCTTCTTCTGTTGAAGTAGAAATTGGATATAGTCGATAGACTTCTGAAGCACGGTTGCCTTGGACAGCTTATAGCCTGAAGAATCTGTATGCTGACAGCTAGGCACCAAGTCTTGAAGTGAATCATATCCTTTCTTTATCGCATCCCTACGCTTCTGTTCTGCTTGAGTGTGAGCTTCTCTACGTCTCTCCTTGTAGCTGATTGTGGAATTTTTATTGTCGCTGTCTTCATCCTCTAATGAAAAATATAGTTATTCAACATATAAATACAAAACACAGCAGCAAAGCACACGTTTTTTTCCAAAGCTCTGTTGATTATCTAGTGCAAAGTTTACCAGTATTATGTGCGGACGAAGAAGGAGTATTAATTGATCCTGTACTACTGCAACGAGAGAATGTGTATCTCTCTGTGGGACTTGAAGGCTCCAGTTTCATATCTCCGTCTGAGCCACCACTTCCGCCGCTGCTACGCAGAGCTCCTCCCTCTAAATGAAAAATTCAAAATGTAAAAACATTTGTCGTTCTAATGTAATCAGTGATGTTAAATCGTAACTAAACTGCCATACGGCATATATAAGGTTAGAGCGAAATCTATGAATATCTAATAAGCTATACAAAAGGAAATGACACATTTTATAAAGACGCAAATATATTTTTACTTACGAGTCTCGTAGCCGTCCTTGTACGACATATCGGCCATTATGCCCGAAATACGATTATGTATATCTTAATTTTGATAATAAAAAGAAAGAGACGCGATTGAGCCACAGTCGAGCGGGCGCGAAGTGTCGTGCCTCACCATGGAAAGAACTTGAAGAAACGTTATCGACTGATCAGGGATGATAACCAGACAAAGACATTGATCCGCGAGGGAACTGCGTGCAAACGATAGTATCACAATATCATAATAACACCATTAGCTAAACCGATTTCACAACCACAGCGCTCTTTTGGCTTCGCCATTCCTCATGATTGGAAAAGCAATCGATGTGAAGTAGTCCAACTGAGTAGGACCGCAAAGATAGAAGGCGGGAGCGACATGAGTGAGAAAGGAAACAGAAGAGAAAATTGCGTGAAAACAAGTACATAAAAGAATGAGAGCCAACAGCATTAGTCTCCTCTGTTGATATAACATATTGCATTCACACACATTGCCCAGTTGCCTAAATAGCAAAACGGCTAGTTCGAATTGACTGGACAGCGCGGGTATCACTTCTTAAATTTTTAGATAGGTATAGGTTACCATAACGAATAAAATAGAGTTTGGTATGTTATGTTATGTTACTCATATTTTTATTTTGTAGTAGTATATTTGAAATAAAACTAGTTATCATACACGAATTCGAATCTCAATTGAAATAACAATGTTATCCAAATAAATTATTTTGTATAACAACAATAAATCGCAATTTATTGATTGAACAGCAACATCATTTTTGGCTCTTTGAACTTGAATATAAAAATCCTTTTTGATTAGGGAGACAGAGGATGCATCCTCCAATAGTTCAAGTAAATGACAGGCACCAGAAATACACCAACAATTGTAGAAGTTGAAGAATTAATGTAATAGAAATTTAACAATTTGTCACCAAGGTGAGAATGAGTACACGAAGATTGACGAGCTATAGAAATGCGTGCACTTCTTTATTCTACGAAGAGCCGGTCTCTTTTTATCCAACTCTTGGATGTTACCGTCTTACCATTTTCATTTCGTTCTTTTTTACTCCTTCATTTCTTTAATTCTTGATCTCCTCATTTCTTTACTTTTGTTCCTTCTATCTTTCTATGTTACTCCGTCACTCGGTTCCCCGTTTTCTCGCCGATGTGGTTATTTTGCTCTTCCTATTTGTTTGACCATACTAAACATATTCGTTCCAACAGTCATATAAAAGTGATCACCCTGTAAAATAATTGCACGTAGACCGTGACGTCGGGAGTTGCCCTTTCGCCTTATTCGCGTACCATTCAGTTTCAGTCAAATTGTTTTGCGACGCTTCACGTTGCTGTCATAAGGGACAAATGAAAATAAAAGGTTTTATAATATACGTATAAATGGACTGTCAAGCAAGTCGAAAATCGAGCTCTTGTTAAATTAATATTTATTATATGGTGTATCTAATATATATATTTACAATCGCTTTTGATACACGTTAATAAACAAATAAGACAATATATAATTATTCTCTCGGCGGCACGACAGAGCGCGCTCAGGCCGCGCCGCTGGCAATTGTATTTATGTACGATGCATGCACGTCTTCCTGCTATTCTTATCGAATCTTCCTCGTGCTCTCTCAATAGCTTTCCACTCTCTAGCATTATCGACTTGAAGATTAATCAAAGGACATGCGCAGAGGTCTATTGATGCACGATTGCGTACTGTTGGCGGTTACGAGGGGACGGGGATCCAGCACCAAACAAAACGAGCTGGATTGCTCTGGTCGCGGCTTCACTCGCGATTTTCGCCATTCACGATTTTCTCTCATGTCGCCTGCATATTCCTACAGCTAGTCGTGTATTCTTCATACGCTTACGTTCGATCGTATATCTCCCATACTTATTCCTACGTATATATGTTCATATATGCGTAGTACATAGCTTCGTTGTTTCATTTGTCGCTCGCTGGGAGAGCTGAGAATCGTCACATAGAAATCAAACGTTCAAAGAGACACGACGATTTCAATATTTCATTTCATTTCATTCCCAAATGTCAGTTTTTACCATTCAAGTCGATGGAATACGCGTCAATTTCACACAAGTACCCGCTCTCCTTTACTACCTTCCTTTCCTCATCCTCCTCACCATAGCCAGAAACGTCGCTCGCATACTTTTATTTCAATAAAGGTCACTTTCCCGCGATTTAATCGATAAACCATCAGATCGTAATAAAATGTTTTCACAATTCAATTTTTAGTAATATTTTTACACTCTCGCGTTTCATCTCTAAACTTTTCGCATGCTCTCACTTTCTTTCACTCCCTCTCATCCTCACTTTCGCCTTTGTTTCCTTTTGTGATTTCTGCCTCACATCGATACAAAAGTTTGCTTACTATAGTTTTGCGTGTGTGTGTGTGTGTGTGGGCGCGCGCGCGCGCGCGCGTGTCCCTCTCATCTTTTCATGTATTTATATTTATGTACCTCGACAATTATTTTATTATTATTATTACTAATATTATAATTAATAATCATTATTAATTATATTTTATTGTTCCATTAAAGTTTAAACGAAAATTCTGTGTAGCGGTATGCGCATGTCGCATGACCCCACTCATATATTTACTTATTATCAGTATTCTGTACTTTTATTACTAGAATCGTGAATAATTATAACTCACAATATTGCTAGCTACACTTCATTGAGATTAATTAACCTGGATGATCAATGCAAATTAGACAATAAATTGTATATAATGTTTCTACGTCGTTCTACCAAGGAGCATTGTCTGTGTCAACTCTGAAATACCGAAAGGATAAAAAAATCCTTGTATCCGTCCCTGGACTTTCGGTATTTTCTTCCATCGGATCCACCTCGGTCTCTCCGCGATTTAAGATGAATTTCCCGATGCATTCTTCGCGAAGCAAAACGCGGAAAATGTTCGCAAAATAAAACCTGACAATTCGACAGATTCGATCGAGCGCGAAACATTTCACTCAAGCCTCGTCGTTCAACGGACGCATAAATCTCGGCAACGATCAAAGTGGCAATGACAATGACGGCCGCAATAAGTCGACTCTATAATTCATTAGCTAAGTCTATTAATATTGCAGTAAACGCCGCACTTGCCGCGTCGCGCTCAAACGAATCTAAAAGACGCCATAGTTTCGAAGATTGCGAAACTCTTTTTAATAATTTTCTATATTTTTTATTCTTCCGATTTGATTTTTTTCTTTTCTTCTTTTATTCCTTTCCTCTACCGTACGAAATTCTGAACTCACACACAGATTTCGTCTAAAATTCTATCAAAACTTTATTCCTTCCTCTTAGCATTTTGATTTGAGAATACTCTGATTAATAACTATCAGTCCCACGTAACATGGCGTGTTTGAATACACCATAGTGGAAAGGATACTTTTCAAGAAAGGAGAAAAAAGTCAATCCCAAATTTTTTTAAATCCGTAGGTTTGACATGGTGGATCCGTTCTTTTCTCATCATGAAATCGCGGGATTATTGATTCAAAAAGACGTAAGAGTGAAATTATTTGAAATATGTCAGCTCGACTAAATGAGGAAATTGATATGGTTGTCGGTGCATTCGGAGTACCTTTACGAACCAGTCTCACTTAGTCCTCTCAGGTACTTATCGATCGGTACTGCAAATTAAAATGCTAGAGCACTGTGTAAAAAGTCCATTCCAAAAGCTGTATAAAAATCTCCCACCACGGATCTTGCATGCTTCAATTGTGTCCATGCATAAGTGTAGTTCGCGTCCTGTATTCGAAATTGCAGACGGAACTACTTTTCTTTCGCTTGCATGTACCGCCATTTTCTGAACTAGTAGATGCACTCCTATTATTATGCGCCAAGATGCACAACGTGAACCGTATTTTTCCATAATCAGGAGAACGAGTGACGACGAGCGAAAGATTCTCCCGCGGTCAGCAACGATTACTCGAGTGGCAGCATGGGCCGACCTTCTGCACTTCAGGCAGTGGGTAACGCATACCTTCAGTCTTATCGGTAGTGGGATCGTGCAAGTCGCCAAGTTCCGAGTTCTACGGCGACTTTTATACAAAAGAGCTACTCTTCGAATGAGACTTTTAGCTAACATCAGCTCGTGTGTGCCTAGTCCCATATTGACCTAAATATTTCGGGAGAAATTACTAAGGTGAGATACTCGGTCGACGTTCTACCAAACATGTTCCATAGTATTGGGGAAAAAAAAAAGTTAAAAGTCGGCGCATTTTTGCTACCCACGAAAAATAGTAGAAGCAAAGCCCTTTGCAAAATTCATTACATACTCGCTACGCACAAAGATGAACCATCAACTCGAGCAAAAGAGCGAGAGAGTGAAAAGAGAGAGAAAGAGACAAGACCTATTGCAGAGGAAGATAAGGAGAGAAAACAAAAGAGACGCGGATGTGTAAACGTCGAGCAAAAGATTTACCCGGACATTGTCAGTTAAATTGACTGGTGGACCGAGATCCGAGTCTCCCATTTTCCTCAATTATTTCTCAGTGACAACTAATAATTCTAGATTACTTTAGCGAGGACCAAGAGAAGGCATTGCCATACACAATCTTACAAACGATACAGATGACCGACTATCATTTAGAATATTTGTGAGCCCGAAATTCCACGTTTCATTGGACAAAAGTATGAAATCGTTAACTTAGGGTTACTTACAGTGACCATCACCGCATGGCCACTATCTTTCGCTAATATCAAATCTGGCTCCGTTACAATTGGCTATTGTTGGACGAACGGGAAATAATTTTGTACTTTTCTAAGATCATCCATTGTTCGTCGCAAGTAACACGCGATTGAATTAGAAACACCTCCCTTGGTGAGCCTCGGAGATGTTAACTGGATATTTGTACCATGGTCAGAATCGGTTTTACATCTTTGAGCGCTTAGCCTGACGAGACTTGGCAGTGCGGCGAGGCTTCTTAGTAGCGTCGCTTGGTGTCTCCTCTGCAGAAGCTTTTCGTTTCGACGAAACCAAAGGCACGGGCACCTTCGGCGGCGCCATCTCCAGCACCAGCTGTGCGCTAACAGACGCTGCCGTTGTCGCCATTGTTGCTGTTGTCACAGCAGTTGTCGCCACTACCGGAGGCAGAATTGCAGAACCAGCCAGTTGCGATGACATTTCCGTTGGGCTCTGAGCGTCCGCTATCGGTATAAAGTCCAGTGTTTCACCGAATGACTCCGGCAGGACACCCTGATTCGCCAAAGCCTGCAAATCCTCCGTTGGAACTGGCATCGATTGGCCGCAGCCAACACACACCGGTATCGCCGGCGACTTTGACCGCCAGTACTGCAGCTCCGTCTTGCACTTGTTTAACTCCTGCAGAACGTCCAGGTGACTTTGATGAGCCTGAAGTACCGAAGGGCCCGTCGGAAAAGATACATATCAAGGGCATGCTCTCGGCGACAGTAACTTCCTTTCGGACCCTTCGCCCAAACGACGGTGACCACATAGGCCGCATGCACTGGCCGAGCAACAAGCCCAATACTCGCACCAAGTGTTTCCCACTTTTAAATCCCATATCCCCCAATACTAAATACTAAGTGTACCTTGGTAAATACCTGTAGGAGCGTGCTGAACTTTCGTGAAGTCTCTTCGTTCTTCTTGTCATTGTCATCCAGACGATTTGCGTACTCCACTATTTGCTTTTGCTGCTCGGCAATCTTCGCCTTACAACTTCGCAAATCCCTGCGCATCAAAGTCAACTGACTATTGTATCTCTTCATGCCTTGCTTGATCTTCCGAATTCGTTTACGCAACACCATGTTGGATTGCGGTGGCGCCACATTGGATTCGAGGAGAGCCGGATCGTCCGAAGAGTGTGGTGGCGATCCCTCTCCGCCACTGGTGCTTCCAGCTTTACCAGTACCGACACTCAACGGTGCAGAGTCCAGGCACATAAAAGATTTGCTCACATTGCTAGGAGCTGCAAGACGTCTCGGTTAATCACAGTTGTTCCCGTAAGCGACTTCTGAAATGAAAAAGATCACTTATTTATGCTCACACGAGAAGGTTCCTGCCAAATCAAGGAAGTCTGTTCCAAAATATGGAATTTCGGGAAGCGTGGGTTCAATACGCTCCTTGAAGTACTCCATAGCCATGGTACTGAGGTCGAATAGTTCGTCCGTGACTTTATACGGTCGTGCGAGTTTTGGAGTAACTTTGATGTAGTGTAAAATACGGTAGACCTCATCCAAAATCTATAAGAATATTCAACGGTTAACGACATGGCGTTCTATACAACCTCAAGCAATCTTCCTTGTAGTCTGTCCTGTACCTCTCCAGGGAAGAAGCAACAATGTTTTCGCTCGATATGCTTGCCAAAACTCATTTGAAGGAGAGTAAGTCGCATGTGCAAAGTTTCTATTATGTCTGATTCACAGGCTAGTGGATGATTTCGACGAGCCGACTCACGTCTTGGCATCTGTGCTTTTATTGCCTGGAAACGGCTGAGCATTTGAGTCTGCAGTCGCTGGAAGGTTGAATTCAAAATGGATCCACACACACGGTCCATCTGGTGGCACACCTGAAATTTCATGATAATTTGTGTAGCCATTCTAAAGAACAGAGTGTCTTTTAAAATATTTTTATATTTTCACTTACAGGACGCAAATGGGCTACGGTATTGTAGTCCAAGTAACTGAAAATTTTTTCTACAATCTCCACAGGGAGGTCCAATAGGTTTAAGTTGCAGGTGGATGAAGAATCCACAATGGATACCATGCCAGATGAACCAGTTTGCTGCTGTGCCTGTGCCTGAGTTTGATTCCTGCGAGATGGACCAGGCTCTGCTGTGACTTCGCCAACAATAGAACCTCCACCACTGCTATTGTTCATATTGCTGGACTGACGAGTAGACACCATTTTCTCCACTTTTCAGTGGTGAATTCTACCAGAAATCTATAAAGAAGTAGTACCAACACTAAGTGGAAAGATTGAAATACAATCAGTCATGGAACCAGGCAACTACATAGCTTTTTGTTAAAATGACACAAGAGTCAACTGAACATCAATCTTTGTAGCAATTGAATACATCATTATCTGCTTCAATTTTCTTATAAGGGATCTACTATATTTACATTGGGTGCATAAGATAGCTCATTTTTGAAATTTTACGACAACACAAGTAACGAATTAAAGAATGTTAAGATAACATCAAGAAAGAAAATGTATTGATCTTATGATAAGAACAACGAGGGATCCTGTAATACTCGCTTATGGATCATAAAGAATTAGTGCAATCCTTTCAGGGAGTTTACGTCACTCAAAAGCACGATTCGATGACGGTAACGGCCGCTAAGGATTTGCGAGGTCGGCAGATTGAGAACACGACAACGATTTCCTACTGCTCTGAGTGATTATTTTGAGAAATCAGAGGAATCAACACAAATCAGGTGCTTTGAAACATAAATTCTGTGAATTTTCGAAAAAATTAAATAATAATAATGTGGGAAATGAATTCAAGAAATGTATCTCACCAAAGAATAAAAGATTCGCATGACTCCAAGACGAAGATTCTCCGAAAAAGAGAAGAAAGCTCCAAAAAGCTTTGGCATTGCTTATATTAAAATGCAGGAAAGTTCGAACAGCAGGTTCACTCCAAGAAGAAAAGATGAACTATCTTAAGAAATTTCACAAGAACGATTCGACATCGAGGTCATCGGTTGATTCGGAGTATACGAAAGAAACACAAAGACAAATTATAGGAAGGACCAAGGAATTAGAAAACGTAGCGAAATGAACAGCGAAGGAGATGATTGAATGATAGAAGGAAATAAAAAGAAACGATATGCTGCTCAGAAAAGAACAACGAACGAATATGAAATCGGCCGATGGGAGGTTCCGCAGTTTTTGCTCGCCACAGAATTTGTCGGTACGCTCTCCTCCTTAAAGAGATAACGAAAGCAAGAGTAGGCTTTAGATTGTAGGTCCAGAAACGGGAAGGAAGTTGAAAGAGAAAAGCGACTACGGGGTAAAATAAACAGGAAAATGGGTGCAATCGATGCGGTCATCTTGTCGTCTCGAGTACTTTATCAGAGTTAAAGGATAAGCAAAGGCTGGGTTGTAATACGAAAGGCCCTCATTTCACCTACTAGATCACCAATCCTTATTACGAGAATGCTAGAAATCCCACTCGCGTTCCATATACCCTGGCCACCACGGAAGACAATCACTGTATCTGCGTTGGCGTTTTCAGCGACATTTTGACGGAGCTCCCTCTGCCTTCCTCTTACCCTCGCGCGTAGAAACACGTACACAGACACAGCCACAGCCAAACGCACTGCCTCACTCTCATTCGTTCTCTCATATTCTCTTTCACTCACTCTCTCTCCTCACTCCCTCGTCACTCTCACGCTGTGTAGATGCCCAGCTCGTTGGCTGACTGGGAACTGGCGCGTAGAGCGCACACGAATAAACCGCACCCGGAAAAAAGCCCGCGCGTCCAGCGTCGAGACTCTTTTTCACGAAAACGCCATTGAAAGACTGGATGGGTTGAGTGCGGATCCTCGAGAGCCACGATCGTAAGTCTTCCCGGTTGCGATGATTCGAGATACTACGCACTCTGCGACATTGTCGTGCCGTCAACCAAGCAACCGACGTGATGATCGTGAGTCGCGACGAGTATCACCGAAGATATTAGTGAATTCAGAAAGCCTCGATGCTACACAAGACACGGGCAGTACAGAATGAACGACGAGTTGAAAAACCAATCAACTCCACGACTTGACGACCACAAGGACGACAGTACGGCGCGACCAGACGCGACACAACTCTGCCTCCCTGCTTGGCTCGATGTCTTGCTTAGCCTTGCTCTTATTCCTAATGGCTCTCATTGCGGCACTGCACTTGCGCTCTCTATGTTTATCGTTTCTACGTCCAATTTCAATTGCTTTAGGTATCTAGAAAGGCGCTCGACCAATTACAGAAATTTGTTCATAATATTATACGTATTCACAATTACATGCTTATGTATATTCTACGAAGCTTCAAGCATAGAATCATCCAGCAACTCAATATCAGTTATAAACAGAAAGATGCAGGTCAGCAGAGGCTGAGTTAATTCCTAACAAAAATTATTGACTACGTTTAAACAGCTGTCTTATCCTGATTTAGTTATATATTACTGACCTAATGGAAATGACACATCACAGACATTTCTACTTTTCAGGAATATTTGAGATTGATCAATCCCTTTAGATCAGTACTAACTAAACCGAATGGACCGCTGTGCAAACATAATCACTAATAAGTCTTCGGTAAGGCAGTTACACAAGGCTCGCTGTAAACCTTAAAATCAAGGTATAAGCCAATACGAGCTCGTCCACAAGATATAACAAAAACTCATTGGCTGCAATTTACGTTACGACTTATGGCGAGCTTTGTGTAAGATCCTTATACACTCTTAGGGCGGTATTCATAGTTAGTGCTTGAGACGTAGCGCAATCTTAAGATCGTAGATATAGTAATGATAATGCATAATAGAGGACGGCTTAAGACGAAGAACTGACTATGAATACCAACCTTAATGCTTACTCCACAAGAACGCCTACCTTCAGGCTGCTTTAGCCTCGACACTAGCGTCATCCCTAGAATACTTTTCACAACACCTGGCATCTTCCATCGGTACTGCAGATCCTGATTAATTTTCTTTGGATGCCTTTGAGCCTTTTTTCTATAGGTACTTCGCTCAACTATAACAGCACTCACTGGCGTAATTGCTTCGTGGTGATCAAATATTAGTTATATTTCCATCGGAGTCGACTGAGAGTTGAAACAACATTGCATGTATATCTGTAGTTTACAGATGCATAGATACACAATACACTCATTTCATATTTCAACTCGACTCTAGTGGAAGCAGTAATTATGAATCGTGCTGTTTTAAGCTACTGTACAGAATATGCTATGAAAGTCGACATTTTATTTGTGAAATAATTTTGCACGTTTTGTTTCATTCTTGTAAAATTCATAGCAAATTACTCAACCATTTCATTTCAATAATAGAGTTTTCATCATACACAGGTTCGTTACCTACATTACGTAATGCAGCATTGAAGATTGAAGATTTTACGTAAAAACAGACAATATGTACCATTACATATAGACGTCCTCGTTATATTATTAACACTATTGACAAGCATGTAGATGGCATTTTGCGAGGAAAAAAAAATAATTTTGCAGACAACCTCTTGAAATATTGAAGATAATCAGTGAGAGTTTTTGATCAATTTGATGACGATATAGATGCTTTCGCGGTTTGATTCGACAACGCCAATTGCAATGCCCGGCATTACACTCGTCCAGGTACACTCGGGCCGAAAAATATGTCAGTTATTCCTCGTAAGAAGGTGCAAATCAAAGGCATCGAATAAAGTCTCAAAGAAAACACCTGGATATCGGTCTCACGGGATTATGGCAACTCGTTTTTGTCCTTGCTTCCGCTTTCTCCGTTTTACCTTGCGCCGCGATTTTTTAGCTGCAGGTTCAATTGCGAGTCTACGCTGCATGAGTACATACGCAGAACATTCGCTACTCCAGTTGCGAAATCGATCGAATCTCGTGACACCGCCAAGAGTCCAAACAAAATAGAACTTGTTCAGCAATGAGTGACGCGAAGGATGCTAGGCGCAGCCCTGTGTCCAGACAAAGTTACAAGAAAATGCTTTGCTATAAATATTTCATGAAGTTGATACGCTGGAGGTTTTGCCAACCCTAGCCGAATTGTCCGTAACTACAGATGTCAGAATGGGAAGAATACTCTGGCATAACAAAGTTGGGGATCCCATTTCCGATAAGTTCTCGTCGACGAGACCCGGTTCGCCAAGAACCAGAGGAGGTGGCCACTTATTTAACATGGTCTACCGGCTTGGCACTGTTCAGTCGTTCACCGACCAGAACAGTGCATTCTACCATTTCTTCGGCTAATCGGCATTTGCTTCGATCGAACTGACAATCACGTAGTATTCAGTAAATCAGAAGTGCATCGCAAGTATCCAGACGTCGCGATGGCTTCTGCTCTAGTGCTCTTCCTCTTCTTCCACCAAGTTCTCGGTAAGTTGTAGTGGACGAAATAACCTTGCTACTTTTTAATTAGCAGAAAGATGTCAAAAAGACTGGCAGACTCTGTGCATGACCTCGATGAGTTTTCCTTTTCTCAATTAGTTAGACAGCTTCCGCTGTCTGCATTTAAATGTGACGTGTTCCATTTGATACAGGAAAGATTTTTAAAAAAAATTGAACCTTGCTTTGGCCGCCAAATTCGTTTATAGTCCGGATGTAAATTTCAGGAGCGATTGGAGGAAGTATAAATCGTAGCCAATTGTTTCCTGCAAGTTCAGAGATCGCTTCTAGCGAAGTAGTTGGACTAAATTTTACTGAGAGATTAGAACTGCGAGTGACACTTATACTTCTCGCTTAAGAGAAAAAAGCTTAATATCGAGTGACGTGACGCGTAAGAATTACTCCATAGAAGCCACTTAAAGGAGTCGCGTTGTGCCACTTCCTTGATACGTTCGAGGTCATTTTTATGGGAAACAGTCGAATTCTGGCACACATATCAGTCGCCAAGGCGCTAATCAAATTGACTTTAAAATATCTTAGACCCGTTAATTTGAATCCTCATAGATAGGCTACGCGTACGTGTTGACTTTGAGAAATATATTTCGAGCCGTTGCTCGTACAACAAGCACGAATACGTAATTAGGTGATAGGAAAAGTGAGGATGCAAGGATATGAAATTCTAGCTACAGCATTTACGTTTGAAGTTTTTATCAACGCACGAAGCTGGGAATTAGGACGACAGTTGGAAAGCCCGATTGTCCCGTCGACTTCTCGGCACAATGACATCTAAGCAGGTTCAGCGAATCCTCAAAATTAAGAACGGATTAACGCATCACGCGGCGGAAGTTGACTGTGCACAAAGCGGATGAGCACTCTGTGGTAAGGAAGTACTGAGAACTTGGTAATCGTGAGTAGACGCGGCAAAAACCCTATTGCTCGGTGAATGCCGCTCGGGAACAACACGGTCACCGTTAGCAATCGAAGTCGAATCTCCAGTTCTCTCGAAGACAAGACTCTGTCTCCTGGCAACATTCGACGACGTCCGACGTCCTTCTGTTGCAACGTGTCTGGCTGTTGAGCCACGGCTTCGACTTGCGTCTATAGTAACAGGCACAGGTTGCTTTCGTGCTTGTCTTTTGCTCCTTTTCTGTCCTCCCTATCCATTTTCCATTGAGGGCTACAATATACATAAGAATTACTTATCGCACGACGCGTTGCGAGGAGAACAATGCGACTCGTAGAAAAGAGATTGACTATGCGATCAGACTTGCAAATTGTGCTTCCGTCTCTCGAAAAATTCAAAATGATGCTAATTGCGTGTAAACGTCCGTTGCTCGATGCTACACAAAGGACAATTAAATGAGAAATTACTTCGATCCGCAATTTTCCATTACTGGAGAATTACGTGACCCTGATAGTTGTATAAAGGCTATGTACTATATATTACGTACGCTATACGCTGCACTATACACACAAACGCGATAGGTTTGCATATTTTATACATGTTGGACGTAAAATGATTATGATTGCGCAACGAGAAGCATTCGCGGCATCGGGAAAGGATACATGTACGTTTGTGTCTAGAGGAATAAAGATCTGAAGCATGAAGGATGAATCATTGCGCTAATCGAACGCCGAGGATCTTCGAGGACAGTTCGTTCCCGTTGCGCCGATTCGTCTCGCCTCGTGACAATATTGTTGCGCCCTGAGTTGCGCCATTGCAAAATCAAGAAGGCTAGTCAGGTCCGTCAAAAGGATTCCGCCGCCTTCGCCTTTCCCCGTGCTCTGTCGCGTTTGGACCCTCCGACATCCTCCTCCCAGATTCCCTATTCCCAGCTTTGAGTTGTTCGTCCTCGCGGTTCTCGAGCCAATTTCAAGCAATTTAGGGCAATTTAAAACCTGCGTCTACTCCAGTGGACTGCAGTCGATTCGAATATCGGCTTGGCGAACTTGAAACGTCTCGTTCCGCCCATAATTATTCATCGTTCGTAATCCGCGACGTAAATAATTTTAGTGTCTGCGAGGGTCTGAGTCTATTGCGTATGTGCACATGCGTTCCACGGCAAGTGGGTTAAGGAACTGCCATGCAAGGATAAGGGCCGCGCATCGCCAGGCCATTCGAAATCAATGTGTGATTTATACATGAGTCGCTTCACGTGCGATGCACATGCGAAGGACTTGGTTGGCAATACGGTAATACGTGATACGTTACGCGCACTTTGATAACGAGTAACAGAGACACGTGTGGGTTGCTGTGCGTTCATGCACTCAAGTACTACCTAGACCGTGTGGAGGCTTCGTCACGACATACATACATCCGATCGACCGGTCATTGTCAATAATAATTATTGCAATAAAATCTGAAGCGGATTCCCAAAGGAGTCGAAACTCCGAACTTGTTAGAAAATCCTGTCTATTTTACCTGTATCTGGCTGCAATGGTCCTGAGCTGTTAGGGACATCGAAGAATGTTAATAACGTTAAAGACACTGGCACCTCGGTGCACCAGAAATGCAGCCAGCGTCAGTGCGCTCTGCAGCTTTCACTGAGGCGATCGCACACGTCCAGCACATTCTCGGCTCTAGGAATTTTTTCCGGTACTCCTCTGTACGAGTCCAACCGCTCTGGCTTTTGTTATGAAGCCTTTAGCCGTAGCAGGTGACGCCGATAGACGCTGCAACAGATTTCTGACATCGAACCGTGAGTTCGTTCGGTCGTGAATCATGATTCCTTTTTTCTATTTCCCCAGGTCACGTAGTCAATGGAGAGGAATTTGGTTACGAAGGAAATCGCGGTGAGTATTGTGCTCCTTGCATTCTTTCAGCTTTTCTTCTTCACGCGAAACTCAGAAGGAGATTTTACAGGTCCCTCCTACTGGGGAAACGATTACAACACATGCGTGGGAAAGCATCAGTCTCCTATCGACATAGAGGAACATTACGTACGCAATATCACTTTGCTGCCATTGGAATTCTCTGGTTTACATGTTCCTCGAGCTGCGGAACTCTCGAACAATGGACACACAGGTAATTGCAACAGGTATCTGTTGAGTGACAACTATAACCGATCAGCACAGAATTCTTCTTAGGGCGCGTTTGATCTTAATGCTAAGAAATACTGGCTTCTCCTTCTGCCTCACAGTAATGTTGAAAATGGAGGAATCAAATAACGTTCGTGTATCGGGAGGACCTCTTGGACATGAAACGTACGTCTTCGAGCAGCTGCATTTCCATTGGGGTAAGAACGATCTGGAGGGCTCTGAAGATCTTATAAACAATCATTCGTTCGCCATGGAGCTTCACGCAGTTTTTTACAAGGAGGAGTATGGCTCAATGAACGAAGCTCTTAACTATCCGGACGGTCTGACAGTGCTCGCGTACTTCTGCGAGGTATAGTAGTTTACTCTTAGATACGAAAAACTGTCAGCACCTATATGAGTATTGACTGATCACTCAGAATGACGATTGTCCTTGCAACAAAAGCACACCGCGTCCCGAGAAGTAAAGATATCGAGTTTCATGGATATTTGCACCTATTTATCTTTCTTGTAATCTACACTCGAGTGATATCAATGCAAGTATATTCTTACTAGACGATACATTGAAGATAAACACTGTCTTTAGGTTACCAATCATCCGAATCCAACTTTCCAAACTCTCGTCGAAAGGCTACCATTTATAGAAGAAGTAGAATCGACGGATTTCCTGCCGGGACCCTTGATTCTCGAATCATTTCTAGCGCCAAAGCCCTCCGTAACAGAAAATTACTTTACCTACAATGGCTCCCTCACCACTCCACCCTGTTCGGAAGTCGTCATCTGGATCGACTTCAAGGACCCCTTTCTGTTGTCGCATCAGCAGGTTCGTGCAAATTTGCAATTGGAGAACTCTTTGCGATACCAGAGCCAATCATACTTCTCTGACTGTTTGCAATTTTAGCTGGCTGCATTTCGCAACGTACGCACATCGAATGGCTACAGAATAACGCACAACTTCCGACCAATTCAACCTCTCCAAGACAGAGTGGTCTATCGAAATATTCCGCATGTCGAATATAATTCGAATATGAACCCTCAACACCATCATCATCCTCACCACGGATATTCCGGCCAGCTGAATATGTTCCCTTCAATTCCTATTGTACTCGCGACATTATTTGTGAGCACACGTTAATAATGTCCTTCTGCATTTCACTTTAATGACCAATTATTTTGATAAATTTATAAGTATTGATAAGACAACGTGATAAAGGGGTGTGCTAACCCGCAAGAGAAGCACAACTTCATGCTGTGCATTTACATTACAATACAAATGGAATAATAGTGAAAATCTGGAAAAAAGGGTAATACTAGATAATTATATTTTATATTTAACTAATCACAAGTGACTATTCTCCACCTACATTCGCAATTCATTAGTTTACTTTCCATTTTATCAGAAAATATAACAGAATTATTCACTTTATCGATCAAATATGTTTCCTAGCAGTCAGGGATGTCGTGTGTTTACTCTACCAGTATTTAATATTTAACCAATAAAGTTATATATTTCGACAATTACCTATCTTTTCCATTTATTTCTAATTAAGAAGTCTGTTACAGAGCTATCCAATATACTGTACCGTATCGAGTGCCATAATTATTACTAGTGATTCTTGTATAAGAAAAAAAATCCTGAAATATCATAAAAATGTATCAATATATTTATAAAGAATATTTACAATTTGCTACACAATGTGCAAGCAAGAAATGATCAATAATCACAATGACAGTAAATCGTGTTGAACATTCACAAACGATCTTAGCTTTCATGTGGAAAAGTACATGTATCTTACAATCTATTGTCAATGTTAATCCTTTACAGATGCATCTGGTTGAACTCCAGGAGCCATATTAACAACAGATGCAAGATTATGCTGACCCTGTTTTAAACGTTCCCTAATGAGCTCTCCAATAGCCTTCTGAGTCCTCCTTTCCAGTTTCTCAAGTTTCTTTGCAACATCTCTCTTAAGATCCCAGTCTGGCTTACGGGGTGCTAAATTACTTATGTCCTACAATTATAAAAAATCATTTTTTAAGTAGATGTGTAAATACTACACGCTACCAGTTATGACGATATAAAAATAATATTTACAAGTTCTTCGATAACGACTTTTGTATTAGCAGCACTTAGCTGATCTTGAACTTCTGCCTCAACATCCCCAACCTTTGCTTCCTCTACGACACTATCCTTAAGACTATCGTCCTGTGGTTTGTAACTTCGGAATTTTGGTCTGTAATCATAGAACAATATGTCATTGTGAATATAACATAACTATATAACGTATATAAAAATATAACATCACAACATAATCGTATATGTTTAGGTCACTTGAGGTTAGAAATAAGTTCGAATGAATGCTTCAAATTAAAAAACAAGTTGCTCACTTTGGTAACGTTGCCGTTTCTTCGATCTTGTTCTCTTTGATGTCATCATTTTTTCTCTTAAGAGCTTGCAAACGCTCCTTCCTTTTTAAAGCTTCTTCTTCCAGCGAACCAATCTTATCGTCCGTCATATTTACTTTCCTTTTGACTTTCTCCTATCAATGAGATGTGTCAGCCGTCATACTTACAATTTGGTCAAATTCAATTGAATTCAATGGAACAGAACTATATAGACTACAAAGTACATAGAAAACAGTGATTACTGACAGGTGCTGCCGCCTAGAGCTGAGCATGGGAACAAATTGAAGCAGAGAGCGGGACGACGGAAGTCTTGTTCGTGAGTCACTGTAACGGCGGATAGTCCCGCGGTTTGGCGATTGACTCAGTATCTGACGACCAGAGGGCACAGTGGCCACGGCAGTGTGTGCTGGATCAGCACAGAAGTTCTGGAGGGGGTTGAAATACCATACATTTCGTTTCAGACATGGAATACACGAGGGCTGACCCTCTTTACCAATATCGTCTCACAATCAGCGTTGAGAATCAGTAAGCATGCGCAATTCTTAGTAGGTTTCCCATTACACACGTTATAAGTTCACGAAACACATTTATTGACATTTTTACAGAACTCGGTAGAAACATCGGCGTCAGATAAATTAGAAGCAAAGAATTTCAACATCCTATATTCTTCTACGTTCTCAGCGGTTAACTTTATTACATTTAAGTCTTACGGAACTAAAACATGTCTTATAATAAAAAAAAGGTACTCTAGCGTTACTCGTTATAATCACTCTCGTATCTCGGGTGTCTGCAAAGCTTGTTGTCTTATGGCATTAGAAAAGACGAAGGCACTGATGATTGGTTGATCGATGTTCGTGGATTCTGGAGGACGGAACGCGGAAGGCATACCGATGGTGACTTGTCGACGCGATCAACTCCCAACGGGTGAAATCGGGAATCTATGCCAAACGTTTGTGAAATTGAGGACGCGCATATACATATAGGAAGACTCATTCCGGCTCCCGAAGACACGCGAGCCTGCGCATTGTGCAGTATCTCCGGGGAAAGTTTATTTATCTCAAAGGCATTTCATTCCCGAGCCTTGCAGTGCACAACTTTCCAGGACTTCTTACCATTTCTTCAACTACACAGGCTCTCTAGCGAAAAACACTACTCTAATTAAATAACGAAGCGAATTTTCAGAACGACAGAGACAAGTCAAACGAGTTAACATGGATTCTCGAGGTTACTTTGGGTCCTATCTTAGTACTTGGATTGATTTCAGCTGGCAGTGTGACAGGAAGTGATTTAATCGATCGGAAAAGGGCCATTAAGGTGATGGGTGGCAAAGTGCATGGCAGATTGTGACAGCGAGTGGGCCCAGTCGCGAGAACGCGCGTCGATGCGGAAAAGTACGGAATTCCTGCTGTAACCATTGTAACGCAACACTAGATTACGTGAGAGCGTTTGTTGTGGTTCACAGATGCATTCATTGTCCCCGTGTGCTCAAGTGCTTTTGAATTAGTGAAAGCAAAAAGTTTCGACGAATAATCCAAATTTGTTAAATGGTCCCGCTGCTTTTCCAATTGTCATGATTCGCCGTTTAAGGATCTACGGCTCTCCCCTTTCTCCTTTCCCTTCTATGTATTCACGTAAATGATATTTTCATTGATTCTCTAAAGCCGTCGCGTCGTTACCAAAATTGTTTTAAAACTATAATAAGACGGCGCATTCGATGGTTTACAGTGGAATCGGTCGGTAGTTACAAATAATGTTGGAAGCAAATACGATCTCGGCTGATTGTGAAGTCTGGGGCCACGTAACTATTCTTAAGGTGCACGTACGATTGTGTGCGACGAGTGTGCGTGCGTGTGAAAGAGAGAACTCGATTTCACCTTATTAATATCATACCGCAAAGATTTACATGACCCGTTAAAAATCCTTGAGGGTCCTGACTGATCCGCGACATTCACGCACTGCTCGGTGCCTTTACGTACGTCTTTACTTGCTGATTCCCTGCAAACTGCAGACTGTTCGAGGGCAGAGCTCCTACGTTCAGGGCGAGGACCTTAGAGACAATGTTCAGATCCTCCGGCCCCCCGGATCCTTGCAATCTGCCCAGGTCACCGGCGACACCCGATTGAAAGAGTAAATGCTGAATCTGCTTGGCCGGAGTCTGCGTGGGCCTAGTCTGCCTAAACTGTGAGTACGGATTTCCTCCGAAGGTCTGCACGGTTCTCGTTTGTCCATTATAACTTCCCAGGTAGTGATTTCTCTGATTGAGTTTGTTTACATTATCATTGATCCCGAAGTTGCCAATCGAACCGAACCCCTCTTGTCTGTTAAATCTTGAGGTCGAAATAACCGGATGCTGAAAGTCTCCGGAGAATTGAGAGAAACTTTGCTGGAGTCGTTGTTGTTGTTGTTGGTGTTGTTGCTGCTGCCGCTGCTGATGCTCGAATTGTTGTTGCTGTTTTTGTTGTTGCTGCAGTTGCAGCTGCTGTTGCTCGAATTGTTGTTGCTGCTTTTGTTGTTGCTGCAGTTGCAGCTGCTGTTGCTGCAGCCTTAATTGCTCTTGAAAATTGGTTTGAAAAACAGGAGCTGGAGCTACACTTGGAACTTCAAGAGAAACACTCGGCTGAAGGTGCACTGCAGGTGATTTGAATGGTGGCTGCAAAATGAGCAGACCATTTTGATCAAAAGCAAACTGCTGTTGTTGTTTTTGCTGTTGTTGTTGCTGCTGCTGTTGCTGCTGCTGCTGCTGCTGCTGCTGCTGCTGCTGTTGCTGCAATTGATGCTGATATACCCTCTGCTCCTCCAGTTGCTTCAGCCTTGCCTGTTCCTGAAGGAAGAGCTGTTGCTGCTGCTTCTGGCGCAATTGCTGCTCGTACAGCTGCTGCTGCCTCACGAGAAACTGTGTCTGTTGGATTTGTTGCTGCTGCAATTCCGCAAGCTGTTTTTCCAATAGTTTCTGCTTGAAATCTAGTTGTTCCTGAAGAGTGAGTGCCTGCCCATCCCCAGATGGCCTGTAGATGGGCACGACGCTCTTCGGCACGCCACGCTCATCCTGCTGTACAGTGAATGCGGCCACCAACGGTGCTTGGAATATCTTCACCTCCTCGGTCTCTTCCTGCTTCTCGCTGGAGGAGATCGTCGAGGACGTATTGAGCTTCGACTGAAGCGCCGGGGTAGGCGGAGTCGTGAGACTCGAGGCAGTGGGTTTCGGTGTTACGAGTGAGTTCACCGCTGTTATCCCGGCGCTCGCGCTTCTCTCGAGACTTTCTGCTAGCTGCACAACCGGTTTGATCGTCACACTCTGCACGCTGTTTATCGAAAATGGTTCGGACGAATCCTTGACGCTCCTAGTCTCTACCTGATCAGCCACGGGTTCAGGACTCTTTACGTAGATGGCGGCCGATTTGTCAGACGGAATGACATCGTGAATTTGGAAGCCTTTAGAAGCCTCCTGCAGCTTTTGCATAGAATCTTTTGGTAGTGGAGAAATGGACTCCTGGTGCTTTTCGAGCTCGATGAAGGTGGAGTTTTGCAGGTTGTTCTCGTTAGGGATTTCCTCATCGCCCGGAAACCCATCGAAGGAAAAACTTGTCCTTTTAATGGTGCCGAAGTTTCCGTTCAAATCCTTCTTCGCGATGTCCGGAAGCGTAGTAACTCGTACGACCGCTGGTGTCGTGGAGTCACCGTCTTCAGGGTTCTTGCTTTCCTCGGGTCTCTGCTGCTGCTCGGCAGATTCGGCTTCCAGATCGGCCAGGGCTTTCAGCAGGGCTCGGCGCAGATCCTTGTCCAGCTTCACTGGAGCGACGACCTCGTCCAAATTGATTGGCTGGCTGTCAGATTTATCTGACGCTACGACCGCACCCACCAACCCGAGTAGAACCAATACTGTTCTCTGAAAAAGAAATTAAAAACGCACATGTAGATGATTGCGTAGACTTTCAAGATTCTTTACGAGTAAAAAGTTTTTGTTTCGAGGCATTGAGATTGTATTGGAATCTTGTGAGATTCGCTAGAAGAATCCCGGGGGGTCGCGTTTCTCTTCATAAAAGCATAGTAAACACGCGTGGCTGCTTGTTTGCGTGTTTGCGTGTCCTCGTATCTCCGATGCCGCACGTATGGGAAGGTGCGTGTCGTTTCATCTTTACGTAAGTCGCAGCTCCCAACTCCCTTCCAGACGACTCCTCTCTCCGACGTCTTTCTTCCCCGTTGGTACGCACATTTGCATATCACACGTGTCGAACGTCACGCATCGCTAGACGCTGCCCAGAAACGCACATCGGAGTAGATGTGCAGTAGAGGAATCTGGCGACCTCGAAGACAATTAGGGATGCCGCCATCACGAGGGACTCTTGGTCATTCGAACGCACGTGCGTAGGTGTGCCGATTCTGGCACGTTTCTACAAACGCGACTCGTCAAACTTTCATCTAACGTGGAGAAATTCGCAGTGAATTTACAGTTGCGCAAATATATGCAGAAGAAAATGACTACGAGCCATGGCAATGTTGATGCGGAGCCATTGGTACAGAATATCAGGAGATCTTTCCTTCCTCCCGAGAGACGATCGAGACAGTCGAAGCAAACTAATAATTCCTTTTAATAAGTAACAAGGAAAAAGAAAGTAGGAAGGAAACGAGAATTGACAATCGACCTAAAGAAATTCTTTAAAGCATTCGATTGTATGACGAATCACGTGAATAATTCAACGGGAGAATTCGCTTCGGGCGACGTCCTAAGCTTCAGAAGGACAGCACAGAACGAGGAAGATTTGTTCCTTGAAGAATAACGGAGCAATCAATTACCAGCATCTTCTTGAATGGAGCAACCAGATCCCCTAAACAATAGACTGTTCTATCGCATGCCGTTAACTCGAATGAATTTGCATGACGGAATGTTCCTCCCACGCAGCGAGTCCCGCAGAGTAAAGGCATCTTGGCACAATCGAGGCGTATTCGCTCGTAACAGGTGGCGTCGCAGTCGCCGTGGAGAAAATCTTTCGACATTTAGGAAGAAGGTTGTCGCGAAGGTGTGAAGCCACACCCTGTGGCCGTTCGTTGACTTTACGGTCCACTCGAGGCATCTCACGATGCTGCCAATACATGCGTAGAAATTTACATTAAATTCATAATTTGTGTCGCTGAACTTCCTCGACTATTCCTTCAGGAGCGAGGATATTTTAATATACGTCGACAGGCTGCCGTCACAATGGAATGGTCGATAGTCAAAGATTCCTGTCTGAGCTTCGAGATTGCACAAGCAAGGACGCAGACAGGCGAGGCCCTTCGAGATCTTTCCAGGAAGGAACCGATTTATCGCAAGATGGAAGATTCCAAGAGGGACACGCCTGGGGCGATTCCAATACCAACGGCGTCTTCTCCCAGCATCTTCTCGAAACTTTCTAAACTACCAAATAACCGCGCAAACGAACCTGAGTCTCCTCATCAGCGAGTCTGCCATGTCCCATTAATTTTCCTGCGAAGAAATACACCTGCCATATATGGATATAGCAGTGGCTTCTAGATTCGCCGTCGCCTTGGTCGTTCATCTCTCGGTTTCACTTTCGGAATCGTATGTGGTACATGGTTCATATGCACGTACTTATGCTGGGCACGTGCGTCTCTTGGTCAAGTCGTGTTCCTCCCGTCCCTTTACCCGAATCTCTCAATTCTAACTGCTCCTCAGCCAAATCTCCAACGAGAGAATTCGCGATTCCTCAAAGTTTTGGCAAAATACTCTACAAGTTTTCCCATCATTCGCAGAGGGAGATCCCAGCGTGGACTAATCGGAGAGAATGCTTTTTGATATGAGCGTTTCAATTCTGTTATTGCGGGACGCCACAGCGTGACCACCGGATAAGGAAATCTGTTATCGTCGGTCGGTAAGTTTGACCGATGCTAAAGTTTCCCATTATTTTATTAGTAACGCGTGTCTCGCTAGGGGTCAAAAGCATCCTGCGTAAGACGTGAGCTCGGTTGTGTCGAGTTTGGCAACGGGACGAGGAATGAGGAGCAGGAGGAACAGGAGGGAAGAGAGTGAGGTAAGCAGAGTACACCGGCACTTTCACTCGACTCTCAATCAGTGTGTCGAGGATGTGCACGCTCGTGAACTTGCTTGACTCGATTCATCCGGCGATGCCTCTGACGGCGGCGACGCAACACACCGTTAGATATCGATGAAGACCTCGGCGAAACCTCGAAGAATTAATGACACAAAGGGCAATGCACCCTGCGGCTAGCATCGCTCGGGCGGTTGCTGCAGCGTCCTTTCCATCAAATCCGTTAAATCGGCAGCTAGCGAGCGATGCAATTAAATGCATAGCATGTGATGCGAAGCATGCAATCGGTAGGCCTAGTGCGTGCATCCTCCTGGTGAAAGCAGGGAGGCCGCGCTGCAGCTAAGCAATCGGGATACGCTGCCAATGATGGCGCAACCGGGAGTCAAACAGGAATCAGCGGGGAGGTGTGTGGGAATAAAGATGAGGAACCGGACGAGTAAAGCGAATCCGGAATCGATCGAACAGGCCGAAGGAAAACGAAGCGTCAGATCGAGTGTCTGACAATTCTGTTGCTAATTGAACTGCCACTTGAGATATCGAAACTAACGACTCGACGCACGAGAGGAAAGAGACGCCCGATGCTCATCGCCTTCCCGAAGACGCAACATTCTTCCCTTCGTATATCCTACTGATCTCACCGATCCTACTGATCCTGCTCATCCTCGCCGCATCTTGTTTCGTTCGTTTAATTCCCACGTATGTCGAAGGGTTCACGCTCCCGGCCAAATCCGCATGACACAAAAGGCGACTCAATTTCGAGGAGTCTAACGTTATGGGAATCTTCCTCGATTTCTCGCAATTGCTTTCTCTCGTGGAATCTTTTTAGTGGAGTCAAGGCAGCTTCGAGGAAACAACAGACACTTGGGCCATGATTTTCAATACTTTCAAGTAGCTTCGATTCGGTGGCGGAGGCGATTAATCTGCACGAAAGCTAATTATTAAGGACCAGTAACTTGGAATTAAAATGCAAGCACGCACTACATGCCAAGTGGGTCGTTGAAAGCGCAGCTAGTAGGGCTATGCGTAGTTCGCGTGCTCTCTTGAAATTTATTTGTTTCGCGTGCTCTCTTCCGCGGCATCAGTTTACACGAATCAACTGGATTTCTGTGTAAGTGTATCGCGATTGCATATACTCTCAAGTCTAAACTTGAACTTGAAGAATTGACCACTCTGTTGCATCAGACTTTTTGAACTGCTTTCTCCATCTGCTCTTTTCTCCATCGCGTTAATTTCCCCAAGAAGATTCTTCCTCTTCTGCTTAGTATTCGTCTAAATAAGATCTTTTCACTTTGAATAGCGGAACCGATTGACCTAGCTAATATTTATATAAATTATTATCCACACCTACGCCTAACTCGTAACACATGGTGGGTTCTCTTGTGAGAGTCTCTCTATTTACTCGGAGGAAACATGCTAATGCTTGTGTTGACGAAGACTCGAAAAATGTGCATAACTGTTGTATGTATGTCGCCGAGACTTGTGCGAATCGCGAAGCTCGTGTGAGCGTGAATGCGGAAATAGGAGAAGAAGAAGAAGAAGAAAGTCGTCCGTGCGAATTTCCCATGGAGCTTCGATATTCGTCATTTACTTTTAATTAGAAACTTGGAATCCTGAAGCGTGTCTATCTGCGTTTCCTATAGACACCTTACGTGTCCTGCGAACTTCGCGGCACGTGCTCGTTTCTTTGGAATCCCCTAACCTTCCGAGAGATTATAATGCACACAGAGTATCATTTCAATATGCATGTTTTATTTAAAAATCCTATCGATGACTTCGAAGATGCTACATTTTCTGCCAAAGAAACGTGTGGGAATTGCATAATTCGTCTTTCTTTGCTATTTACTTGTCACTTATTCCTATTTTTTTTAAATATCGCACTCACTATCACTGGACACGAACGAGACAAACAATTTAGAAAAGCCACCACCACCGTGAATCAAAAGAATTCTCCGGATGAGCTTCGTACTCACCAAGCTCATGATGCTGTCTGTGTTGGACTGTGCTGTCACTCGAGCGATGCTTA
Source organism: Syrista parreyssii (assembly GCA_030142615.1). Classification (NCBI taxonomy): domain Eukaryota; kingdom Metazoa; phylum Arthropoda; class Insecta; order Hymenoptera; family Cephidae; genus Syrista; species Syrista parreyssii. The sequence continues at coordinate 475,730 of JARQTG010000191.1, forward strand.
GCTTTTACTCGCGAAGATGATCTCGCTCGTCTCGATGAAGATGGTGATAGTAGCCAGCTGGTGGGAGTGCTCGTCTCTCTAGCTGCTCGTGTATAGGTACTAATCCACTAATGCCGTACGACTATATCTACCTGCACGTAAGCCATCCTTTCGATGTCAATCTGTATGTACACACGTTGTCTGCCTACGGATACATCCATATGAGCACAACCGGTCAACTGACGTGTGGATTCTTATCAATCGAAAGACAACTGCATCCTGGCATCGAAGCCATGATGAACAAACCTTTTATACGAAGGGCGCGTAACTTCGATTTATACGATCAAATAGTATACTGAGCTGCAAAACCATTCTAAGATGCATTGTATTTATTGGTCTGATTCGTTTTATTGTTTCGTCAACTTATATCGACTTTTGCCGCTTGGCACGAGCAATACCTATTCCTACGAGCAATACCTATTCCTATTCCACGGCATCCGCAGCTAACTGCTGGCTAAGAGTGGCAATGCGTTCTACACGTCATTTCCGACTTCAATACACATACTTGTAGTTGACGAGGTTGCACGAAATAAACCGAGTTCTGCCGAAACATTGGGGTTTCCACTACCTTCCTCGTGAAGTTTTGTCTGAAGTCTGAAACCATGGCGGCTGCTCTCTTCGTGAAATTATACTCTCGCTGTGTAGTACGCTTTTCTGACCGAGAGTACATGCGTTGAAAAGTGACAGTTTGAAAAACTGGATATCGGGAAATATGGTACGTGAGGAATATGAGACTAGCCTCGATATTCAACGATACAGCAATCTTACTGCACTCAGCTATTATGATATCTAACCTTCGTTCATGCTTATCTTGCTGTTGAACTCCTTGATTTTATTTTTTACACTTCATGTACTTTAAATAAGGCGAACTCTTCCATAAAAGTAGTAACCTTTTTAAACATCTAACATGGCATTCCTTGTTATTTATTCTCTGCATATTTTGATTCTATGATTGCATCATAATAGAACCACTCTGATGACTTTGGTGAAGACATTGAAGAAGACCAAGAAGAGTCTTCCTTTGCATTGGTAGCAAACGTAGAGGATGCCCTGACTTCATTCAGAGAGCAGTGGCAGCGTGAACTAGAAATATCTCCTAAAACAGATCTTGCTAAGAATTATGCTTCTAAGTCTACAAGTGGAATACCATTGGATGATGATGCAACTTCTACAGAAAGCAAGGTATTTCCTAAGAAAGATTTGCAAATAGTGTACATATAACAATCATTGCCAATTTCTAGTTTCTTAAATTTCAGGCAAAAAAATTATTTCTAGAAGGTATTGAGCACGAGCAAAATGGAAAATTATATGAAGCTATTCAATTCTACAAACGTGCTGTGCAGCTGGTACCAGATATTGAATTTCGCTTATATGAGTCATCTAAGGTGAAACCTCGAGAGAGATTTGAATCTGATGAAAGATTGGAAACACAAGATGGACATAGCTGTCGAAATGAAACCAATAACGACGATAAGAATGATGATGAGGAAGATGATACAGATCTTTGTGTTAAGCTGTCAAGAATCATCTATCGAAACCAATGTGTTTGCTTTCCTCGATTTGAACAAAGTGTATGCATACTTTTACCTATGTTATGTATAATCGATCTACAAATAAAATGTAAGGTCTGTGGGACTCTTGCATTGAAAGTTTTAGTATTATGGGCCCTTCAAAGCACTTTTTTTTTTATGTGGGAAGACCTTAGGTTCTCTAATGTAAGCACTCAAAACAATTCTACATTTTAGGGAACACATGTATCAGCTCTGCCCATGGAAATAGTATTATACATCCTGAGATGGGTAGTTTCTTCCGAATTAGACTTGAGATCGCTTGAAATGTTTTCTGGTGTCTGCCGTGGATTCTATATATCAGCTAGAGACGCCGAAATTTGGAGACTGGCCTGTGTCAGGTGAGGCTTGTTGGATTGATTGATAAAGACAATGGTTATGAATTTTTATTACCTTCCGTTTAGAGTATGGGGTGTTAATTGCGGTACGTATGAGCCAAAGTACCAATCTTGGAGAGAGATGTATCTACAAAGGCCTCGATTGCGATATAACGGGTGTTATATTAGTAAAACTACTTACATTCGTCACGGAGAAAATAGTTTCCAGGATCAGTTCTACAGACCCTGGCATTTGGTTGAATATTTTAGATATCTTAGGTATGCATCTAGTGAATCGACCAACAACTGAAAACACCTACTTTTTTTTCAGTAAGCATATTAAAGATATAATACGATTTCATGTACGATCATCAGGTTTTTTCCCGAGGGAAGAGTGTTGATGCTAACTTCGGCTGAGGAGGCGCAAACTTGCGTCAATTCATTGAAGAACCGTGTACCTCGAAATTCTTCTGTTCTCATCGGTCATTACCGGCTACACGATGATCGCGTAACATTAGTACTCAAAAAGCAAGAGACAAAGGGAAACAATAATGCTTACAGAAGGAAAAGACGAGAACCGATGCACGACAGCGGAGAGCAAACATTTCACGTTGTACGTATCACGCACAGAATAATCAACAAAAATTGCACGTAACGGTTTTCTCAAATTCTGTTTTCTTCTCCGTTCTAGGAATTCAATATTCAAAATCATCAGAAGCGAGTGAACTCTCAACTGACGTGGCTGAGGTACAATATATTTACCAAGTACAGAAACGGACAGGAGGGAAATATGTACCTGAACCTTAGCGGCCGTTATCCACCATTCAAATTTAGCAGGGTCAAAAGTTACACCTTGGAAAGCGAAGCTCCGCTCCAGTGAACGTTCTCGTTACGATAATTCCAACTATGTATAAAGAAATAAGGTGGGGGTTGTCTAGTCGATGATTAGTAGGGCCTTGGTAGAACCGTACTAAAGGTACAATGACAAAGATCCTTTTTATTTTAAAAACGACGTCAAGCTGCGATTAACTGTAGAAATTGTGCTGCTGCAAGTCCAGTGCGACATTTTCAATGAATATTGAGTATGATTCTTCGAGCACTTGGAGGATGTACTATATATACTACTCTTCTGTTCGCACAGGTGCTAACGAGAAGTGCATGCTTATTTACAAATTAGTAGCACTTATTTCGGTGGAATTTGGGGTTAATCGTAACGAGGAGAAACCCATAGATTTGTATCATATACCCTTGCTACAGGTACAGTTTTTTTTTTACTTTGCTTTTTGTCACTCGACAAGTAAATTGCAGCCCTGTAGAACGTGCAGCCTGAAACGAGGCCTGCAACAATCATATTTTCAACATCTATCTAATGAATTGCTTATACCAAGTATGAAGAAGGACTTCAAAGTTTGTAAACGAGTAGGTTCAACCAAGTAAGTCGTCACATTTTGAACAAGTAAGTTAAAAAATGTAACTTGTACATACAAGTGCTTCAAATCGGCATTTTGTTATTGTAAATAAATAAATAGGCAATCACCGATGGATAAATGAATGTTCCATCGATATTTTCGAAGAGTTTTATTTGACTAAATAGCATCGCTGATTTTATTATCGAAGAGCGTAATAACATTTTAAGGAATTGGGCTACCGAAGACACTCGTCTCTTGTACATCGTTAATTACAATCAGTTATTCTGTTCATAATAATAAACATATTTTTGATGTGCTTAGGTGAGCTTTAGATGAATGGACTCCTAAAAATCTCCTCGAATTTATCATCCTAGCTTTATTTATTGCAGTACTGCTATACGTAGTTTCATCCTAAAGCGAGACTCAAAGGAAAGTCGAGGAAGGCCAAGGAGGGAATACATTCGTGACACGATACGAGCACGCACTTTGCGATCACAGCTCCTGGTGAATTGGAGAGAGACCGGAGGTTGGCAATACGCATGCCGTTGTACTAGTCATCCACGCCAGATCCTGAAGCGTTGCTGCATGCATCGAGCACACTGCCAGGACTACCATCACGTGCATTATATTATGAGAGTTCAGAGCCATGTCAACACGTCCAGGTATCCATTTTTCCGGTATCCGAAGGGCGCCAATCGTCCCACCTATCACCGCCAAGAGATCCTGTAAAGGAAATACTATTCCATCATGTAATTCAACTAATATGGAGCAGAATGTGCTCTGTCCATCTAAGAACCTGGAGCAGTATGTGAGGGAAAGCATCCGGAGAACCACCTCCGATGTCAAAGCAGCGCAAAGTCAGAACGAGCAGTCGCATCATGAAAGGTGGAGAAAAACACAGACGTCTCTCCCAGGGAGAACGTGCGCGCATCGCTTTGTAGAGACCCCAAAAGCTGAGGAAGCAGTAGCTCAGTAGACAGCCGAACCGCAGGACGTCAGGTAAACAGTGAACGAAGGCCGCGATCATTGGCATTGCTCCTGGAACATTCGTATTTGTTCGTGCGCACGTACGCAGCGATTTTTCCTAATTCTCGAAAAATTCAACTAAAGAAAGAATAAGGAGCCTACCGAAACTCTGGCAGATCCATATGCCGAGCATGTCGAGTTTCAGTAGTCGCTTGTATGCTCTGTCGCCGAAATTGAGATTCATGAAAAGGTGATAGAGAAAGGAACCGATCCACGGACTAAGGGCTCCGATCAGATGACACCACGAGAGGAATTCGGTGAGTGCTCCTTTTGTACTCCATGGCAGGAGGCACGGGACGCTCACGAGAATGTAGACAATCGCGAGTCCTGCGAGAGCAACGCCGACATTTCCTCAATTCATCATCGGGGTAGGACGTTGGATTAGCTGGCTAGATAGCAACGGATATATCTTGGGAACGATGGGTTCCCTCTTCAGGGAACAAGGTGGGAAACCCGACCGCGAGTCTACAGACTCATGACTAACCTTAAGGTCAGCTAAAGTATGTCTAAAACGCTCCATCCGGTACTGTCACTGCGAGCAACCCCAGCTATGCCTCGCGTGTCCCAATTCTTATATATTAAATATATTTTTAAATTTGGCCTTCAAAAACCTCACGAGACACGCGAATTGCAACCTCGAGTGAGATCTCGCTTGCGATAACAGGCAGGTCAATATTGAAAGTAAGAGAAATTGCTGGTTAAGGAGAGCAATATCAGAGGAAAAGAAAGTTCAAGGTCTGAAAGAGAAGCCATGCAAGACATAGAATATCTATTGGATGTCGGTTTAAAAGACGTTACATAGACTATTGCTGTGCAGCCGTATGCGATGCAGTGACTCTGCGAAAGTTACGTCATCAAGGGTTGCCCGCAGCCTCGTTCTCATTTCGCTAATTCAGCCTGTTAGGTAATCATTGGGATTACCCAAGACTCCTTCAAATTCATTAAATCTCACAATTAGGAAATTCTTACTGATATGCTTCAATCGTTGTAGAGCATCTTTTGTTCTCCATACCGCGATCGACTTCCTTAGCTCTCGGATTGTTGCGAATATTCTGAATAATCTACGTCCAAGAGTGAGTCTATTACGACCCAAAATTAGTTTGTAAAAGGTAAGCATCTAGTGGACTCACCGTGCGTCAAGATGTTGATCGTTTCGTTGTGGAGATAAAATAGGCTGCCAAGGCAGCCGCGAATCGTCATAAGAGGCCGGTAACCAGAGCGTATGTGAGGATTGAATTGCAAGTGGCGGGGCATGTCGTTCCATCGGAGAAGAATCTTCGGAGCATCCGAAAGCACATTGGCGCTTTGATTTTCGTTTCTTTGAGAAGGTCCCGAGGGGGAGCGCTCGTGAGCGTTGCCGGCATCCTCGAGGCCACCGTTAAAGAGGCCCAGGATTCTCCGAAGATATCTCAACAAAGTGCAATAATCGAAGGGCTGTTTCGTGCAGGAGGGTGAACTCGTCACCTGGAGGAGAACGGCCGTGCTTTCCCCATGGCGCGACGTCGGTAATAATAGGCGGCAATTTCACGAGGGCAGAGAAAACGCGCGCGCACCTAGTGTCACTCTGAGAGCGATGCAGGCCACAAGTTTCTCCCTCAACACTGACGCTCTCGCCTTTTCTAGTGCTTTGCGCACCCTCGTCCTTCTCCACTCTACCCCTGCAAAAACCCTCTGCCCTCTCGAAGAGGGTTGTCACTATGACGACGATATCGATCGTAGCTAGATTATCCTTTAATAAAATATTCTCTGCGTAAGGTGGTGGGACGTACGACGTAACGATGACGCAGAGGTGTCCCTGCGAAACGCTCGTAAATGAAGCTTAGACTCTAAGTGAAAAGAGAAAAGGAAATATACTTTTCAACAACTAGACTCGTCCAGTATTTCGCTTAATAAGTCAGAAAAGAGGGAGAGGAGAAGAGCCTCCAGAGACAACAGAAGATTAGTGGAGACAAAGTAGTCCTCTTTCCAACGCCAACGCCAGCGTCGAGACTCTTTAGATTCGAACACCGCTAATGGCATTTTTCTGGCGGGCAAATTATTCGTCTCCTCGGGACGGTAGGAATTGTTTTGGGAATCAATATTCTTCGAACGTGCGGTGGTGCGTGAAAGGCGATGCGAAGGTTGGCGACTCATAGGAACTGATGGCAATGTAAGGCAGTGGAAGGTTCGGAGGCGAGAATGTGGCGTAGACAAGCCACAGAAAGAAAGCGCAGAAGGCGCAGGCGCCGAAAGCGAACGCGAGGAGGTCCCAACGGCCACAGTGCGCAACGAATCCTCGATGTCCGAGGAAGATGAGCAGAGCTTCCGTGACTCCTCTTCTCATCTCTCAGCTGATTAGGAAGACGCTCCTTAGGCAGGTCGGAGAGATTCGGCTGCCCTCTCGCGCGTCCTGCTTTTTCTCTCAGGTATTTCCAGGATTCATTCTGACTATCAGTCTCGATTTTCCCTCCTCGAAACATTTCTTGCGACATATTTTCACTCCCTACTTCCACCCCACACATTCAGCTGCACTCGCTCGCTCTATAGGGACCGTGAGACGGAGCTTCAAATTACAGTCCGAAAGTGCAATATCGATTTAACAATGAACTTTATAGACTATAAATGGTTGCTCTCACGTCTATCTTCACGTCTATCCCCTCACATTCTGAGCGTTTCGCAGCTGCCATCGACTTCCTTCTTATTCCACCCGTAATAACGCAACACAGGATTCCGAACGCCATAAGATCAATTGGCTGTTTCAGTGGATTCGTTTCAAGCCATGGAGAATCCCGTGGAATCCATCCGCATTCAAAAGTTTCTTCCGTCAGCCAACTAATTTCATCGGTTACATCTTCGCTGAAGGAGAGGTATTCCACTTCTTGAAATTTATGGTTCGTGCGTACGCGTACGTGCCTGCATGCTGCGAAAATTTCCTTGCTTATGGCATAAGGTGCAAAGTACTCTATAAACAGATCTTGTATTACTTTAAGTCATAATTTTTATGATTTTCGAAAATCTAACCAATTCTGTCCCACTCTCGAGCTCAACGTTATGAGGACAGAATGCTGTCTGACAATTCGATTCAGTTATTGGCCGTTTGAGTCGTGTCGTGGTGCCACCTATAGCGCTGCCAGCATCGGAGTCATCGACTGATCATTGAGAGCGAGTGTGCACGCTTGTCGCATGCCTCGTGTCTACCTTAATCAGAGTTCACCCGGTCGACGCTCCTTCGCGTGCATTAGACATGTTTTGGAATTTCTTCTCACTGCTCCGTGATGGGATCGTTCAGGTTGTTAATTACTGGATTTGGGGGCAGGTATGCTATTAATTCATTCCAAAGTGACTGCTATCCATTTCGTCGAGTCTTTGGTTTATGGACAATGCCTTTTTGCACTGTACGCGTTACTGAATTTCCAGAATAGACAACAATTTCATGAAACCTACGCTTACTGGAAAACGTGTTTGTGATTAGTCGTCGCACGAATACTTGAAAATGTAAAGATATGATTGTCGTCTACAATTTTCTAGCGTAACTTATTGTCAGAATCTTATTGCATGCAAATACATCAACATCGATCAAAATTTTCTCATTTGAATTATCATTTGTGAAGTAAGGTGTAGCACTTACTGTCGTACCAAACCATTCTAGAGAACTGACCATGCACGACGCTAGCATTAGACGTAGCCCTGTCTTTTTTTGCCGTTGCAGCCAAAATCCTAATGTATTCAGACGCGATAGGCACCAGCGAGCGACAAGCGTGCGATGATGGAACAGAAACTTCACCAAGCTTTCTTTATAACATGTTATTATCAGGGGATCGTACGATCGGTTACGCCAGCAAATGGCACAGAATGGCAGCAAGTGGCGAATGACTGAAGCAGTTCGGGTAAACTCGAGCGTCTTCGGTTCACTTCGGGCTTTAGCCGAAAACGGCCGAGTCCCGAGTGGCGAGCCGAGCGCCGCCTGCCAATCGCATCGATCCGATGTCCACGTCGTTGTCACACAACAGTGTCGTACATCGCACATCGTCGCGTTCTTGGATATCGTGCATTTTCGATTTCATTTCGAATCAAGTGGTCCTGTTCTATCTATCTAACGTAAGTACTCTCCGCCTATTCCTCGTGGGCCGATCGTGGCCCGGATATCCACGGAAACTCCATATTTCGGAACAAAGTCGCGCGTGCGTCTTCCTTTAGTACGTCGTATGCTCGTACCTGATGCTTCCTTCGCCTACTCCAAGATGGCTGCCAATTCACGAAAGTTCCCTTATGGCGTCTGCTCGTCTACAGAACCCTGTGTTGTCTCGCTCATCTCTGGCCGTTTCTCGTCGCAACATTCGCTCGATCTTTAGACAGCTTCTAGTGGAGTTGCCTTGAAATCTCGACAAAAGTAACCATCTATGGATCACACTCTTTTCAAGGTTGGACCGCTATCTTTTTCATTGATTTTAGTGAGGATGAAGCGTGCCTCATGTAGGAGCCTCCATTTACCTACCATTTTCATTTAGTGTTTCTTCCTCCATTTTTTTGCCTTAACATATTTAGCAGCTATTCCCTTGACATTATTTGTTTCATTCGACATGTATTGCCGATAGGAATTGGGTTAACTTTTTATTCCTTTACTGTATTTCTAAGAGCGAGACTCCCTTGCGTTGGGCCAATTACCAGTACGATGTTTGCAATACTTTCACGATGCGAATGCCCACGTTTTGCAGAATTTTTTGAGCTGATGTCCACGTCGTTGTCCAAAAACCGTGTCATACCTCAAGCATCATCTTCACGCTCCTGGATATCGTCCGTCTTCGATTTCATTTGGGACCAAGTGAGCCTGTTTCGTCTTCCGAATGTAAGTACATGCAGTCTGATTCTGGTATGGCAACTTTGGTCCCAAAGCATTGGGAGTTTCACTGTAAAAAATCAATGGCGGTTGCTTTCAAACGCGTTCACTTTATTTTGCAAAATTCTCATTTAAAGTCTTTCAAACTTATTCTATGACAATGAAAATACGAATGGTATTATAAGCCGAAAAAAAAGACTTACGTACGTTTTCAACTAGGCATTACGCAGTTAAGTAACTACTATTATTCGCCTTCTCTGATTCTCCTGTTTCTTCGCTGGCTTGATTCTTGCTCTTGATATATTTGTTCACCCATTTGTATTCGTACTTCTTTTTATCTCTCTTATTCCTGTTTAGTTCCACGTATTGTTACCACTCGACTAAACTTCCACCTCGTAGCTACATCTGTTTCCTGCGATTTCTTTACACGAATGCGACTTTTCGTTTTGCATTTTGTTTCATTCTCGGTTCCAAAATCGAAGGACGACTGGCGTTTACGTGAGATATTATATTATTGCGTAGAAATTGAGGTTTAGGAAAGTATCATTGAACATATGGCAATTGACGTGCTTGTTCGTTGTGCCCATTTTGCCTCCTGCAGCATCTCATCGTCCTCGCGTTGAATTACAATACGTTGAATTACATGTCCTTTGAATTATTAGTAGAGTGAGAATGATTTCCGAATGTGGAAGGAAGCCATTCCCGTCCGAAAGGAGAATAGAATTTCGATGAACAAATCCAAGGAGTCGACGAGATAAACAAGTCGATTAATAGAATCTTCTTGTTCCTTTTTGGTTTTATGCCCTCTCCGGAGGGCCAAGTACCAGCGATCAATAGAAGCATTTTATTTAATAGAGCACCTGGAGAGAAATGACTTGGGAATCGAACGCGTTCTCAAACCTCATAATAAAAGTGTTAACTTGTTGCAGATGCCACGAAGCAGAAGGCGCCATCGCTCTCGCAGCCTTTCGAGGACAACATGCTCGCACCCCACTGGTTCCCCTCAGTACGAGCATAAAAGACGGCGCATCGATTATGATAGTCCGCAGAGCAAGGGCACCTATAGGTGAGTTCTCGTTCCTATCACTTTGGCTCTCATTATTATTCGTCACTCTCGTAATTATTTATTGTGAATTTTTTTTACTAGTTTAAAGAGTGCTAAGCGCTTTTGCGCATTTAGTATGCATTGTCCATGGTTGAGTAAGTAATGCATTGAGAGAGGTAGCCTTCCCAGGCATCACTTAGCGTGTTATGTAACAGCCAAATACCTATAATACGATGTAAACCAAAAAAAGAATTCACAATGAGAAATGGGTTGACTAATTAGGTTAATTCAGCGCTTTCAATCCAACTAATCCCTGGTGGAATGAATCCAGCTCATCGATCAACCACAATTTTCACGATAGAAAACATCGTTATTTCATCGATCTGATCAAAATTAATCATCTGGTCTTTGGCCCAATACGCCCGCAACTCAAATTTTCTTCTTGTTCTAACGGGCTCTCTGTCTATATTTACGTCTCTACTTATTCTCTTGAAGCCGTCTAGCAAACATGCTACTTAGAACATAGAAAACGGTCATTCGATAAAATCGTGAAGATCTTCCGAGTAGAGACGGGAACGGGCAATGGCCTTGGTTCGGGGCCAATGCCATTTTGCTATACGGTCGCAATCCCTCTACCGTCATCACCTTGTGCACTCCTCTCCTTCCTCGTCCGCTCCTTCCATGTACTCGACGTCGTTGCATGCTGCCGTGGTTCAAGTGCCTACTTTGGATCTCCCGTCAGTGACAGCACTCCAGGAGACTGTATGGCAATCAGTCGCAGTTACACTGGCGGTGGCAGTGGCAGTGGCAGTGGCAGTGGCAGTTTCAGTTTCAGTAGCAGTTCCAGTTCTAGTTCTAGTTTTAATCCTAGATTTAATCCTAGTCTCAGTCTCATCGTTATCGAAATCGAAACCGTAATGACAATTATATTTGTGGTCCATGTACGGTAGATGACGTATCGGTGAAGTGACAAGGCAAGCGGACGTGCACAATTCTGCAACCACTTCCGCCTCATATATGTGTGTATGTCGTTGACTACGTCTCATTTTGCCATTATTGTTCTTTACGGAGTTTTACAGTATAAAAATGAGTGACTCGAGGAATAAGTGGGAAGGATATAGTGAAGGAAACCACCTTAACAAAGTATTTCCAGTGAATTTTTCACCAAACCTTTTTTTTACTCTAACGTTGAAAGAGTTATAGTTAGATTATCGTGGAATGAATATAATATTGGAAAACGAAAGGCGATGTAAATAAGAAGAAATATAAATAATTAATCGGATCGTGAGACAATAGTGTTTCCTAATAAACGTATAAATTCCGTAGAGGAGGAGAGTCCTTAATCTCCAGCATTTTGTGCAAAAGTAAAAGTTGGTTAGATCCTTCAGAGTAGGAAGGTAAACACTGTGGTAGGAAAACAATCGATCCGAAGTTATTTGTGCTCGCGATGCTTCGGGTTTCCTCCAGAGTTCCTCAAGATAAAGTAGCTCCCTCAGGTAGTTACTATAGAATTGAGATCTAATCGTAGGCAGTTAAGTGTGCGCACTTCGAGACGAAGGTCGATTACGCCACGTTCCTGCTGCTGATGCCGCGTTCGTCCGTATTTGGTGATTTAGTGCGCAAGGAGTATATGTACACGTCGGCGCCGCCGCCGCCGCCGGCTAGGTCGTTCGATCTATCTATTCACGTGTCCCATTGTGCACCACCGTGAACCACCGTGCACCACCGTGCACCGTCTTGGCTGCTCCTAGGAGTGGTTCGACATTGATAATTAATTGAAGAAATTCACGCGGCCACCGCAGAGATCTTTCAACCACTGTCGCGCCTTCTCTTCCTTTCTTCTCTCTCTCTCTCTCCCCCCTTCCTCCTATTCTCCACTTCCACTTGCACTTATTTTTACTTAGACCGTTTGAACCTTTGCCAAAACTTGTGCAAAATAATGCTGCATGTGTATCTGTGTATCTGCGTCATTATCAGAATAAGACGTATTTCTTATTGTTCGAGGAGTCCTGTGCAAATATTTCGCTCGAATATCTTTACATTTGTATTTTCTTTTCAACATTTCTATTCATCGTCATTGAATGACCAAGGCATTTCTATGTGCATTTCTTTGGAATGAGATAGATCGAGGAAAAGAGTTCTGCAACTATTGGCGCATATAAACTTGTCCCGCGTATAATATCATACCTAACGAGGCAATCTACCTTTACCTTGTGAAAATTCGACGACTCATTCTCAAGGACGAGACTGAGGATTTTTGAATATTGTCTCTGCACGCCCGATACTCGTTCGGTGTTCTATCCCATCAGATCCGAATTACCAAGGCAAGCCAGTGGATAAAAACTGGACGTTCGTGACTGTAACTAAAACTAAAGATACGGCAATTGCAATTATCATGCTCGAAGCGTCCTTTGTATCGATCCCCCCGTCTATTGGCATGTCCACTTGCTGCTTTTGAATTTGATGAATTTGATAAACATGCACCGTCGACCCGATACCACGAAACCATCAGCAGCAGGGTTCCAACAGGCCGAGATGCTGGCATCTCGGACCTCATCGACCATTTTAATCAATTTATCTAGGTTAGCAAATAGGGAAAGTCCTTCGCGTTTACCATTTTTTGATAAAGGAGGGAAGTTGGATGTCTACTCTGTTTTCTTTGTTGCCGGCTGATATTATTATTATGAAACTATAAGCATTATCGGTTGAGGTGATGCTAGCCATACTCTTTTTTCTTTTCTTCGAATCTCCAGGCTTCCAAGCTGCACGTTAGACGGAAGCTCAAGAATGCCTGCGTTATACGTTAGCGTCGCCTCCTGGATGCCAAGGTACAGTATTTGCGAGATCGGCGACACACTAAATAAATTATGAAAACACAGGAGTTCTGCGTATAATCTGCACTTTACAAAGAATTGTACCTGCAGCTCGGGAAGAAACAAAACATATGTGTAGGAAGCAAAAAAGGGAGGGACCAATCGAAGAATCGACATAACGCACAATCCAATGACCCATTTAGTGTGAATCGCAGCAGCCGCCTATTTTGAATGTCTATCGGGCTGTCCAAGGTCTTTGGACAAAGTCCAAGAGCAAATTGCAGGAAAATCTGGAGCATTTTTTATTTCCATCTCTTTTCCTGATCTGAGTCAAACAACATCCGGCTTCATGGCTGCGACATTATTCGAGTTAGTAGCGGTCATTGTTTACTGATGGTGAACGGAAAAACTATTCGCATTTAAATAAATGTTACCGATGAATCTGATATTGGGAGCAGCGCTATTTCGAGTTGGCAGGGAAGATCAACTGTATCGAGGCTATAAGGTCTTAATATCGTGTGCATGTGGGCACTATCAGGTTCTCGTCTACGGGTTATCGACTCGCCTTGAACTCTTCCTCTCTACGTGCACATGACATTCTTCCTCAGTTTATCGTTCTAACCTAACGTTATGCTCTCGTCGAGAGAAACAAGGAGAAGAAGAAGAGTTTGCTTTTAATTGTATTAAAAGACGTCTGGTGTGTCTGTGTCCCATATTCCACATTCCACATTCCTGACTTACCGAGCATCTACGTACTCTCTATAATTAGACGCTGGAACGCTGCCTAATTATAAACTCGTGAGGGCGGCGGGGGAGGGGGAGAGAGCGTTCCTTCGTGAACAGTGGAATATGAAAAAAAGAGAGCTACTCCTTTGTAATTGGGCTACATTATTTTTAATAGCAATAGTCATAAAAATGAGAATCGACGATTATAAATGTGATTGCGTTTCAGCGGCGAGAGGGTATTGAGGTCGCGGCAACACGAGCGAGGAACTAGCGTGGAGCGACGTTACAAGCGCAGCCATCGCAGATCGCCGAGCAGCGGCCGGCAACACTCGCACGTCCACGCACATACGCATCGCGATCGGGACCGGGAGAGGGATAGGGAACGCGATCGCGACAGGACGCACATCGCTCATCCGACCTCGTCGCGACGCACGAGGACTCACCGACACCATGCGTCGCCATCCCCGAGCCACGAGCCCACGCGTCATCACCAGCGTTCGCCATTCTCCAGGAGTCAGGTGAGTTTGACACTCTCTATTCCTTAATTAATTTTAATCGAGGATCCACGAGGAACCTTCATCGCGAGGGCGGCACACTTATCGCTCGCTCGGTTATTCTCTCTCACCCTCATCCTCACCCGCTTCCTCCACCTCCTCCTCCTCCTCCTCCTCCTCCTTCTTCTTTTTCTTTTTCTTCTTCTTCTTCCTCTTCTTCTTCTTCTTCTTCTTCTGTTACTTCTCCACTTCCTTCTCCTTCCTAACAATTATCCATCATTTTCAACTTACTCTATGTGTCTGTTACAACTTCTATTCCTCCTTTTCGCACATCGCACGTAAAAGAATTGGCGCATACGACAAGGCATGCACTAAATTAAGGCGGTAAGCGTTGACGGCAAGACCTTTAGAGTTTCAGAGTTTCACTGCTGTTCCCCTCTATTCCTCTCTTCTTCCTCGTTTATCTTTAGCCCGTTATCTTGAAGAGCAAGAAATAAAAGATGCGGAATACGGAAGACGGAAAGACGAACGATTGGGCAAGATTCGGTGACTAACCAGTAGAGCCAGCAGTCAACAGTTATGCTATGTATAGACTAATAATTTGGACGACTGTTATTGTCCGTTATTACTGATTTGATGGGAAAAAATGAAAATAAGGACATCAGAGACGGCTGGTGGTAGAGGAAAAGATAACGAACGACGACGAGAAGACAAGTGAAGCTGATATAGAGACGTGGTGGAGGTGGAAGAAACGATTGCCGGGAGTAGGAGACGTAGGCGACGTGCACGGCATCCTCTGGTAGTTCAGCGTCGTCCCTGGAGAAGCGGCTCGTGGTCGAGTGCTGTGAATGTTGATGATTCCTCTTTCTTTCTTCGGAGCTATTTTCGAGCCCCGACTATTTTCGAGAAGACTCGTCACGCGTTTCGCAGCGTTCAGTGCGAGTTTGTGCCAGATGGCCAACGCAGCGCCGTACTTCGTAGTGGTAGGCCGGCTCGGTGGAGGTTGACCTGACGATGCGATGTCGTCGTCATCGTCGTCGTCGTCGTCGTCGTCGTCGTCATTGCAATTGGTCTAATCGTCATTCTTCTGGCAAGAATAACGACATCGTAAGATCCTAGCAAAGCGGAAACCAGACGACAGAGAAAGAGAAAGAGAGGGTGTGAGAGAGAGAGAGAGAGAGAGAAAAAGCAAGAAAGGCCAAGCGCCGTCAGTCTTTGCTCTAGGATGCGCCAGTAAGACCAGTGACGACGAACGTTCGAGGCAGCCGACGACTGAAACACGCGCCTAGTGTCCAGTGCGCGTCCACTCTGCTTATTGTGAATTCAGGTTGGCTTTTCGAGAACAATCTTGGTCAAGCCACTGACTGGTTATCTGCAAGAGAGCAGGAGCTTGAGCTTGTACTTACTCAGTGGGCTGCCGATGGCACAACAGGATTATTTGCAACTGGATTATTGGGAATTTTAGGAGCACCGAAGGAAATTGCAATGTGGTGGCCAATGCAAGGAGGGATTCCAGGGGGTGGTGGTACTGATAACTGTGGCAGTGCTGGCAGTGGTGAAGATGCCCAAGTTGTTGGTGCTGGTTACGGCGTCAGCTGCGTGGAAGATCCCTGGGCTCCCTGGTTCCAGTCATTCGGGAACTGCCATATTGAAACCGTTGATCCGCAGGCTGCATTCGAATTAAAACTCGAAGTCACCCCCGAATCCGAATCTTCAACTTCCGAGGTAGCAGCATTAGCTAACTCGTTCGAATCACACAAGCATAGCCCGTTTACTCTCTAACATGCGCTCCTAACACGCAGCAGCACACGCCTAGGACAAACGCGGAGATACACGCCGAGCAAGCGCTCACCCCGCCTTAGCCGTGCGTATTTATTTCCGTTCCACGGCAACCCGGTTTAACATTTAAATACCTTCACATCTAGTCGCTACTCTCACAGAGTTGAGTTGGACCGCGGAATAGAGCACGCCGTACCCGTTATATTTATATTTGGAACAGTAGCATTCGCGCGACCTAGCGGACGCCCTGCCCTGCCTTGCCCTGTCCTGTTTCCAACTAGTGCCCCCTATGTTCTATCGTGTTGTTCAGTCACACATCCAGTCAGCTCATCCGACTGCAAAATTAACCTTTTCCCCACTAGTTTTACGTGTCAACCTTCTACTTTTTACCACCATTATTTTTTTCCTTTTATCGTTTATCTACTCCTTTCCTTTCGTAAAATTTATCACTCGTAATGGAATTTGCCAAATGTAATGAATGGTTTTCCATTGATTTCTATTGATTTAGCCACACATTAGCTTCGTCAAAAAAGCATTGGCAATGAGAACTTTTGCAATTAGTTCGTTTTCGATACGGCGTTGCGTTACGTGAATTTCACTACCAACGTTAGGAAAAGTAGCTTTGGAACGCGTCGCGTAGCTGCTAAGATCAGATTGAGGAACGCGAAAAGGAGTATGTATGGGTACAAGCGCATGTATAGGCCTCGGCACGTTCCATTGGTGCCTAACCTCAGCCAAATCGAGTCGACTCCTCGGCTAAATGTTCTCCGCGTCGAGGCGTTGAGAGAAGCGAGTCGCGATGTAGCCGACTACTCGCGTTATCGCAGTGACCACTTGGGGCAAATACCACTGATAACTTATTGAAGGAAGCGCAAGCGATGGTAAACAAATGCAAGAGGATAGGAGGCAAGAAGTGTCGCGTACGTCGGCGGAGACAAGTTTGCTCTTAAAAATGTCCGGCTCCGCTCTTGGGATAAACGTTGGACTCTCTCGCGTTATTAGTAAATTTACTATGAACATTTGTCAAGAGCTGCTTAGCGTAAGTTGACTTACTTCATCTCGCCGTTCAGACTATCTCACTTTGATAGACGCGACTCGACTCGACTTTGGCTACTACGCGGTTCGCTGGTCGCGCAGCTGACCATGAGGAACTCTCGACGGAAGAAGGAGGTGCCGCGGGCCAAGTTCGCATTCAAATTCGCATTTGCACTTGCATTCGCGGCTTAGCATCCTCATTCCTTAGTTGAATTGCACCAAGCCCAGACTAGCATCACGCACCTGTGTTAATTTGCTTTCGAGAAAATTGGAATCACTGTCTCCAAATTCGACCTTGAAGCCACCCCGAGGCTTATTAATAGTTGTCGAGTCCACGAACCGCCCACCTAGATGCTGACCAGTACTACGCGTACCGTTCGGGCTCCCTACCTAGCAGTTATAATCGCTCGATAGACCCTCTTCCGAGCACACTCGATCCTCGTAAACCGAACGTTTTCTCGCGCTAGACTCACTCCTTCTGTCGAGCGCGGTGCTCAGCGGCTTCGACACACGCGCTCCCTTGGAACAGTGACGATCTAGTGAACGCCGAAGCGAGACCTTTCCGAATCTTGGATATCTCCACTGATTTTGCAATTGACGAGAAGAGAAGACTTCGAAGACCATCCACGTCGGGCATCGTTGCGATTGGAGAATAAAAGTCCAAGTAGTAGCGGGAGTCGCGCTTCGATGTTGATCGGGCAGTGTTGGTGCTGGTGCTGGTTCCCAGTTTTTGCACAAGATTCTAATAGTCCTTTTTGTTGCGTAGTGATAGAATAATGTGCCCGACTGCAATGCGATTGGCCCACCTGGCGATAGTGCATCGATTAGCAATGTTTTAAATAAACGGACAGAAAGAGAATTTACGTAATCATCCGCTAGGACGGCCTTCCTCGAGGCGAGACGAGACGACGAGAGCGCGTTGCTAGAGGACGCATTATTTGTTGGAGCGGGCTCTGCTGCTCGGTATTTTTAGTCCGACAGTATTTGGCGGGGCGGGTCGTGCGCGCCATCGTCTCGCATCTTTAGTGCATCCCTCTTGTGCGATCGGCATCCTCGTTCCGTTTCGTTATGCTCCCTCGAAGATCGAAGGCGTCGGCGAAGATTCCAAGATCTCCTACTCTTACCGAGGAATAACTCGGGTCGCAAGGGTCGTGCGCGAGTGCGCGTGGGTGCGCGTGGGCATTATGCGTTACGCGAGAAGAGACTTGACCATCGGAACGAGAGGACTTTCGCGTACCTGGATACTCGCGACTCATTACCGATAGTAACGGATCAAGGCCGTCGAGTGCCCCCCTTGAAGTTGGCAGCGTCATCGGCGTTCGACACTTGACACTCGTATTGATCTACGTCAGCATCCACTTGTCTCTCTGAACCGCGAATCTGCCAGTTTTTTCCTTCCCCCACAGTCGTTTCCCCTCTCCTGCTCGACCGCCTCCTACTCCGTGGTCTTCGTCGCTATCTGCCATTTCCCTTCCTTCTTTGCGATCCACGCCTCGTTACCTTTGGCAGCTGGACGCCTGACGATTGCGAGCAGTGAAGGAAAGTAAAAGAGAAAAAAGCAAGAGAAGAAGGAGCGCGGATGTTTGCGTTTACACCGCGCGATAACATGTCGACGACGCGGCAGGGCTCGACGCGTCGGAGTCGCTACTCACGCTCGTCGACTACCAGCGTAACGCAACTCCTGAGTGACTCGTGCTCCAGTCTTCTCCAACGACTGACTACACGTGTTCGCGGACCTTCCTCTGCGGCCGATCGCGTCGCCAGCACTGCTTCCGCTTCGGGTTCCTCCGCCTCCTCCGTCTCTTCCGGCAGCAACCTTGGGAGTACGCGCAGCCGCCTCGAGGACAAGTACTCCTCGGTCCTGGAGCGCTACTCCCGCAAACCGGAGGACAGCTACACGCGCAAATTGGAACGCGACCACAGCTACTACCGTCGTGACGGTAGCTACCTTCGCGACGAGAAGACTCTGGAGCCTTCCGCCTCTCGCACCATCGTCAAGAGTCCGACGAGTGTCCTCCTCTCCGAGAAGGCCTATCCCTACGTGAGTGGCACCCTCGCCGGTACTTCCAGTCGCAGCGGCATCAACGCCGATTCACGTCGCGAAAAGACACCTGGTTATCATCATCATCGCACCATCGAGCGACAGAGTCTCGTCAATTCCGAGGCTTACCGGCGATATGGAAGACACAAGTCCGGCCACGCGGAATCTCGCAGTCGCAAGGTCCGTCCACATCGTAGTGGCAAGAGCGAGCAGCTCGAGGGAGCCGCGGGAAATCTTCGTTTGCGACCGATCGAGATCGACCCTACGTGCATCCGGGAGCCCATGGACCCTGAAAAGACGCCGACTGGTAGCTGCGCGATGAACATCGCCGACGAAGCCGATCAGGCCGTATCCGAACGAGAGGCGAAGCGCAAGGAGATACAGAGTCTGATAATGAAGTACGCGGCTATCGACGAAGCCTACGCCCAATCCGGAAGCGGAAACGCGCCTGCCCAGCCCAGCACTGCCGATCTCATAGCCAGCAAGTATCAGCGGAATCCGACCGCGAGCTCGAACGCGATCGAGAATGCGAACGAGAATGCGAACGAGAATGCAAGCGCGAGCGCGAACGTGAACGGCGCGGACACGATCACGATCACGACTCCGATTGTAAGTTGTCGAGTGCGTGCTGCCGCTGCTCTGCACGATCACCCTGCCTTCCTCGACTTCCTCGACTTCCTCCCAAGACTTGCGACTCTTGTCTTCATCATGAGTGAGCCACCTTCACCCGTGCTCTTTCCCTTCGGCTGACGTTAACGCCCAATCCCCGGTTCCTTGACAGAGCATCAACTAACGAACTGCCTTGTTGACGCACCCGCCAAAACTAGTGCACGCCTGCGTTTGCCGTGAGAGAGTGTTTCTCCATAGTGTTTATCTAGTGACCAGCCGGATCAGCTCGATCGACTCTCTGTCGACCCGTTAAGTGCGTCGCTTCCTGCCGCGTCTTTTCCTCCTCGCCTGTCCTGCCGTCAGACAGTATTGTGGATTATATCGGCATACCCCTTTCCCTTTTCCTTCTTCTCCTGTATCGTGAAATAAACGCACGTAGTCGGCCTCTCGTGTTCTTGGTGAGGTTGAGGAGGGGTGGGGGTTCGTTAGTCCGAGGGGAATCGTCGTGGCACCAGCGTTACGCTGCGGACACGGCTGACAAATCAAAAATTTCTTTGACACAAATAAACTGCGTTTATCCTCATCTCGGGAAAAGTTGAGTCCTCGGTCGGGTGTTTCGATACGAAAGCTCCTCGAAGGTACGCGAACCTAATCCCAAATTTCGAAATTCCAAGTACTCTTGCGCCGTGGTATGTACGTATATCAGACTACGTCACGCGTATTTTTTCGTCTTTGGTGCAGAATCGGGACACGTAACACCGAGTTTTATCCTTCGCATGCACATACGAGTCATAGTTTCCTTTCTATACACCATGATCTCTTATCTGTCTCTCTCTCTCTCTCTCTCTCTCTCTCTCTCTCTCTCTCTCTCTCTCTCTCTTTTTTCACCTTCTCTCCCTCCACCTCTTCCCTACCTACCAACCCTTTGTCCGTCCTTTGTTCTCTCCGTCAACCTGTCTGAGCCAATGAGGTACGTTAGGTTAGTGACGTGAGGACGTGGTGGAGGTAGAGGCCGAGGGTGAACGCCGAGAGTAGGCCGAGCCGATGATGCCGTCTTGTTCTGTTCTGTTCGCATCGCGGACACTGTCTTTGTTATAATCTCTTTGACTTGCTTTTACTTTTGTGCCGATGGTAATACATGCCCCGCAACTTTCTGACTTGGCAAATCATTTTGCCCTCTCCCCTTTCTCTCTGATTGTTGGGTTACATCTCCGTTGTAATGGAATGGAATCGAATGGAATGGAATGGAATGGTCAATCGACTGGTGGGCGCTCGGATCGGTCATGATGCCTGGTGGGACCGGTTAATCCCCCAACACGTCCGTTCGTCCCTCCGTCTGTTCGCCCGTCCGTCCGTTTTTACATCCTGCCGCGTGTCCGTCCGTGTGCCGTCGTCCTCGTGGTGGTGGTGGTGATGTTGATGATGATCATATAATCACGATCATGATGATGATGATAATGATGACGATGACGACGACGACGACGACGACGATGATGATGGTGCTGATGTTGATGACGACGATGACGATGATGATGCTGATGACCGATCAACCCACCGAATCATGCGACCGCTGACCTCTGACCTTTGACCTGTGCCTATGGGGTGGATGTTGTCGTGGTGCTCTTCTACGAACCACATCGACCATGGACACGCGGTATCTGCTCTGCTGTTGCTTCGCTGGATCATCCACGACGGACTTGATGATGGTCACGACGATGAACACGATGGCGACGACTGCATGAATAACGTGGGAACCACCCGGGGCGAATGCACCCACGCACACGCGCACGAATGCACCTTGAACACGCTCTCGAATGGCGTCCGTTTTGCTGGAAATAGAGCCCACGGCCGCCCTCCGTCGAGGACGATGAAGACGGCCACCTTGTTTACCGATCCGGCGACATCCTGGCAAATAGATGTTCGTGAATACGTGAATACACTCATTGTAGTAGATTTAAGCAAGCCTGATCGATCGATCCGATCGGTCATGCCGTACCAGCATATTATAGTACTCTATTATTTTTATTTATTTCTCTCTATCTCAATATCTATCGATTTAACTTTTCTCTCTCTCTCTCTCTCTCTCTCTCTCTCTCTCTCTCTTTCTCTCTGTCTCTATGTCTCTATCACTTTCTCTTTTTAATTCTATTACTACGAGTCTATCTGTCAAGCTCTCATTCTATCGTTGCTCCTCATTTCTTTAATACTTTTAATACTTTTATTCGCTCGTTCTCCGATACTCACTCTCACATGCTGTTTTATTTTATTCATAACGTCTTTCATGTCTCTCGATCTATCGATCTTCCTACCAGCTGCTGTAGGCATTGTACTCTGACACGATACCTACACTCCATGATGTTGTCAGTCGCGATGTCGATCACCTATATCTCTATTTCTCTCTACAAAATTAATTGGCATTCTTGCGCACTCGCTGTGCCACATTAACTTTTCAGATGCTGTTCGGACATCTCGCTGTAATCGCGAATCGGAAGGCGTCGTCCCGACGACGTCAACACTCGAGGAAGGCGCCTGTGTGTTTGTGTTACTTTCGAGTCCTCGAGCATGGAATATTCAGTATCGCTCCTCGTCTATCTGACTTGGTTCGCGCGTTGCAATAGCGCTTTCCTTTCGTGTCGACGTCGGGAGGAACCGACCCTCCCCTTAGGAGCGAATAGCATTTCCTCGTATTGTCTCGCTCTCTGTAGCTTCTTGTTTCCCTCTGTATTCGTTACATTTTCTCCAGTTCGGAGTAACTTCAACGCGGGACATGGAGAGGCAATGCTACTTCGTTGTTTTGTTAGGGCCGTAGGACTCTAGGGTTTAAGGAGAGCGACAGTCATTACACTATACTTGCTCAGATATCCGGCCGAACGCTCTCGGAAGTCTCTCTCGTAATTAGTAAACCGATTGGCCGGTTTCTACTGTCCCTTTGGTTTCTTTGTTATCGTCATTCCTTAGACTGACAATGAGAATAATTGTAGCCACCGCGTCACCCTGTAGACACATCTTGAGGTGAGCAAGAGAGTGGCTTTCCGTTGGAACCCCTAGAGCTTCCGAGGCGGGAGGTCCATCTATTCGTGATACTTACCCAGACTTTTCCATTGCAGATAAAGTACTGGCCACCCTAGGAGAGGGTACTTTTGGAAAAGTTGTCAAGGTTAAGGACTTGCAGATGTAAGTGCGAGCACTCAGCTCTCCGTAACGTGTACTTCTTTTATATTGTAGCTAGGTTAGCTCCTAACGCTGTATAGCTAACCGAGGGATACACGTGGATCGCACATTAGAAATCTTCTCTAGTAACAGAAATAGACGCGCGTGCAGTTATAAGTGAGAAGCCGGTACAATAGGCGGTAATAATAGGACGACCATGCACTTTGTCTCAGCACGAAGCGCAAGTCCTCTGCACGCGCGAAAACATTGAGACACAACATATTATTTCATTCGGCGCCCAAGCGCTCTCGTGCGATCTTGCCCTTGGGTCCATGTTTTCTTTTCTTCGCAGGGATCACGTTATGGCGCTGAAGATCATTAAGAATGTCGAGAAATACAGGGAGGCTGCGAAACTCGAGATCAACGCCTTGGAGAAGATTGCCTTAAAAGATCCGGAAAATCAACAGTCAGTATTTCCAGTCTGCTATCAGTTTTTCTACTGTTTGACTGGCGGATGTTTTTTTTTCACTCGCCTCAATTTACTTTCAGCTTGTGTGTCAAAATGCTCGATTGGTTCAACTATCACGGACACATGTGCATTGCCTTCGAAATGCTGGGCCTTAGCGTATTTGACTTTTTGGTGAGTATTATCAGTATTTTGCGGTTCTGTCGCGTTCCTTGAACTGCGTCCCATCAAGTGCATCGTTCCTAACAGAGAGACAACAATTACCAGCCATATCCGCTGGATCACGTGAGGCATATGGGCTACCAGCTCTGCTACGCCGTCAAATTCCTTCACGATAATAAACTCACCCACACCGACCTGAAGCCGGAGAACATCCTCTTCGTCGATTCTGACTTTGACACGACTTATAACAGTAAAAAGGTGAGTCATTTTTGCGAGACACCCAGAAACGAGATACGGTATCGAGAAATGGCGCCGCTTTTCCCTCTCACAACTTTGACATTCGTCATTTTGCAAAGGATGGAGTTTGTTCTAAAGCGTTTCAAAAAGTTCCTTCTCTTTAAGCGAAAAGACGTACGGCGCGTCAAGAGGACGGACATCAGGCTCATTGACTTTGGCAGCGCCACCTTCGATCACGAGCATCACAGCACGATCGTCAGTACGAGGCATTACAGGGCGCCCGAAGTTATCTTAGGTCAGTATTTTCTCATAGTCGCAGCGATTTTCCGACTTGTTCATTGGACACGCATCGGTTTCGATTCTCGTGCAGAATTAGGATGGTCGCAACCCTGCGACGTCTGGTCCATTGGGTGCATATTGTTCGAGCTGTACCTGGGCATTACGCTGTTCCAAACGCACGACAACCGCGAGCATCTCGCAATGATGGAGCGCATTCTGGGACAGATTCCGCATCGAATGGCCCGCAAAACAAAAACCAAGTACTTTTACCACGGGAAGCTTGACTGGGACGATAAAAGTTCCGCTGGTAGATACGTACGGAATAACTGCAAGCCCCTCGACGTGAGTTTCTGTAGTGAACGGAATTCCTCGCGCTTCCATTTACGCGCATTGGTTTTTATGTGACGCCATCTTTGATTTTTTGTAGAGATATCTGCTCTCGGATGACGAAGACCATCGGCAGTTGTTTGATCTGATCCAGCGAATGCTGGAGTACGAGCCGTCGCAGCGCATCACTCTAAAGGATGCTTTGACTCACCCGTTTTTCGACGCGCTTCCGGCTTCCCAGAGATTACCGGATCCAAGAGCAGCCGGTGATCATTCCCAACAATCCCACGAGCGCTCTCACTCGCTCTCACGATGAAGCTAGAAAAGGGACCGACCTCCGTACTGGACAGACACGCCAACGGTGACAGTGACGTCATCGCGACTCTCATTACTTGTCCTAATAAATTCTCAATCCTCTCCTCTCTGACCACTTCCCGACCTTCTCTTCACATTTTCTCATTCTCGCAATTCTTTCTTTCGCGTCTCGTTCTCCCTTGATCCGTCGTCGTGAGTAATCGTTGGCTGAAACGTCTGACCAGAGCCTGGAGCGCGTTGGCGCTACAAAAGGGCAAAGGGGTCCTTTACGTCTCGAGTAATCGAGAATCAACATCGAAATACGGCTCGGCGGGCGCAACGTTCAAGTGTCTGGACGGTTTAGCGTAACAGTGTCCCGCGAATTGTAAACATTTTATAACGCTCTTCTGTACATTTTATCTCTTAATTTTATTACGAATGTTATTACGCAACAAAGTTTGAAGTAAA
Organism: Syrista parreyssii; assembly: GCA_030142615.1. Classification (NCBI taxonomy): domain Eukaryota; kingdom Metazoa; phylum Arthropoda; class Insecta; order Hymenoptera; family Cephidae; genus Syrista; species Syrista parreyssii. The sequence goes on from JARQTG010000191.1 coordinate 500,830, forward strand.
GATAACTTGGTCGCACTTTACAATATATTTGTTGTAAATTAGTATAATTCGATACTGTTCGAGATTAAGGATCAGATGAGTAAGTAGTAAGGTTATAGCGAGTTACGTCTAGAGTGCTAAGTAGACAAGAAAAAGAATTATGATGACGAACGACGAGATTCTGCCACGTCGCGCGATAGTCGTGCCTATGCTGCGGTGCCACCGATCGATCCACGCTCGTACGCCCTAGCGTTCGTTCATTCGCAGACTCTTTACACGCAATCAAACAATATGCCAATTAGAAGGAAATGACCAAGTTTTTTTTTTTTCACGGAGTCCAATTACTTGCTAATATTTTTTGAAAATCTCTACAGGGCGAACAATTGAATGAATTCTGACCATTCGTTAAACTTGATCCCTTGAACGTACGACGCAGCAGTACGAATCAAGTATGATACTATATTACTCTGTTGACTTCAGTTTTTTTTTTTTTTTTCTTTTCCATTTACCTGTAAATAGGAGAACGATCTTTCTGGCTACGTCCATAAAATTTTCTTAAGATGTCTCTTTGTTTCCATTATGTCTCCACGCAAAGGAACTCACTTTCTATCGTCGCCATTTCCGTATATGCGATGTAATTGTTTGACATCTCGTATAAGCGGTACTCTCCCGCCATTGTCATGCACCATACGAAATGTCTTAACATCGCAATGCTGTTTTCGATGGCAATAAATAAATCTGTTTTAAATAATAGTCGTGACTTTATTTTATCTGCATAACTCAATTTGTACAACCATTCCTGTTTCATGGAATCGATGCTTCCAACTCATCCTACCAAATTATAAAGTATCCGCGACATCTACGTCTCCTCGTTGATGAAGCTATTCTTGGCAATGTTCTAACTCAAATTACAAATGAGTTTATTTATTGTTTATATGTAACGTGAACAACGGTCATTGGAGTGACGCAGTCGAGTTCGAGCAATGCAATGGGTTCTCGCGGGTCGACATTGCAGGAAAACACATTGAGAAGAAGAAAGTGACTCGTAATGAAATTTAGAGCTTTGGCCAAGAATATGTCGGAGGTACCGACGCCTTATATTTGGTGTCGTAAAGCTGTGCTTTCACAAACTCTTCGTAATCCTTCGGCTCCGGGTGCACGGTGGCCAAGGCTGTCAAACAAAATGATGCATCTCGATGTAAAAGGATCCAAGGACAAAGAATAAGTTCAAGAGAATCGATTCGACTTACAATTCTTGAAAGCGTACTCCATGATCTTCACGGCGATCTTCAAAGAGCAAGTTTGGATGTCGTTCAATGGAGGATAGAGATTTCCACTATCCAAGTCTTTCTCGGTAACGAGGTCGGAGAGCACAGAAGCCGCAATAAGGAAGGTCTCCTCCGGAATGTATCGCATGCCTGCGCAAATTGCCCCGAGGGCGATACCCGGGAAAATGTAACTGTTGTTACCCTGTCCAGGGTAATAAGTCTTGCCGTTGAGAGTAACTGGGTCGAAAGGAGAACCACTTGCGAATACGCATTTGCCCTGTACAAAGAAGGTTGTCATTAGAATCTCAGGACGCCTTTTCGTTCGCTAGGCAGCAAAAGGAAGACCGAAGCTTGAACTTGCCTGAGTAGCGACGTAGGCTTCTTCGGCCGTGCACTCCGCCTTACTCGTCGGATTGCTCAGGGCGAAGATGACCGGTCTTTCGTTGTTCTTCCCCATCTCCTCGAGGATCTCCCTGGTAAAAGCACCACCGATAGCGGCCGCTCCAATCAGAACGGTAGGCTTTGCCACTTTGACGACCTCGGCGAGAGTTTTGATAGGCGCATTGTCTCGGGCAAAGTGCACCTTATGCTCCGTAATACCGCCCTCGGGTCGGTTCTTGACGATCAACCCTTTCGAGTCGACCATATAAATCCTTTGCTTGGCCTCATCCTCGCTGACTCCCTCCTTTTTCATTGCCATTACGCAGAGAGCAGCAATTCCGAGGGCGGCCTAACCAGACGACAACCAAGATAATAAGCGGCCTTTTGATCCACCATTTTAATCTGAGAAAAGTTACCTCTCCGGCGCCCTGGAAGACGATCGTGTTTTCCGAGAGCTTGGTCTTAGTAATACGAAGGGATGCGATGAGACCGGCGACAGCCACGCTCGCGGTACCCTGGATGTCGTCGTTGAAGGTACAGTAGTGATCCCTGTACCTGGTGAGTAGCCTGAAGGCGTTGGCGTTCCCAAAGTCTTCGAATTGGATGAGAGTGTTTTGTCCATAACGCTGAACCACGGCTGCCATGAACTCGTCGAGGAACTCGTCGTATTCGACTCCAGTGACGCGCTTGTGTCTGTGGCCGATGTAAAGGGGATCGTCGAGCAGCGACTGCAGCAATGGTCGTCGAGCTCTGTTAGCGTCGTTCTGCGGGAATACTTATGAGGGAACGTGGCGACGTCTTTACCTACCTGGGTGTTGGTGCCAACGTCAAGGGTGATTGGTAGGCACTGGTGAGGCTTTATACCAGCCAGGGCGGTGTAGAGGGAGAGCTTTCCGACAGGAATGCCCATGCCTTGAGCACCAAGATCACCCAGGCCTAGGATGCGCTCTCCGTCCGTGACGACGATCGCCCGAACGTCGTGCTCTGGCCAATTCTTTAAGACGTCATAGACGTGACCCTTGTCGTGAATGCTGATGAAGAGGCCGCGAGGCCTGCGAAAGATTAGCCCGAACTTCTGACAGGCCAGACCCACTGTCGGCGTGTAGACCAGGGGCATCATCTTCTCCACGTTGTCGGCGAGCAACCGATAGAACAGCCTCTCATTTCGATCCTGGAAGGTACTCGGAAGGTCAAGATGCAGAAGAAGAGGCTTGTCGGGTTCTCATAGTAGGAAGAAGAGAATCTCATGGAGACGAAATATTTACCAGAAGGCTCGTCAGATATATGTACTTGGAGAGATCATCTGTGTAGCGGTCTAGGTTGAGACGACAAAGTTCCAGTTGCTCGTCCTGAGTCTTGACTGCGGCCGGAAGTAGTCCATGAATTCCAAGTGTCTGCCTCTCCTCGATAGTGAAGGCCATTCCCTGAAGGACAGCGCGAAAGGCAAAGCATTAACTCTCATTATGATGTGGCAACCTTGAAACACTCGCGATCATTAACTCTCAGCTGATTTGCTTTTTGCTCGACAAAGAAATCTCCGAATCAAGCTTGAACGTTATATCACAATATAATATTGCAACATTGCGGATGAAGGGGCAATCTAATGACGTACTACATCTTCTTGGGCACGTGGAAAAACGATATTATTCGCTCTCACACTTTCGAGTTATTTATAGTTCGCTTGGAAAGTAGAATTGATGACTAGTTTAACGGCCCTCAAATAATTGATTCCAATTGTAATTGGACGGAGGACGCTGTCCATCGCATTGGCCACCCTGTAGTTCATTTCCATTGCTATGCTGTCCTGTGAAATGCCTACGGGAAATATCGTGCGCCAAGCTTGAAAGGGACCCTATACTGCTCAATGGCTTCGAGGAATTTGAATGCAGCCATTCGGCCAGAGGAGCAAAGCTTCGTTTGCTTTGACGGAGCGAATAATGATTTCGCAACGCAGCGCGTTGCGTGTGTGCAGCACTACGTGGACTACTGAATTAACGCGCAGTCAGTTCATGACCTGCGGTAGGACCGCATCGTCATCACTGACGTCCTGACCCCTCCTCCACCCTCCGTCCCTCCATCCCGCAAGCGTCCAACACTCAGTCTCTTCTGTATGGCGCAATTACATAATAGATTATCGTTTCTGCCGACGTGGCGCACGCGTGCGTAGTTCGACCAAGAGAGACGGAGAGCGGACGGGGCACATCGGTGCCGTGACCTTCGGAGTCTCGCGGCTTTCCTAGCCTTCGGTACGATAGACTGTAGAACGTTAGAGTCACAGTCAGCTGTAGTAGAGCGCGCCTATTGTAATCCCGAACGAATCGAGCCTCCAGGGTATTCACTTTCGCTTTCGCACAGATCGAGAGGAAGAATTTGACCCAGTTGCCGAATGTTCCCCTTCTCCTCGGCCGGACGCACTAAACGCTGCTTTCCTCTCGTGAAGATATTTCCATGGCTCCCTCTTGCACGTGATCGACTGCGTGAACATCCACGCTCCAGACCTGCCTGCGACTTTAAGCAGAATCATGAACACGCGTAGTTAGCGTATCGGCACGATGAGCAAGCTTATGACTGCAGTAGGCGTTACTATTGGCTGTATCGTCAATCGTCGACGGATCCTCGGCCTCTGGCAGCGATAACACGTTCGAGGTTTGAGGCTCGGGCGAAATTCCGGTGCGACGGGGCATAGTACGAGGTCGCTTCGCCAAGCGATTGTTGTCTCACCTCTTTCACGGTCAGGCATCGCTGTAGACGTCGTCCTTGCTGTCGTTGAATATCTGTCCATTTTGAGGCTTGTAATTACTTGTACATAAGCTACGCTTCGATTTCATGGAATAGCAGATATCACTTTGAAGCGCTCATTATGAATTAGATTGTCGGGATGGGTAGCCTAACTATTTCCGAAGCGTCGACCTTCTCTAAGAGAGTCCGTATTTTTCCACTAGGTAACTCGGATACGGGTAAACAAGAAGCCCAGTTCTTCAATCCTATTACGGAGATCGCGAACCTTCCTTCGGGACTCGATGAACTCTGCTGAAATTGAAACGCTACTGGGCAGCAGGTGGTGAGATGATTCGAGCAATTGTTTCGCTTACCGGTGGCAGCGAAATTGTCCTATGGGTCAGAAACACATTCTCTATTCGCTTTACAGTTCTTCGTTTGGTACGAGTGCTTTCCACGTGACGAGTGCATGATCGGATCAGGTCAAGCGCCGACGTTCTCACCAAATCAGAGACGTTGTTTTACGCGATGCTACAACTCTTAAAAAAGATCACTATCTTATCGCCTAACGATGTCGCATAAAAACAACCAACTTCATCGCACAAATTCCTGATACGCTGGCTGCTTCGCATTTATGATGGTTCGCGTTAATCAAAGCCATAAAGCAGAAAGAGGGGGCAGAGATTCGGTTGGCCCACTTTATACCCGTCCATCGATGGCGAGTAGAGCCTCAGGAATTCGCGGAATATGATCTTCTCGATAGGGGACCAAGGTCCACCAGGCCTTCTCCATCTTCTTCAGAGCCTTAACACGTCTTGACACTTGGTTCCTCACTCAGTCGATTTCCCTGCCACCCCATACAACAAACAACCCTCCGTGGATACGGTTGCTGGGGTTCCTTGTCTCACAAGACCTTCAAGCAACCCCCACAGCAAGTCAAGCGCAATCGATATTAACCGTCAAAGTTTGTTCTACGGACTATAGATTGTAAAGTGCACAACGTTAGGTCCCCGTGAATCATATTTTTTCGGAATTTCTTTTCGGCGAGGTGGGACGCGATTCTACCGGGGTCGCAACAACATTTCTAAGGTGCGAGACCTGCGGCAGCCCGCGACCTAGTTCAACAAGCGAATTCGTCCAAGGTCACGCATTCAACGCGCTTGCCGCTACTCGATTGCACCGGACGCGGTACTTTCACGCGTGGCCTGGGGCTTTGTTTTACGTAGACAGCGCGGCGAGGACTAGATTCGATCTATGACAAAGTCTGATCCAAATCGACATCTAACCAAACGAACAAAATTAACGTAATAGATTCAAGGCCGCAACATCCGCAAAGGATATGAGTTGCTCGAGACACGAGCGCCGCGATCGGTATTCTCTTTCAGGCTTATGCAATCGGCCACATAGTTTTGCCAGTCCATGTTATTCGATGACTCGGAGCTGTTGTTCCTTCTTGGAATGCGATTGGACAGTCATTGCGGAAGCGACACTCCTCCGAGTCCAACGGCGCATAGTCCAAAACCTTGTCTTGCTGGTTGCAAAGTACGAACTCTAACTGAACGAGTTCCCCGGCAATTGGCTGCTAGTGTGCGCGTGTCGGGGATCTGTCGTCGACGCTTGTGTTAATGAATTTTACATTAGAGTAAATCGGCCTACCTGTTATTGGCTTTTGCCCGTTGCCCTTTACCATGCGAGGACTCTAACGTAGCCAGGCGAATCATTGGCGCAACGTCTATTTCGACAATTTTCCGACATCGGGAAATCAGAGACCGGACAAAGCATTTCCATCGGATTGACATTACGAGAATGGGATGAATCGAGTGACATACGTACGTGTACAGCGTCTTGTTAGTTTTCCAAAGTTCCCGCTGTCAAAACGACATGCAAGAAAAAGGTTGCGAATGATTGGGCAAGGAGAGAAGCTCTGGACGTGCTTCAAGGCGCACACGTCAAACTCAGAAAGGCAGAGAGTCAACCGGGTCGCGTGGACTCGGAGATTGTGCCAAACTCTTTTTCGTTTTATTTCTGATGGCGATTCTTACTCGCAAGCACATTAATATTCTAAGAGGAGTTGAACGAAGAAAAGGGAAGCTGAGAATCAAGCAGAAAATGACAGTAGGGTGCAGGAAAGCGTATGTGGCGTGCGGCCTACCTTGTTCAGCTGGGGATTCCTAATGTGGTCAAGGCCACTGACGAGTCCAGCACAAACGGCATCTCCTGGACCTCGCTGTCCAAGCTGGTCACGTTCAAGGCTGGGCATCGCTGACGGTGAGGAGCTCATTTCACGGCAACAACTGTCAGCCTGGCTACAACCTCGGATCCTGTAATCGACGAGCTAGTCAGCAATGGCTAGATATTGTGGGGTACGGTCGCAGCTAGGGGAGCGAGGAGGAGAGGAGAGGAGAGCAAGACTCATATCGTGAGTGAGGTAGAGAGGGACAGCCAGAGACGCAGGCGCGTCGCGACGCGCAGTCGCGCGCTCATCCTGCCGTCCATTGCGTTACCACGCGCCACTCGACCACGTTCGAGCACACTTCATTCTATTCGCTCGACGTCGACGACGGACCGACGCTCCGACGCGGCGCCGAAGCGCCATCGCCACGGAACTCGTCGACGTCGTTGGCGTCGGTCCAAGACAGAAAGCGCCACACTCGCCCCTTGATCGGCCGACGGAACAAAAGCATCCACAGGCTGTTGCCCAATTGTACTCAATTGTACCCGGTGAGAGCAGCGGCGTCGCCAGCCGCCTTGTCGACCAAGTTCGAATCCTCGACGGATAATGATGCTGCTCCACCCTTCGAACGAGCTCCATCTACCGCACAGAGTCGCTGGCAGATGTCGGTGTGGCGGGTGGCTCATTGTCAGTGTCTTTCTCGAATTGCGTGAGAATGAGTGCGGCGTGAAGGAGGCGTCGTCAGCGTGCGTTGAGGCGCTTATTAATACATGCGAGAAGCAATGGATGATTCCTGATGGACCTGTGCTCTGGCTGGGACAGTCGAATACGCCCAACTTACAAGTACAACTAGTGAAGGAGCTCGATTACGTTACCTAGGCTGGCAGAGCATTTGATCCCATCTGGCAGCTTCGGGGTCCTTGCTTGCGTAGCGTACACTGCTTGATCCCCGAGAGAAAATACATGACTGACAAGTTAATCGTAGGAAATGTCTCGAGGACATTTCGCGACGGAGCAAGAGAAAGAAAGAGAGCTTCCGGGAATTATACGTATCTTGGACTGAGAGTCGAGCAGGAGGTTTATCGCGACATCGAATGGAGCGCCAGTTTCTCCAAAGCGGAAGAGAAAGGTCTGAGCAATATAGTTGGAGTGCCGACGGACGATCAGGCGTCTTTCGGAATTTGCTCGATTGGCAATGCAGGGAGCATGGTACCTCTACTTTTACGTATTTCTGTGGAATTCAAGACCGGCTGACGTGGCAACAGCCTTTAGCGTTTCTCGCCTCGCTAAGCTTTTATAAATAAAACAAATTTGCCGAATTGCATGACGACGCAAACCCTTCAGCCGCTGCCTAATTTCCCTCAAAGGGACGCAGTGTTAATTCGACTTTGCGCAGTTAGCTCCTTAGTTGCGTGACTTTACGACTTTCTCCCTTCTAGGAGCTCTCTCTCCCTCTCTCTCTCTCTCTCTCTCTGACTCTCGATCGGTACGTGGAGCGTCTGAACGTAGCACACGTGTTACTAAGAAAGTATCTTGTTGCGGAAAACTTGGATCTTTGAACAGATTGCGCGGTGTTATAATATCTCAAACAAATAATTTTGTTGACTTTGATTAAATAAATGCAAGTGCCTGCGTTAAAAATTAATACAAATAGCCTCTTTTAATTGCTGTTCAGGCCCAGCGCTGGAAGCTAATAGTCATGAATCGGTTAGTGGAAGACTGGAAACTTCGTATATATAAACAGCTGTTTTTACCTGTTTCTTTGGACTACCAAGGAATAGAAATATACTTAGAACTTTAAATCGCAAATGACCGTGAACTGTATACGGAGATTATTTTTCGATAATTTTTCGCGTGTAATTCATGATAATAAATACCGGCGACTCCCACTAACATAATGCCGAAAATAAGCGAATTATGCGCGCCTCCATTGTTCTACTAGCATTCATCGAAAATTGCGAAAAATATCAACAGAGAAATGAATTATCACGGGACTCCACGGTAAAATTTAATATAGTCGATGTAATAATTTGTTTTTTTTTTTTTACATCATCCCATATCTATCCGAGCTGTCGATTTGACGACTAGACCATGTCTCTACTACACGTCTCACTAATACCCAGAGCGAGTGAAATTGCCGAAAATAGGCGAATAACCTTGCGATTCGCTTCATTTCGCTCTCCTCGTTCCGATAGTTGGATCGGGATCGTCCAGGACGCAGTGAATAATTCTGGCCCCAGGAAGACCTCGAAGAGACTCTTTGAGCGTAGCGCGAAATATCGATCACGCGGTCACGACGAGAGTCGAGACAGAGCGGACAGAGCGGACAGAGCGGACGAAACGGACAAAGTGGACGTCCAATGGCAAAGAAGAGATACGCGGGGGGACACGCGACACGCGTAATCAGTTATCCGTTGCCGGACAAGGCGGACGCGCACAACGAATACTTGTTTTCCTTTTATGAAAATCATACGACTGGTTAGATAATACGAGCATAAACATGGCTCGTATTTTCATTCGAATTGCCCCACGTGGAAAGAGAAAGACCGGCTTATAGAACTGCATTCGCGTTCAAAACTTCTGGATGTTTCTCTATTTTTCGAAAATTTAGTAAACATCCTGGGACACAATATTTTCATAGTTTGATTGCTCTTGTTTCCAGGAAGTCTTATCAAGTCTAACAAGACAATATCAAGCTTTGCGGTAAAAACTTTATCAGCAGTTTAGATTAGAACAACTCGCAGGTCTTAGCTCGCTATATTCGGCAAATACATGGAACGCGTTTCGTAAAGACATGCCTGCGTCCAATGTGGCTGATTTGTGAAATTCTCAAGAGAAGCAACCGCACCTGCGTGTTCCGAGGGAGAAACGAGCTGCTTGCACAATCGAAGAGAAACGATGCCACGTCACGAGAATATCCAAAAGATTGCCGTCACGATCAGATAGGAATAATTACTCTGTCCCAATTAACAACTAGCATTGCGCAGCACATAACACGTCTTTTCCTTATGATTCGTTTTTACGTATCTTTTTTACGTCCGCCTCTCGGATGATTCGAAAATCTGAGTCTTTGAAGTCTGTGCATTCTGTGGAGTCTGAGCAATGCTTCGCAAGAGGAGACGAGAACTCTGGCAAGGAATCGATAATCACCAATATCGAATCGACCACTCCGAGGATGAGGTCTGACAAGATAAGAGGATAAGGGGAAAAAATAATGTTGGCATCTCGGACCACGGAAGATTGCCAATGACGTGCGCAATGTCAGAACTCGAATGTTTAGCGGAGGCTCACACGTGGATGGCGGCATTCGGGCATCTCAGCATTATAATTGAAGACGAGTGTTTGCAATGACGTTATTGATAGCCGCACATTGAATCGATCGAACACGCGCAGCACTCGCGGCCTGCTGGGCTGGACGATCTGCGATTCCACTTTCGAGCTTCCCGAGACTCCATTGGCTGCGCGAACTGTGCTCGATCGGCTTGATTATCGCCGGATTTGAAACAAGTCGGAGTTTCGTCAGATGAATGCCCGAGGCGGTTTCGGGTCTTTAACTTAGCGCTTCGGTAAGAATTCCAAAAGTTCGCTTCCCTTTGCCTTACGAGCCTTTGGAGTTCCAGCGTTATCTATTGGCGCCGCCCATTACAGGGTAAACTGCTTGAATCTCGCAAGTCCCACGAGCTCGATTATGTAAAAGTTTGAAAAGTTTCGGTCGAACGTTCATCCCTGGACGACGGTTCCTACCACGATTAGCAAAACGTCGTCCCGAGAATGGCGTGTTGGCGGCCCCCTCTCGCCCAACTACCAGCTAAGTCATCACGGAGTGTCGCAGTGCCCGGGTGCTGCACTTGCGATAAGACTGTCCAACAAGGAATAATGTCGGCCCAAGGAAACTTCCAAGGATGGAAGCGCGAGTGCAAAGAGCAAAGAAGAGAATCAAGGCCCCTGGATGTTGCCTTGGGATTGGATCGATTGGATCGATTGGATCGATTGGATCGCGCAGAGCTCTCATCCAAAAGCGCGTAAAGCAAACGTGTCTCTGAACTCACGTTCTGACGGTGCGATCCTGGGACCCGGTGTGGAGGTCCTTCGAGTCCTTAGAGTGGGAACTGCCCATCGTGCCGAGCGTCTCGTCAATCCTAGCTATAACAACGCAACTGCGATAATCTAGACACGGAAGAGTCACTCTTGATATTCCTCAGAACGAGTGCTCCTACTTTTTTGAGATATTGGAACTCTACTGCCTTATCGTGGTTATTGCTGATAAAGCCGCGGTCACCCTGAACAGTCCTTGACATTGGAAATTAATCGAGATCCAAACGAATCCAAGTCACTCGCGATCTGTTTCGGCAGAACCAAGGATCCAACTTCTTGCGATCAATTGGCAACGACAGCTGCGAACTGCGGCTGCTACTGCCAACGATCCAGGAGACGACCGATCGGCCCCGCTCCCAATCCCACCAGTCTACTTTTCGCTGACAATTGCGTTGTGCTAGTCCTCGACACAGCACTGCAATCGTGCCAACCTGCTCGCATTCACTCTGTATCGCGACCTTGTCATGGTCCACCCATCGTCCTCACATTCTCTCTTTCTCTCTGCTTATGCCGCAACAGTCGTTTCGCCTATTTATTCTCTCACGCCACATTTCGTCCTTTTTGACAAACACCTGATCAGATTTTCTTTCACAGTTGGAGCCACTTATGTACGTCGATCCTTTTTTCCCCTATCTACGTTATCGCTCGTCTGTGCTACAACCAGCTACGATAACAAATCCACTCTAATTAATCTAACAAGTGCTTTATGTCATGCGAGAAATCCATGAGATCATCGAATCATCCAAACAAAGTATAGATCTCCCGGTACTCACGTCGTTCAAGTGTCCCCCGTGTCGACCGATGATAAGAGCAACCGATGACCGATGATAAGTGCAGTACTGGTGAAAATGAATTCGAGCTTTACAAACACTGGGTACGACGGTTTCGCATCTCGAACTTTAACGCGATACATGCGAGCACACGTTTGGTGCACATGACGTTGGCGCCAATCAATTTTCCACGAGTCTTTTGTTACCGATCGATACTCTATTCGACCGACTGCCTTATTCATTCTTTTAGTTACCTAAGTTGGTTTCATGTATTATCAAAATGCAACGGCAATCGATATTTAGGTCTTATACGGAACATTGGTGCATTTGGAGAGAATCGACTTCATTCGGCAGTTGCCAAATACCAAGGCCATCTCCCGTTCCTTCGAAACACAACAGATAGTGTTTCTCTACCGGAGTGCTAATTGTTAGCTGTTGTTTCTAATGCAGGGAGATGCATTGATCAAACCGACGCATCTGAATTTACGACGACGGGCTACGTCTGGTCCACATTTTATACAAGGAGATCCGCTGACTACACGAGCATCCCTGATTCTCGTGTTTATTGCTGCGCGTCAGTCAGAGTCTTTGCTGCTTTCGATTCCTGGAAAAACCGGCTTCTTAACGATCTCTGTGAACACTGGCCAAATACTACGCTCATTTATTTACAATATATACAATCCGTAAGTTTCCGCCTCTGCTCTACTTTGTTTCTGACAAACCATCTCCATTGTCTCCAGAGGGAGATCACTTGCATAGAAGAATGTCGTACCGTGTCTCATCGTAGATTATTACACAAAAATTATGCAATCTTTGGCAAATCAAAATATCGAGCACAAACGAGTTCGTCCTTTTCGTTCCACTAACTCTCGTCGAGCAATTCAGTACGATCTGATGTCATGATAGTTCTGGATTCTGCGGGGTCTGGTGTCTCGGGCATCTCCGTCGGCACCAAAGCCCCCGAGTGACTCTGGAGCGGCCTTTTCGAGGACCCAAGATTTCCGTTTCGGAGATTCGACGAGGAACAGACCTCCTCGAGTAATTGCAGTTTATTTTTTATCTTCCGCCAGGACATCTTCGTGGATGTAGACTCGATGAATTTTTTTCTTACGGCAGATGATTTTCCCCGATAGAAATTCCTGACAATACCGACAAGCTTATCTTTCGTCACGGAGTCGTCCAATCGAGTGCAATCCGAAATATAGACCCGTCTGCCGTGACGATCCTTGCACCGATCCGCGATGCCATTAGACGCTGCTGCGATCGTCCCGCTGTCGCTCTCCAATCCGGTCATCAAGTTCTCCGCTCTCGATGTTTCATCAGGAGTGGCTCCCCGGGTCAGCTTGCCAGGATCCACTTGCCTCTTGCTCGACCGTCTGTCCCTCGCTGCTACGGCAAAGGTCTTCTCCTTCCGACTAGAGAGCGAATGGATCAATCCTGACACGTAGGGTGTCGACGAGAGAAAGGATTCCTTGGTCCTGCCGGGCGAGCTGATCTTCTTCATAGTCTCGACGATTCGCTTCTTGAAAGTCACCATCCTAGTGAGTTTACTCTGTTCCGGACGAGCATCGTCACATCCAGCACCTCTCCTCTTCTCTTTCTCATTGAAAATCTTGAGTCCGGATCCGGCCCGCTTGCTCAAGAGACGAGTTAGGAGGACCTGCAACACAGGGAAGGTGAGTCCTTGTTCGGTGCTCGTGACGAGGAACATCTCGAAAGGGAATCGGAGAAAACGAAGCGAGTAGGTGGTAAGTAGGTGATAAGGAGGTGGTAAGGAGGTGGTAAGGAGGTGGCGAGCACGTCGCGACGCTCGAGAGCTCTTAATGGAAGGAAGGCCTGCTAGCTGCTTGGTTCGTACGACGAGTGGGAAGACAATCTTATTTCGAGAACGTTAATGCATAAGACGAAGGCACAGCTCGAGGGTTAACTCCTGTAACTCGCTGATTGCCGTATGTGTTGCACGAAGCAGGTTGAAAATTATCTGTAAATTGGATTAATTCATGAGGGAAAACTGATATCCCAAGAGTCGAGACTTGTTTGGATCACATTACCAGCCGTTAAACGCAGTGTCGAGGGTGTTTACGCAAATGAGCTAGAATTACGTGCTGTGCTGCATGTATCCTCAATGTCGGGAACTTCAGCCGAAAGTCAGCTGAGTAAGTGCGCGTGTCTCGTCTCTTTTCTCCATAATGAGGAAACATGGGCGCCTGGCTTGCTCCATATTTTTTAATTGGCGATATATTTAACATCAGAAATGATGTAGCAGTGCTTGCGATGTCTTACCAGAAGTGCCAAGAGTCCCAGGATCGTGAGGGTAGCTGCGTACCAACGATGAATGACCCACCGATGAAAATTAGCGAGGCTCGCGTCCGAGAGAAGCAGCCTCCGGAGCGTAGCCAGTGGTCCACTGGGATCGACCTGTGTCAGCAAGAACAATCCTTTCCAAGAGCCGTTGGACCTCGCTCTGCTAATGTCGGCTGCTGCGAGCTCAAAGCAGCCTTGGGCCCGGTGCACAAATCCGTTTTTTGGCCGTACGGCGACGTGACGTCGCCGGAAACAGTGCACATGTGCAGTGCTCCATTACACTCGTGTTTTCCTAGATCGTAATTCCAGTGCCGCACGGCAAAAAAACGGATGTACGCACCAAGACCTTAGAGTCGATCGACTGACGCTGTCCGACCCTCACCTCGCGGCATCTCTGATACACGTCGCAGTAGCCGTTGTAGTCGTTGCAGGGTGTGCCTGGCTTCGAGAGCATGTCCGGAATGTCGAAGGGAGCAGAGTTCCAGGCGAAGGAGGATCTGCAAGATGAGAAAAAGTGAGACTGCAATACGCAAATTTTCAAGCGACATCTTAAGTCTTACATGCATGGCTGGTTGTCGCCAGGAAGTTTGCAGCAAAGCTCACAGCTCTTGGTAGGCGGGTCGTCCGGTTGCGCGATGCATTGACAGGACTCCAATCCATAGGCGAGGCAAATGCTGCCCGTGCATTCCTGAAGGAAGTGCACGTTAGAGAATCGAAATTCCAATTTATCTAAGAGAAGTGATAGAAAGGACGGCTGAACCACCCGCGTAGGACGACGCAAACCAAAGGGAAGCTCCGAGCGACGCCGAGATCTGACACTCACCCCCATGTAGCAGACGAACTCTTCGTTGCATATAGTCTTGTTGGGTTTGTTGATGGACTCCGGACACTGCGGTCCGCTGCCGTCGCAGAAACTGGCGTCTCTGCATCCGTTGTCGTCTCTGCATTTCTCTCCGTTTCGCAGAGTGCATCCTGATGTGCAGCAGGGTCCCTGCCCGGAACACCCGAGTAAAGAAAACACGTAACTCTATGACTAAGCAAATTGGACGTGACTTTTTCCCTTTGCGTTTTCCTTCTCTCTTGTTTAGTAATTCTCACGACACGCAAGGAGCGAGAAGGATGAAAATGATCCTCCGAGAAAAGTGGCGCCAGGAGCGTCGGAAATGCAGAATCGCGGCTATTCGAATTCCTAGGTGGCTGCTCATTCATTTTCTTACGTCGTTCCAAGAGGCCTCGATTTATCACCATTAAAGGTAGTCAAAGTTGGGCGGCTGTTCCGTACACGAGGATCCGTCCGATTTGCAAAGTAGCAAGATTAATTATCTTATCTTGTCCTCGTCCACGTTCTCTTCCCTACCTGCCGGCTCTATGGGATTCTCTCACGAGCTGGGACTCAACTTTCATTTCGATAGCAACCGTCGCCTCCTCCCTCCCTACTCACCACTACCGCCACTATTAAACCAGCGCTAATCGACGTCTCTCTGCGCCTGAGACTCATTTGATTAATTATTCCCATTTCGTGGAGAACCGCATTGAAAATCTGCCACGGCAGTGGTCCTAATGCTGATGATGATGATGGTGCTCGTCGATACATTGCTCAGCCACCAGGATGAGCAGACACGAGGATCCGCCGAGGCAGACCGTAAGTTGATCGTCCTTCGCGTACCAACGTTCCGTCATGTTTGACTATCAAACACGCGTTAAAACTACCCAAGTTGCCCTACAGTGACCCTACTCCGGTGCCGCCGCGGACAAATGCTCAGCCATTGGTTATATTAGCCAGGGACGGCTGCGAAGGGATTCGACCGAATCCGACCACGACTTGATCGATGTGCCTTCACTTACCGATTCGATCCCTTCCGCACCCTTCCGCAGCCTTCCGCACCCTGCCGCGTCCATCGCCTCGTGTCCTTATGCTGGCTCGAATATCTCACCGAGAACCGTCCGCATCCACGATTGATATCAGTCTCGTCTTCCGTAGCTTCTTATCGTCCCAACTCACCGTTATCGTTCGCACTCTCCGCAGAGAATTTCATAGTCCTTGCCGCAGGATCTTCTGGGAAGCTCAGCCGCCAATGTCGGAATGTCGGGATACTAGGAAGGAGGCCGGCCTGGCTACACTGCCCCAAGAGGAGAATGGCGGAATCGTAAGGGTTTGGGGGGGGGGGGTCGTGGGGCGAGGGGCGGAGCGGTAAGGGAGCAAAACGTGGCTTCACGCATTAGGCACAGGAACGAACAGGCCTGATAACGGAAATTACGTGTCGGCAGCTCGCTGCTTCTCCGTAACCTCAATACGGGAGTAACTTATCGTCGAGTGCTCGATAAAGTTTCCCATTCCTACTATTTCAAGATAATTAGATTCGCAGTGGAGGATTAATTCGTCACACATCGGAGAATCGATCGAGCATTCGAGAGTCGAAATGTGTGAAATCGAAGGAAGAAAAGCGCTCAGAGTCGAACGAAGAATTGGCGACTCACCTGACTCGGACTGCATATCGCACCTTCGGCAAGACGACAGGGCACCTGGGCCGCCGCGTGACGCTGACGTTGAGGGTGACAGCAAGGGTCCTTGCAGTCTTCTTCCCAACCGCAATCGCACTCCTCGCCTTTCTCCACTACGCCATTCCCGCAAATGGCTGCCTGGTTTTCTGCGATTTCAGCAACTATTTAGTTACCCTTCGAAAATCATCTCGCATAACCACCGTAAGATAAGAGCAGCTGGGAGGGCTGAGAGGCAGTTTCGATCGGCGACAATCGAACTTCCATCCGATTCTCATTGAGAAGCAGTGCAGAAGCAGCGCCATCTCGATGTCATTCACTCATTTAATTGACTGATTAGGATTACATGGTGCTGCGTTTCAAAATTATACGACCTGGCTGCTACATAATTGCGATACGCAATTTCTCAATAGAGAAGGATTAGGATCGAGAATACCTATACACGCGCAGTACTCCGTAGCTCTGGAGAGACGTTTCCATTGCGCGTGGAAAGGTCTAACGTAGATGTCTATTCCAACGAGTCACAATCGACGAAATACCAGAGAACGAAGGCGATAGCCGAAAGATCGTGTGTTACACGACTCTTCAGTGCTTAAACTCTTGATTCTCGGAAGTTTCGATTAAAGGCCAAACGTGGAAACGCCCTGCTAGGCTTTGGCAAAGCTTCCATTCGATTGGATTTACGAGTGACAGCAGAAACAGGGAAAGGCGCATTGTCAGCTGACGCTTGGTATTCGACAGTTGGATAGACAGCCCATTAGCAGGGGGTTTTGTAGCATCTAATCGAATGTGCCGATTAGATGCTCGGTGTTCGCCTTTCGGTAAACTCGGTTGCGTGCGCGAATCAATGGCTCAATGCCATCAGCATGACCAACCCTGGCCCTGTTTCGTGTGGACTGGGCCCAATTTTAAACGTTCCTCTTCGAAAGTGAATACCGAGAGACGCCCAAGAGCAAAACACACACACACACACACACACACACACACGGGGGGGGGGGGTAATTGCAGTTCCCGTGGTATCTAGTTCTCCGCCATATTCTGCAGCTAATTAGACAGCGAGGTACTTACCCGCGAAGCATCCCTTGGGGGAGCGTGCCTTCGCATTTAAGACCGGGTTGATGGAGAGCAGACTGCACGAACTGAATCTGTTGTTATTCCGTTTGTCCCCGCTGGTGGCTCTTGCGAACATTATGAAATTCCCGTCCTCGCCTCCTGGGGAACATTCGTCCGGGTCGTGCTGCGACACCCGGAAAGTCACATCGACGCGATTTCGCGTGAAATATGAAAGACGAGAAGCAAAGGAAGCAGAGAAAACATAGGAAACAGGAGCGTGATCTCGTGCTGCCACTCGCTCGTGTGTCGCGCGTGTTGGCTGACATTCAGTGAGTGAGAAGAGGACGGAGGTGGAGCGATAGAAATCGACAGCTTATGTTAGCCAGCTGTTACCAGCTACACGAATGACGTACGTACCGACTGCTATATGGGCTCCCGGTTCACCCAGCGATATATTATGTAAGGCCTGTCGTTGCGACATGGCGCGCGGATTCGACACGCGTCGACATTTGTCACTGCATACTATTTTTCAAAAGAGGATGAAACTGCGAAAGGTCGACTCCGACTCGTGGTCGGCCGACACGGAGAATATCACGTTAATTGACTTGGCCTGGATTGATAGTAGAGCGCAGCGCTGGGCACTGTTTTCAAGTAGATTTCTATCGTCTTCCCGGCGCTTCAAGGATTTCGTTAATTTCCTCCCATTCCTGATGCCGAAATTGCTCGCGGCTAACGAGTAGTCGATTGTAAGCCGCATGCTCGAAATGGTTTAACTTAAAATAAGCTGACACTTGGAAGGTATGGAGCAGGGTCTTTCCGAGAGGGACGGTGAGCATGGTGGAAGATGGGAAGGCAGGCAGGAGTAGACAGGCGCCTCATCTGTATTCCGCGATTGCGGCTTATTCGCGAACGCGCTTGAAATTCCGCGAAGTAGAAGCTGCGCGCAGCCCTCGAGGCGGACACACTCGATAGGTGATTAACTGGGCAAGTTGTAAGGCTGTAAGGCTGTAAGGCTGTAAGGCAGGACCTCGGTAGGGATGCATTAGCAACTCACAGGAGATCCGAAGTTGTGGCCGATCTCGTGCGCCAGCGTGACGTGGGAGACTGCCGGTGGCACGTGCTTCCCGTAGTTGAGCAGGGTGATTACCCCGGTGTTCAAGGACTTCATGCTGCCCCTGTAGTGCTGCAACATGCACGCAGGCAGGGCTTTCGAGTTTGACTAATCGTAAGAAAGCTGCTTGCCTGCTTCTCTAGTTCGACACACGGCCGGCCCCAACCGAGAGTCGCCCGCCAAAGTCTTTGAGACTCACCCCGTTTTTCTCACAAACGCCGCCGGCATTCTTGAGGTCTCCGGTCCAGGCGAGGCCGAGGGTTCCCTTCTCGAAGTCGCGATACGTGAACATGTACGACAGGCAAAACGCATCGTAGTCCTCCTCTGCAATTTCAAATCGACTTGAGCTGAACCAAATGTCTACATAATTATCGTAACTCTATCGAACCGATGGTTTCACCATTTCTGGTGCAGTGCGGGCCGTGACAGCGGTGCAACCGTTACCCTCGCTGCGCCCCATTTCGGTTCAAGTAAAAGTCAAAGAATGGCTAGGAAATGACATTCGATAATAAATTAGTCAGCCGGCAGCGATGGGAGGTGAAAGGCGTCGCTTCGGACGTCAATTTCGAGTGACAGTTGGCTATTAATAAAGGCTGCCTTTGACAAACTTCCATTCCGCGACGTGGCCTTTAATAAACTTTCCGCATCAATCATACCTCTTTGGTTTATACCTAGGTGCCTATACGTGTACGCGGACTCTTTTCCTTGGCCGCGTGCGACGTGCCGCCCTTGACTCACAGGTCGCGCGCCGCATCGGTGCGCTCACCGTTTTTCGATGTTCCATTCCGCGTCCATGGCCACAGTATAGCGGCAAAATACATTTCTCCATACAATAAAATTTATATTATTTTAATATATTGAACTACATATTTGATATTACATGTACAATGCAAAAGTACGTGGTTTGACAGTAATTCATCATATTGTTCACATTTATAGCTTTTTCATACGGACGTCTGTTCGATAAAGAATCCTTTGAATACCAGACGAGAGAATAAAGCACGTCCCGGTATTACGCTCACGCACACATTGCGATTACGCTGACGTCGCGACGCCATGCAGAAAAGGAGCCAATGGCGCTCGTTGGACAATGGCTGTTCGTCAGGAGCGGCTGGTGCAAGTACAATCGGTCCAAGACGAATCTTTTGTCTCGCGATGTCAGCTACTTACCGGACCCACTCCGGACTCGATTAAAAGGGCTAATCGTTATTTTGAAAATACGTGCGATTCACCTTTTCTCTTTCATCCCCTTCAATGCTCTTACCATTCCCTCTGGCTTTATCCCTCTCCGAATAAAATCAGCCGAGGAGTCGCAAGTTTTTTTCAAATTAAATTACTCAACATTTCATTGTTCCGATTTATTACTTGCAAACCTAGCCGAACAACATCCACGTGTGTATACGAGTATGGCACGTGACAGTGGTCGCGTTTTACAGTTAAAATACTGTAAATGACGGGAAATTAAAAAGGACATTAATTAAACGAGCGGAGCGCGTTTCGGCTGGAAATAACTCGGAAATTATTCCGTAACGCGACTACTACGTGACGAAAGTTCGCGCTTTGCTCGCTCGCGCCACCCGCCCACTTGAGCATTTCACCGCCGCTTTGTCACTCGCTTGGCTCGACTGCTTTGCCATATCACTCGAATGAATCGTACTCGATACATTTCAGGCGCCCTTCTCCTAGTTTCTATAAGAATAATTTCGTTCGGGATTCGGAATAGCGAACCGAAGGGACGTCCTCGAGGAAAATCTACTATTGCTGATGGAGTAGCTGCCAGAGAAGCAAACGTTTCAAAGTTCTGCAGGTCCAAAGCTTCGTCTCCTGGAGGCGCAAAATATCGAAGCTCTTAAACCCGCGGGACTTCCATTGGGACGAGCGACGCGTTTTTTGCGATCGCTGCATCTCTGGCTGGTTGCGACGCTGATCGCCCATTGTGGCTTTTCTGCTCGATCGACGGCGCCAATGAAGCGGACCATTATGGCAGCGCCCTACAACCCAGCAGGCCTCTTTGTTGGCCGACTCCAATCTCTATCAGCAACCGCCGATGGCGCGTTGCATTCTCTCCTTATCTATAATCCTCTCAATCTCCGTCCACCCCTCGCCTCATTTTCTCGTTCACCCTGTCCAATAACGGCGCCGCTGCGTCACGCGTGCATGTGGCACCCGTCAAAGAGAATCTTTTATCTCCGAGCTCTTGCCGTTAGTTGCTTCCTGACCGTCTCGGAGAAATTCGAATTGATGAACATTGGACTCTACGAATTACTTACCGGAAAAGAGTTCAAGGAATTCCTCGACACCGTAGCTCCCGGTGTATCGGTATGTGGGATCTGCCAGGGCGCCATCCCCGTGGACCTTGACGCGCTTTATCATGAAACTGATATTGTCCGGCTGGCCATCTTGGTTGAAATCTATACACGCACAGATAATCAGAGGTTAGACAATTAATCAAGTCGGATGCGTCGAGCTTCGCAACACCGACTGTTGGATGGTTGCACGTGAAAGCCACGTAGAAATATCAGTATATACTTGACTCGAGAAGTATATTCGCAAAAAATACTTGAATGCTTGCACAGCGTAAAAGACGCTTCGAAGTAATTTCGCGGCGCTTGACAAATGCTTCTGGTTCCTGAAGTTTTGTGCAATCGAACGAAGAGTGCTCGATTTGGTAATGGCCGAAGTGCCAAAGGCACATCTAATCGAAGCTGAGGTAATTTCGCGCTGGCAGCCATTACTCGCGTCTGGAGGAGATGGCTCGTTGCGTGAGGAGGAGCATTTTATCAGATGGGCTTCGAATGGAATTCGAAAATGGACGAACGACGTTGACTCACGCGAGGCCCGACGGCACCGAACATTATTCGTCCTTCGAATGCGAATGGACGTGGCCAGAAAATTAGTTGACTACGTCGAGTGTTGCGAGCCTGGAAATTAGGAGCGGAAGCCAGTCGGCGTGTCTCCGTTGATTCCAATATTCCCACCTATGGCTCTGTCGAACGCGAGAAATGTTCGCAACGCACAGCCATAATATAACGAGCCAAAGGAAAGTTGAGTGAAAGAGGCAGCCGCTTATCGGGCTTCGTAAATTGGAGATTTCGAACGATTCGCGTGCTCGCAGGGCCGCCGAATGTTGACCCCTGGACACTCGGAGATTTGAGATCGATTGGCCGGGCGCAGGACACGTATCGATCGCACAATTATTCATGTCGAGCGCCCGATTCGGCCTGACCAGCTAATTTCCCGTCAGCCCACGAGAATTAGTCACGTGCCTCCTTCGCGTGAACAGAATGCTGAGTCTAGGTAAACTCAGAGGCGCCGAATTTCACATCTCAACGGACCGAGGCTTCCTGCGCTCCGTCTTGCTCCGGCGCATCCTGCGCGTTACACGAGGTGCAAGATTCTGTGGAGCTACGCGGCTCCGCCAAGAACACTGTGAATAATGCAAACGTTTAGAAGCCAAAGCGTCAACGGAAATCGCAGAAATCAAAGTAAGTACTTGGCGAACGACGAGGCGTTCGTTCCCACAAAAGCTCACAGCCTCCACTCACTGGGTCAATCACTGCCAGTATCCGCATTTTCGAAACACGGCGCCTGGCGCCTCGCGTGCCATTCGACTAGAACATCCTAGGGGAATTTACCCTCGGCGTACGTACCCTGTGTGGCGAGATGTGTAAATGCGTCGCGACAGCAAAAGACTCGCCTCGGCAAAATGAAGCTTCTTAGCCGTCGGAAAACGTCAACGAAGATAACCAGGATTATCCTTCGATCGCAACGCGGAAGAGAAACGAGTGCTAAAGTAATGGACGCTCTCGACCATTTTGAAAGTCACGTGAGACGCGTTTAACACGCCACATCGAGTCTCGGCCTCAAGTCTGCCCTCCGCTGCGGCCAAATATTTACTTTGGACATCCAGCATCCAACAGCCCTAACTCGCTGTCTCCGCTTCTTACGTCTCTTTTCCTTTTCTCTTCGTCATCATCCTACCTAAGGAATCCCAGAGTCCATCGGTTGGAGTATCGATCGGTCGAGTCCACTCGGCGATTCCCCCTGCAATTCGCCTAAGAGATTCGAGGAATATGGCGCGGAGAAGCTCTTTCACGAGCGATAAGAAGCACGCGAGGCTCTGCCACGGCTGACTTCGAGCACGGCGCCCTGCGTCGCGGCGACTACCGACGCGCCGTAATCGGTCCTCGCGTGATAACTAACGGATAGCCAATTTCAAATTGCAGTCTGGCGGACTGACTTTAAAGACTCGCCAGGCCGGCGAGTGTTGGAATTGCTGGATTTGCTGGAATGGCAGTTGTAATCAGTATAACAGCTTACCGGTATATCTGTAGATGGAATTGACTTGCTGGACATGTCGCGTCATCACTTCAATGCAGGCCTCCTCCGACCTATAATGATCGTAGAAGGTGTGATCGGCCTGCAGGTAGAGCATGCAGGTAGTCTTCTTGGGGTCGATCGATGTACGTTTGCTTAACACTCGCGAGTATCTCTCCCTGTAGAGCCTGCAAAACTCAAGACGATGATGAACAAATTCAGTTTCTCTTTGCGCCTTGACGCGTGACGAACGTCGTTGTAAGTTTTAAGACACCCTCTTGTCGAACATCTCACTCTAGATACGAGAGAGGGGGGGGGGGGAGAGAGAGACACTAAGGGAGCGAGACTGGCAGAGTCTTGTAGAAATCTTGAAAATATTTCCGTAACACGCGTGTACACAGAATTGGGATTCGATCCCTGGAAATGTTGTTTGCTGCCAATAAATCCGCGCGCGCACACAATTTCCTCTCGACGAACGTCCAGGGCCGCCCCGCGAATAGTAAATTCCGGCTGGGTACACACTTGGCGAGGTAAACATTCTCGAGGATCTCTACAGGAAAGCAAACCATTCTCCTTATACCTTGTACACCTCACGACGTACGCGTGCTCCCTTCCTTCCTCCGTCGTGACGTCGTCTACCTCATTTTTCCTCGAAACCATCTCGGCTTGCTCAGCCGCAGGCGCTTGGCAAATTCGCACGTAGCTTTTTCTTCTCAAACAGTTTCGAATCTACAATGTCCAGCATGCACTGCGTCGCGTCCAGGGGCAACGATACTCTCGTGTCCAGAATTCCAGGTAATTAGCTATAAGGGTCAACTAAGGCAACGTACCGATCGAGAAGTTCAAGATTATGGGAACTGGCCGTAGGCTCCTTCTTTCTCGCGTCCTTCGGGTAGAAGCCGGGCTTCGCGTGACTCCCTCCATCCCTCAGGTGTTGGTAAAGGGGTTGCGAGCTCCTGTATTGGTATTCTCTCTGCGCTTCGTTTATTCTGAAATCATTCTTTTCTTTCGTTTCTACCTATTTCTTTTTTCCATGCATCAGCGGGAGAAAGCAACGACGTCGGAAAAGCGACAAATGCTTCTCCATCGGAATGCATACAACACGCCTACAATTGGAAAAGCTATTGAATTTTTCCATTGAACTCAGCTCCGACAAGGAGCGTCGAAAAAGACATAAGAGATAAATGAGGGAATAATTATTGACTTTTTACGTTTCATTTCATCGTCAGCCAACCGAGAAGATTGAAGCTTACGTGACTGTTAGGTTGAGATTGGGAAAGAACTTCTCGAGTGGATGTTGATTCGGGGAGAGTGAATGTTGAAGAGGTGTCGCGACGTCAGCCGCACGGTAAGCTATCGTGTGACAGGGAGTCTCTGGGTACTGAGTTCCGGGGCCAAGATATCTCGTGGCAGGTTCTATGTAAATTTCCTCGGTTGCCGTGATGACGGTGCCGTCGAAGAGGCCGTCCTCCGTCACGACGCCGTACACCAATGCGTTCTCGTCGTCTGCAACACAAGCGGCCCGCGGTAAGTCACTAGTATCAGTGGGAGCAATGAATGGACCATGGCGGCCATGTCGGGGGGATTCGATAAAACGTTCGTTTCTCAATTCTCGAAGCACGTCTGCCACACGCGTCGTGGCAGAGCTTTTCTATGGATTACGCGAAACCAAATTCGAGCGGAATTCCCAACGTCCTTCTGCCTCTCGAAAAGCTCGTTATTATTAATTTCACATTCACGTCATGTTCCGCTCGAGGACAAACTGTCACGGAATGTTGCCAATTGTCAGGACAATAATTTATCGTTGCTAATTTGCGTTATAAACCACTGGTTTGCAAATACCACATCGGCAGAGCTATAAACTCTCGAGACTATTCGTTCGTTGGGTCGATTCCTTTCGACGGTGCACACCACGTGCGATGGGCATTTAGACGTTTCTTTGCGCCACCGAGTATTCATTGCACTTGGCGCTGCACTGCTCAGCCTGAACCGATCAATCGCAAAAGCAGCCAGTCTTTGCAATCAGTGTCGTTGCTAATTTTATCGTTTTGCCGATCACCTTCGCAAATAGGATCGAATGTTCCCACAACACGATAATCAATCCCCGTGACCCATGGGACCCC
This sequence comes from Syrista parreyssii, assembly GCA_030142615.1. Lineage (NCBI taxonomy): Eukaryota > Metazoa > Arthropoda > Insecta > Hymenoptera > Cephidae > Syrista > Syrista parreyssii. The sequence goes on from JARQTG010000191.1 coordinate 525,621, forward strand.
GTGACACCACGGATCGACGCGAGGCTTGCCCAACTAATTATCGCTCCCTTGAGGCGCAGTCACGCGACAACTTCGGGCATGGACTCAACGAGTTCATCCAGTGCTGCTGTCGAGCTCGCATTCTTCTTTCTTTCTTTTTCTACCGACGCCTCCAATTGTTCCGGAAGATCTGGCAGGTTTGGCTGATACGTCGTTCCGCAGGATTGAGAAACTCAAGGAGAGTGATCGACCGTCCGACTCGCCGAGAGATAAGAGAATCCTACCGCTTATCACTCTTTATCATTTGGTACGGAGCAGATGCCTCACTCCATTCGTCCCTTCCTTCCTAAACACGCATCATTTGTTCGTTCCTTGGTTCCTCCATTCGTGCTTTCCCCATTCTTTCTTACCTTTATCATTTCTCAATTTTCTCAAGCAAAGATAGGATTTTGCGAGTCTCACGATTCCCACGGTTCTCACGGCTTTCATGGCTTTGTCAGTTATAATGGAAAGCCACCCCCCGGATTCATCGGATCCTGCGAAAGGACCTCGCGGACTCTGAAAAGTGGCCTCGCAGAGCCGAAATGCTTTCAAAGTTTCATCTTCGAATTTCGACGTTGCCGACTAGACGCTCTCATCGTATCGCATGGCTTTGCTTGACTGAGAACGAGAGAACGAGAGAAAAGGAAAGAGAAAGCGAGAGAGCGAGTTGCTACTCCGAAGCAGACTCGACGAGTCCTGGCGTGGTCCGAGCTCCTGTTCATCTGGTAAACTGGTCAGCGATCTTGTTCCTCCTACCGTCCTCCTGCTTCTTTTCAAACTTAGCTGTGGTATTACCACTGACGGTACATTATTTGCATAGGAGTTAGCACGAGTCTCGTGCTCGGATCTCGGAAGATCGAACCGATTCGTGTAATCGCAGCTGTCGCCTGACTCCGCCTCCTCGTCCTCCTATAACGATGACCACGTGACATGCGACTCAATTTTGTGCACCGTTGACGAAATCTTCTCCTCGGCCTTCCTCACTTCCAGCATCGTCATTCAGACTTTTACATTCAAATGGACAAATCTCTCTCCATTCTTCGAAAAGTCACTTAATTTCTCTCTCTCTCTCTCTCTCTCTCTCTCTCTCTCTCTCTCTCTCTCTTTCTCTTTCTCTCTAGGTGATACATAAAGCCGCCAGTCGCTGGTTCGTTCCGAGCGCGAGTCATGAAAACAAGATTTCCTTTTCTTATCCTTCCTCGTTGCAGCAGCTTAGATGAAGCTTGGAAGATGCTTTCGAAACAGCAGATCTTCCAGACATGTCGAACGCGTAAATCCGTACACGAGGGTCTTTCTCCTTGCCGCGCTCCGTGCAGCCTTGGAATCTCTTAATTCCTCGAGTTCCTTCGACCACCTGGACATTCGAAGATGTGCACTCTGCGCGTTACACTTTTCCAGCTTTTAGCCTTTTTTCTCGAGAAACGCGTTGCCATTCACGAGGTCACTGAAACGTATGGCACCAGGAGATACAACGATGCAGCAGAATGTACCTTAACTGGCTTATTTTCCATCCTTCTGAAGGCAACGAAGAAGTCCAGAGGAGAATATCATTGGTAGTAGGTCTTCCATTATTTTATCCCTCTCTCTGGCAATACAACTTTTACGTCAAGAGACGTCGTCCTACAGCTGACTTTGCAGTCTCCCGATGGAAACTTTTAATGGAAAAGTTCATAATTTTTGATCGCAAGGTCGAAATCTATTAAAGTGGAAAGCTCAAAGCTGAATTCAAGAAGATCCATTTTATTTTAGCACTGTATCTGACATAGTCATTTGCAAGGTACACCAAGTAAGATTTTGCATTTGGATTTTTTTAAGAAATCTCAAGTCAATCATGAAACGTTTCCAAAAAGTTATAAAAAAAATTATGAAATAGCGCATTTTCTAGGATAAAATAGCAGCGCAATATGCCTGGAAATGAAATGGCCGAGGGTTGGGGGGGAGGGGGGGGGACCGTGGATCGGGGCCGAGTGACGTTGCGTCGACAAAACGTTTGGGAGAAAAAGTATCTGACAGGCAGGGACAGGCCGACCGGAGGCTAAGTGAGCACGCCTACCGACGTCAATCGCACGTCAGCATCGCCAGTGCCATCGCCATTCAACAGTTCTGACTAACCCTCATCCACAGCCTCGACCCAGCAGCACTGGAAAGCGACTGTTTTTGCTTGGGTTCTTGGAGGTCCTGGGGTGCATAAACTTGGCCCTTCTCGAGCCCACCAAGGGTTCACGACTCACTGGAGCAACTTGCCCGCGCTTTCACCCACCAGAGACGGTAGTGCCTGAGCTGCGGCCCTCTTATTTAAATACGTTGCACCTTTTCATATATGAATGAGCCCTCTCCTCGCTTGAAGTAGGGGAGTGAAGAAAGAAGCGAAGACAGAGAGCGAAAGTAGAGGGATCAGCCTAGACATCGCTTACAAGATGTCCAGAATTTGATGGCTTTTTAAACGCTATGAACTTCGATATAAAGAGGACCTTTAACGTACTCGGGCAACGAGCAATTTTACAGTCCATCTACGCCAACAGTGTAAGCCCGCAATGGAAAGGACCAGGTCGCCGTTCAGGATCAGGTAATCTGTAACCGGGAACTAAAAAAGTAATGATATTCATGGTACTCAGCAAACTAGGAGGGGAGGCAGGCCCAACGAGGTACGAGGACCGCGAAGGAGCTTCTCTGAAATATGGTTCTGCGAAGGAGAGCCGGAAATTTACTTTCCTCCCGAGGGAAGGAAAAATGAGCAGAGTGGTGCTGTGAGAGAGTCGTAAGAGGGAGGTTGGACGCGAGGATGTCCGGAGAGAGGGAGAAATAAATTGGTTTGTTACGTAAACAAACTGGAACGGCATAACGTTCCTTCTTTTCTCTCCCTCCCACCCCCCGGCCCATCTCGTTGAGTCGCGATCCGCGCTTCCATTGTCATTCCGGATATTCGGCTCGCTCGCCGCTAGTCAAGTCGAAGCGCAGACGCCTCGCAGACTCACCACCTTATCCGAAGACCCGGGAGGCAGGATGTATATCTCTATAGCCGAGAGATTAAAATTTCTAACGATTTCTAACGAGGTACTCGTGCTCCACGAGAGCTAACGCAACTGTGAACTCTTTCGCCGAGCAACCCCTTCGAAAGCCCGTGGCTCCTGACCCACTTGAGTCCATCACCCCCGACGCCCACCCTCTCGACTGTCAGCTGGGAAATTCTCACCTTCCTCGCCAGGATGTATATATCTGTATCCTGACAATTTATCGCGCCTCGATATTGCTGTCTCCGGATGCTCAATAAAGGGTTAACAATGGCGAAGGCGGAAGTCCTTGCGCTCTACGGTATTAAGCAAAGCGGCGTTGCCCTTTCGATCCATTCGTCTTCTCACTTTCATTGCGAGACGTGTCTGGCCCTTTCGAAGGTGGGGTGGCCATCCAAACTACGGACTACGTACAGCTGCCGTGGCTCAGACATTCCTGTGGACTCTGCAAGCATTATGCAGGCGCACAGCTAATCAAAAGTCGAAACTGCATTGTGCTCTAGCGTAATCGCACGGAATGAATAGCATCGTCGCACGCACAGCTGCAGCTTTGCCTTCCTTCTTCTCTCTCGTCTGTACTTGCGGATTGTACGTTGTCAAACCGCCACATGAAAATACGAGATTGATTGGCAACGGCAAGTTTCAAGTGCGAACTCGGAACCCATGGCGCAGCCTCGAGCTGTTCCATAGGATTCGATCGGGTTGGACTCGACACGGTGCCACTCCAATGCGTCCGGCCAGGCGGCGGCATCGCTTATACATACAATCGCAACTTTAGCAATAAATCCTTGTCGCGCCGAGCAACATCCGCCATCAGAAACGCGCCCTTCATTTTTTCCCACCTTATTTGTTTCCATGCCGAGTGCTTCGATCTTCCGACTCCTCGCTGTCAGTGCCGGATCGACTGTCCAGCCTGCCGATCCTCCAGACTGTCGATATTGTGCACAGAGGAGAGTAGCCCTCGTGGTTCACCATAACAACGAACACGCTCGGTGTTCGTACAGGCGCAATGCAGGGGAAAATTTTAGGGAAAACTACTCATGTCTGTGCACGCGTAGCGCGAGGAGAGAGTGCAACTAGCAGTGTCAACTGCCGAAATGGCTATGCCGCACGGAGTCTCGGGGTCCTTAGCAGTACCGTCGACACTGTCCAAGGATCGCCGCTCTTGCCACATCAAGGGACACGGAGGAAGAAAACGGGGCAAAGCGTCAAAGCAAAAGAAAGTCTTTACTCTCTGGGAAAAGGCAAGAGCGGCGAGTCTTCGGTCGTTAACCGAAGGCAGCAATAGAATCCACTAGCACGCGCTCCTCCATCGCTGCGCCGATGTGCTTGGACGTCTTGAAGTCTTGCGGCGTTTGGAGGTGAGCTGCTCACTTCAAGCCCGAGTCTTTTCGGCTCGTCAAAGTTTTAAGAGTGATCGTCGAGAGTGACTTGAAGCATTTTTCCATTATAATCTTCTGGCTGCCATGTCGAGCCAATATTCTTTAACTTATGCTGATAGCTGATCAAGATAAGACTCGAAAGTACCGCGTTACATAATATCTGTGTATCCGTCGAAAATGTCAATAAATGCTCCAAGCTCCACGCCATAGGTGGTCGACGCCATTTCCCAACGTCAGACGTACATGGTTTACTTTTGGTGTTTCCTCTCTCTTATCTTTCTTTCGAATACCGGGGCGCCCAAGCTGAGCAGCGACGGGCCAGCGACTCCTGTTGATCGACACTACCTTGATGTAGCTGCGTTTGGAAATACGCGATAAAGACAATATACTTCACAGATTGATTCGCAGTGTTTGCAAACGGATTGATTTATCTACGAGTCATTTAAATCGTGAGCTTCTCTTTACACTACCGACAAGTTGGCCTCGTGAGTTTATTGAAGAAAGAAAGAAAAAAGAAAAAAGAAAAAAATCGTACGCTGGTCGGACTTTCAGTGTTTTACTAAAAGCGATGCTGGCAATACTGTTGCTGTATTCAAGGCGATGAAGATGGTAGTGACGGTAATGCTATGGGGACTATGGCCATTGCTAGTTTCCACGTGCAACTTGATAAGATAACGATTCACGATAAAACACAGAATTCCACAAAGTGATGAGAAAAGAAGAGATTTCATAAGCAAACGCGATGCAACGAACATTGCGAAACGCGGACGAACGTAGACGCGACCCACGCGTGGTGCAGAGCGCACGCATCGCGCTCCACTCTACTGCTGGTAGTTGTTTTTCATGAAAATTTATTATTCTCACAACTAGGCACTCTTAGTGCGACACATTTAATTTGTTGTACTTGAAGATAGGCTACGGAGCAGCTAGCAGATGCAACTAGCACGAAGCAGCACGACCCACGAGTGGCGTACCCGTGAAAAAAATCTAAAATATTGTCTTTGTTTCAGGCGACTTTTTGCCTTTGCCAAGCAAGACCGAAGATTTATTGGAAAGCTCTGCAGTTACGTATGCAGCTTGAATATCTCCTCACCTCGAGCGTGGGGGCGCCACCGTAGTCGCAGCCATTTTTATAGCCATTATCGTTCTTTTCATTTCCTTCCTCCACATATTGCCGCTGCTGTTGCCGCTGCTGTTGCCGCTGCTGTTGCTGTTGCTACCCGTAGCGATATTCTTCCCGTGGCAAAGGAATCCTCCTCGGATTGAAAATAGTGAGTACGAACTGACGGAATCCACATGGGACGACGCAGCCCCAGGAGGCGTCGGAAGCAACGTTGCACGTATGAATGTTAATAGCGAAATAGCGAGTGGCCCTGCAGGTCGTGAGGGTCGAGGAGCGCAGGGAGGACTTGAGGGGCCACAACGTCCGCCCGTTGGATTGAAATACCGCCAGGGCCAAGCGTGTCTCGTGTGCTTCACCCTTGCGACATCATTTTTATAACTTCATGCCCCATTAAATGCGACGATTCTCGGTGGCCGAGCATCCCGGCGCACCCGGCGTCACACCGATCTCTCCTTCTCCCTCGCTTCGCTTCCTTCATATTTCCTTGCAATCGGCTTTTAAAAGAGTCTCCATACTTTTTCACTAACCAGCCGAGCTCTGACATTCTCAACTTTGCACTATTCTTATCTCGCGTTAGAATGTCCATAAACCGTTTGGAGCCATCGCCATGGGCGTGACTATCGTACATCTCCAAGGAATTGCTTTCTAGGTGAATCAGCTGGAACCACTGGACGGAAGGAACTAATGAATGAGCGATGGAATGTAAGAAGTAAGAAGGAAGAGAAAGAGGAAGAGGTTTGGCAGAGCGTGAAATATTAAGAAGTAATTACCTTGCAACCACTTGGTAGCAGCTGTTGTAGCCTGGAAGGAATGAAAGGACCGAGCCGACTGGGTGCTGGGAGGAGCGGAGGAAGGGTAGTAAATTCAGTGAAGCTTAGATTGTAGGGGGTCTCTAGCGGACTGTAGCGCAGGAGCTTAATTTCGCGGCCAGCTGGAAATCCGCTGGTTCTCTGCCAACTCATTGTCAGATTCATTCATAACCGTGTGTAGCGGATTGAAAGGTCTCGTGGCAAATAGAGAAAACATCGAATGGTCGCCGAATGAAGAAGGCAGGACAGGACGTTCCAACGAATTTCGAAGATTCCTTCGAGTCGAGGCACGCATTTTCCTTCACCGTCACTCGTTCGCGTAGTGTCGTCTCGCTTGGCTCCAGGTGTAGCGCATGCAGCGGGTAGTCGGGGTTTTCTCGTTCGGCATGGAGCATCCTCTGCGCGTTGCAAAGTATCGGACGCAGCCCTCCGGTCCAACCGGTAAATGACTGGATTCTGTTTATTTGGCGGGCTGCAGTTTGCTTGTTCGGCTAATGCCTTTCCTGTGTACCATTTGTGTAGCCCGACGCTCCGTGACCTTTCGTATCGTTTACGCAACACCCCGATTCGAGCAGCCTTCGATGCTCCGCTAACTCGCTCGGTGTCAGGAAGCTCGGAGAATCGATTCGCTCTTCTGGAAACCTTCTGCGTTTTCAGGCGAACTGCCCAGCGCTGCCGCAAAGATCCTCCCCATAGAGCCAAGCTCCAGCAGAATCGACTTTGCTACGAAATACACGAGATCTCTATTTTCACTCTCGTCCATTGGGTTCGTACAATTTTGTCTTTAACCTCGGACTGCGTGGGTCTGTGTACGAGGCCTCTGTGAGTCTCGATCGGATCCTCCTGACTTCGCCTACGGACATGGGTTTGGCCATTGCGTTGGCTTTAGTATCTGTCGCTCTCTCTTCGCTGTGCATCTCGTACGCAAGAAAATCGCTGCTTAGGTCATTTGCAACGGCAAATCAGCATGAAACATGAGAAAGGAACAAAAATGATATTTACCGTGAAGAGTGCCGGTATAGACGTGGGAAGTGTCGAAGGCAAGGACTCGACCTGCTGTACCTTCGAAGATTACGTCATCCGGAAATAAGTTGCTGTCCCTCGCCAGTCTCATCTTGAAGAGTCTGTGGAGAGCAAAGCCACAAAGTCATCTCGCAGTTCATCGCATGCTCGAGTTCGCGACGTTCGGTTTATCGTTACTTCCTGGATGCTCGAGCGTTCGACCTATCGACACCAGGAGTAGAAGCAATCCAGAGGGAAAATGGGGAATAATTAGAAGACCAATGCCCAGTGGAAACTTCCCCGCGACATCGTGTGACTCTTAGATTCTCGCAAGGTAGAAACAATTCGGAGCGATGCCAAAAGATTCAAGAAACGGAATGAATTATTCTCTCGTGCGGAAAGTGCTTTGACAGTGAATACCGTCAAAAGTTATCGAGCAAAGCGCTCGCACAGGCTGCTGTGCCATTACGTCGATTTGCCCAAAATTTACCAGATCTTAAATGTTCCCGAAATTTCTTCTCACTTGGCGTAGTTTCATTTTACAACTTTGTTCGTACAAAACATAATCCAAGTGAAAAACTTTAGACGATTCAGGTGCCGCGCCGCCGATCCGCAACATTTTATTGTAAATTACGTTGCGTAGTTTCATACGGACACCAGTCGTAGCCGCGTGAATAATGAAGTTACGAAGCATCGAGTACGCGGGAAGAGACAGCAAAGCGTCAGCCTCGGCGAAGATGAATCATGTGCGAATTGGATTAGTTGAAGCCAACGAGAGTCTACTGCGTAATGCATGCGGTTGCGTTGGTTGCGTGGCGGAGCGTGAGCCATGCGCGGTGCCGAGTGAAGAAGAGAAAGGGGGAAGAAAGCAGCGAAGAGCCTGAAATTCCGGAAGTGAGTGGCCCCTCCCCCCTTTCGTTGACTCGCTGCTGAACGAACCTGTCGAACGCGTGAACGTTCAGATTGAGCGTTGAACCCCTGCGAGTCCTGGAGTCGGGAGCGTCGGTGACGTCGCGTCGCATCCTTGCACGGTGCTCACGTAACGACGCTGTGTCATAGCGCGCCACACTGTACTGCCGCAGGTAGGAGCCCTGCGTGATTTCTGAAAAGACACCAGAGCGCTGGTTACTATAGCGAATCTGCGGAGCCTGCCTTCGCTTACGTCACTTTGCGCGCGGGCATGGATCTACGTGACGCGGGGCAAGCTTCAGCGCACAATTGCCACAAGTGCATTGCATTGGCCAGAGGAAACTGCACGAACTACAGAAGAGGAAGACTGGATTAACCGTAAAGGTGTCCGTTGACCCAGTCGGCAGTGTTCCTGCATCCCCCCTTTTCCGGTCTCTTGTTTAGCCGCAGGTCCCTTTAGTCCTATAAACCAGTGAAACCGAAGGGTGATTGGACGTTCAGCGAAAGCTGGGAGACGCAAGAGGGCACGCCAACCGGTAGAAGCTAGGGGATTTCTATGGGGATGGGGATGGGAATGAGCAACATGCACGCTAAGCCGAAGGCAGCTTTTCGAACGGAGGAAGCAACGAGGCATTCAACATCCGCTAGAACGAACATGGATGCGACGTGCGACGTGCAGGAACAATTCCCGGCTGCCATCCGGACGTCATCCTCGAAGGGATCGATCATTCCTAACAAGCCCGTTCTGCAGTTGCACATGATCGCCACCCGACCACCCCTCCGCTCCCACTTGCTTTTCGAATCGGGACACAGTGTAATGGAACTCGAGAGGATCGAATCAATTATCAATTAATGTCGTTGCATCCGTCTCAGGGCGACAGGACGTCGCAGCGGACAGAAAAGGCAGTGAAGTGTAGTGGATCGACGAATACGCGAAAATCTCAAGCATGTCCCGACTCCTGCCATTCTGCTCCAACGAACGGCGCTCGTGTCCTTCCTCGTGAAGCCGGTAATGCCAGGCCATCGCGTCGTCACTCGCCCAGTTCGTTCTATTGAAATTACTTGAAAAGTGAGCTGCTAAAAGTCTGGGAGGATTTCCAGTGCTGCAACTCGAGGATTAGGGGGTTCGCGGTCCTCGCCTCAACTTGCGATGAGAAAATGTCACGCGTCCCTCCTGACGAGGTAGTCGCATGGAGGGATCGGGGGGGGGGGGGGATCGAAGAAATCAGCAAGAGTCGAAGGGGGGTGAGAATGGGAGGAACGAGCGAGGAGAGGAGAAGGCGGTTATCTTTCTCGTGCTCGCAGGAGGCAGAAAGGAAGGAAGGCTGCTCTTGTAAAGTAAAAAGCCTTTAATGGCACTCGGGCCTGATAACGACGTTACACACGGTGTAACTCGATATACCGAAATCCCCTTATCTCGAAGATGCAGCTGGAAGATTTTGAAAGCGAGGAACTCGTGAAGATCGTAAAGCAAAAAGCAATTTTTGTGCTGTTCAGCAAATACGCGCCGACGTTACTTTACGATGAAAGTCTGTAGGTCTTTGGGTCTGCAGCTCTGGATTACGAGGAGCACCGAATGCGTAGAGCAACGAAGCAATGCTGCTTCTAGAAAGCCAAGCAGGGAAGTCAGGGGGTCGCGCAGCATCCCGCGCTGGCGAGGCGCGCCAGGGCTCGGCGCAGCTGACGCTAATGTCGGTTTCGCAGGAAATATCAAGCGATGCTCTCGAGTCGCAGTAAATAAAATCTTCCATTTGCCTCGACAGACTGAATCTTTATCCGAATATTTACAACTTGGCTTCTTTCCCTCAAGCTTTCTCATTTATCCTATTAATCCGCGTTCTTCTTCTTCGATTGACTCTCTCAGGATCCCAAGGAAGAGCAGCGCAGCTCCACGGTGCTATAGTGGTATAGTGGTACTGTGTCGCGAAGCAAGGCTTATTCAGCTGTCCCTATCGATGAGGCTGACGTATGTTTTTCAAAGAACTCTCGTGCAACTAGAGAACTACGGCGTTACTGCTTTCCGCCTCCTTAAATCATGCGTCACCGAAAATTTTAACTACAAGGTGGTTCGAAAACATCCGGCACATGTTCAATTCGAAACGGCAACAAGACTTCTCTTTTCTCAACACTCCTTCTCGAAGAATTTGATAAAAAGTTCAAGATCGAACAGTCAAAGTTTCCGGCTCGTTGGTCGGGGGCGAATTCTCAAGAAACGAAACAGCCGAACGGAACGTCAAAGGTATCTGAAGGAGCACGTAAATTTGCCACGTAAAGGAAGACGCCGCGTTTCCTTTATGATGGATTCCGAACGCGAATGACACAAAGTTGGAAAACAAGAAAAGAAGCATCGGTGCACATTTCAAAGTGAACTATAAGCCGTGGAAAGTTAGATAGAGAGCGAGAGGAAAATTACGGGCTGGGCTCACCTTTGTAAGGCATTAGCGGTAGCGGATGTAGGGGTGAGCCGGCAACGAGCCAGACACATGCCAGCAGCACTCGGAACATTTTCATCCTCATCCACGGTGAACAGATGGAGAAACTTCTCTTCTGCGCTTTACTGGCTCTCACTCCGACCTGGCCTCACGTAACCTCTGTTCCTGTGCCTCCCACGATCCCTCCTTCTCCCCTACGAGTGCTGCTCTTGCACCTCATGCACCACGTGCACCACTTGGTCGATTCATCCCTCGGAGCCAGAGAGAAACAAGTCCGATAAACATATCTCGCTCCCGCGTGCTTTCTTCGCCTCGCCAGCTGCGTACTTTATTAAGCAAGTAGCATTCTTTGAATCGCAACCCTAAAAATTCGCAAATTCTTCCACTCGACTACAAAGATCTGAATTATCCTAGAGCTCTTAGGAAATTATTTCGGGTCTCCGATTAATTAGATAGCAGAAGATTATCACGAGCACGTCATGAGAACGTCACGAGGCGCGATACGCGTTGTACGAAGAAAGAAAGGAAAAGTCAAACTTTGCTTGCTTATCAACAAATTCACGAATCAGATATAACGTGTCAACCCCTAATCGAGGTGAATTTTTAGGTTAAAATTAAAAAGACATCGTTACTACAATCTCAAGGGATACCGATGCAACGTTGCTTTTTACGCGAATTTACCTAACGGCAACCTAATTTCTTCTTCCCGTGTTTCTTTCAATTTCACTGAAAATCACCTCATTTCACTTCAATTCACTTCGCTGCACTTTTCCTTGCTCTTGACCGGCGTTTTTCATTAAATCTTTACGTATCCCGTAGAGTCATCAGCCAGGCCCTCTGGAAGCGCGCACTGAAAAGTTCAAGGTTATCGTCGAACATTTGACAATCATCGTACGTCAACATTCATTTTTCACTTAACTATTTCTTATGCCTTACAATTAGAGTAATTAAATAGTGCCATAGTGCCTGACGATTCTTTACGAATTTTAGCACAACGTTCTGACTAACCAATGCATCCACCTGTTGATAAATACTACCGTTAGAAGATCCAGTATCGCCAGGACCATCAGAATGATTGGAACCACTCGAGGCAATAGAGGTACTGTCGACCATGACCAATGACAACATCACGATTTACCAAAGACTAAATTCATTCAGTTCCAAGTTTGACAATATCTTTTAAGGGGAATTCTTATTTGATCAGTCACAGCTCGTGAATACTATCCGTTTCTTTTGTGAACGTAAAGCTCAAAAAAGTGGTTATGACCCAAGTTGTCGAATCACACGTGCGCGAATCGTCTGGAATTTCTTGTCAATGCGTCAAACGGACAGGAGAAACGAAATTCACGAGAGAGGAAGCACAATAAACGAAATAAAATAGTCTGTATCCAGGTGGAAGACGACGTCCTTCCCTCATTATGGGACTGAAGGATTGGAAATTAGGAAATCTACGTTTACCGCGAGCGCCAATAGGAACGCGATATCATAAACTTCTGAGAACGGTCACGTGGATCCAACATTGCGAGTGAATCCGCGCAATACGCGGAGGACGCGCGATCTAAAAAAAATGTTAACCCGTGGAGCGCGTTCGGCGCACTGACTTCTGTTCCCTCGTGAAAACAACCCCGAGAACATCGAGATTTCGACACTGGCCGTGCTCAGCGCTGCTGTCGCGTCTGCGCCACGTCACCTCCCGTATCTTTGCTCCTCACTCTTCACTCTTTGCCATCCGCTCCCAGTGACTATTCTACACGCTTCTGCCTCCACCCGAGGACGTGTGTCTAGCTGCATCCGACCGCTCTTAGAATCTTGCAGTCGGTTAAAGGTAGCTTAAACGATTCTTTACAAGCCTGCGTTCGCAAGCGACTTTTGACGGCGAAGAACCCATTGGCTCAGCGAGGAAGAAAAGCCATGTAAGTATGCGTGTCTCCATAGGTGGATGGGAGACCAAGAAGAAACGCAAGGAGGGTCTGTCCTTACTCGAAATACATGCACGAGCTCGAAGTCCATGCAAAAATAAGAATACCAATTAGGGACACGCATAGAATCGGCATTCTTGGATAAGGACGTCCCCGAGTATCGTTGGCGTCGGCACAGCCGTTACTCCGCTATTCCAGTAAGAAAGTTTCCGATTGTTCTATATCGTGCACACTACGATTCTAAAGTTGACATCCGTTCGTTCGAAATGGCGTCGCTTCTGCAACCGGACGGCTCGATTCATCCTGCAAGTTCGAGACTTTGCCTTCCGAATGCGGTCTCACAATCAGGAGAGCTCGCGGAGAGAGAGAGAGAGAGAGAGAGAGAGAGAGCCAGTCGATCATTGAAATTGGCAAGTCGCAAGTCGCAAGTCGATTGGACGCTGGAAGGGGAGCAGGGCATAACGCCGACGGCGCGGGGAAGAACGAGGAGGAGGGGATTAGAAAACTCGTCGAATATTACGGCTGAAAGCCGTTTTAAAAGTCACCATCCGTTATCGATATTGGATACACGTCGGATAATATATAATAGGCAATAATGCAATGGCGATGTATCAAGTTACCGACAGATTCTATCGACAAGCTGTCCTGCCCATTATACCTTACAGCCAGTATAAATATATTATCAATGCCACTTGGCCTCTTGGTCATCGCTCTTGCCCCCTCGGCAGCATCGCAGCTCCTCATCCGCCCAGTAAAATTCAATTCAACGGAACCTAACGACGAGAGCACTTGGCCATTTGCATGAATACCTGTCAGCCACCTACTTGCCCTCGGCAGTTGTGTCGCGTGACAAATACGGCTCGCTGGCAAAAAGGAAACACATTATCGTGAAGGTCCTCGCTCAGGATCACCCCTCGTGGGATCCAAACGGATCGCTGAGCAGAGCGGGAAGGGAGAACAGCTGGGAGCAGTCGCAACCTCAGCCGACTCGTAACGTAACGATCCTCACCGATACTCGATGCTTTTCAACTCTTTCCCCGTTCAGTTCGGCAATCACGGATGATGAATAATGCGCTGGACACCTGCTGAACGATGTCAAACTAATCCCGACCACCGTTAGATGGAATGGCTGCCGACCAACTGCGTAACCGTCAGTCGCGCAGAGCTGCCTCGTCCCACTACGTTTCATATTGGAATTAGCGCAGCTTGCGGATTTTTATAGCTAAACGTAACTTAACCTAACCTAAGGTAGCATCCGGCAGCGCTCCCTTGCGCAGAGTCTGCGAAGTTGGGAATTACGACGCTTGTCAGCCTGTTAAATTTTCACCATAGCGTATACCTGCCTGTGTAATACGCGTTATAACTTAGTAGGAACGGGAGCGTTTATTTGCTGCGTTACACGTAATATTAAACTACACGAGCTGCCGCTTGTCTCCCGACCCTCCAGGAAACTTTCATCTTCCTCCGCATTCGCGTCACCACCTGCTCCTCTTCTGATCTTCCAACTGTTTCGTCGAGGAGGTAGACGTTCCTTATTTTGCGGCCGCGCACTTGTGCGTATTTCTCCTTCACTAATGGCCGTCTAGTTGACGGTGAACAATTCGGTGAACAATCGGTCGCCATTGAGGGCAAATTCGTTTATTACTCGTGGCTTGAGACAAGCGGAGCCATAGGGGCAACAGCATTACCGCGGTACAACGATTGGACATGGTGCAGTGCTCGCTCGCCACGATGACACGTGTCCTTTCTTTGTAATAATCCTTATTCCAGAGGTGTCTCCACGGGGACTCGCGAGCCGGGGATTTCTTCCTCGAGCCCCGAAAGCAGTCTCGGGGAAAATGAATGGGACAGGCGCGGTCCATTTGACGCCATCTTTTCCCAAGTCTTTTAACGCTGCCTCTCAAAGTCTCTTTCTTTCAGTCCTCTCTTACCGCATTCCAGTTCTTTCACCTCTCCTCTCCTCTCTCTTTTATCTCTCCGACCTTCTCGGACTCCTCTACGCCTCCGAAATTCCTTTCCTGTCGAGCATCCGCGATCCCTTTTCTCTTTCTGACTTGACTTCCTCCCGATTATATAGCAAATTAAAGTTGCTACATAAAGAGCCCAACTTACAATCAGTGTAACAAAGACTCCGGTTGTGCACGTAATTTCGGAAATTGATCGTTGCCGCCAGGGGCCCCAAATTTATTCTTTCTGCGGGTATTTTCACGGGAAAAAATTAATCCACGTTTTCTTCGTTCTTGTTCTCTATTCGCGAGATTCAAGAGTAACACGCAGTTTCTCAATTTCTTCCACTTCCACGTCTTCTCGATACCGAAATTCAATTCTTCCAAGTGCAGAGCTCAAAGTATTGATACTGCGAGCCGCCGACAGACGAGAAATAAACAGCTGTATGTGGGAAACGAGAATGACAAGCAGTGAGAGAGGGAGCGTGTGTGTGTGTGTGTGTTTACCCATTGCCAGAGTAGAATCTCGCTGAGGTTGAATGCTGCAATGCCGCACCGCTTCCGATATTCATCGAAGGCTATCGCGCACGTCGAAAAAATAAAAGCAGAAAATAGTAATAATTTCACGGCGACATTTCACAGAGAGAAAAAATATTAGCTCTCAGCCGCAGAGACTCCTGGCTCGGACATCCGCGCGGCCGGCGGAGTCGCTTGCTTTATTAATTATTAAAACAGACTATAAAATTATTTGGTGCCGGTCGCCGCCAGTCGCCGCCGGTCGCCGCTGGCCATGTATGAATTTCGCCTGTTGCATTATTCAGCGAAAGCTTGCATAACAATTATGACTGGATTTTAGCATAAACTCCTCGAGTCGCAAACAAAAGTGCAGGAAAATTCAGTGGCCGTCAAGCGATAAGCTCCGAGCGATGTGCTATGCATGCATGTGGGAGAGTCCGGTCCGCCATGATTTCTTTCTCTTTTTCTTTCTTTCTTTCTTTCTTCGTCGCTGCTCCTTCTTCTCTTTCGGCCTTTCCTTTCCGTAAATCCTACATTAATTTGGCGCGCTGATCGTTCGGTGCGCCGCGATACGACTGTCGCTTCTCTGACAACTTTTAATTACGTGTCGTATTGAAACAGGCACACTGTAAGAGCACGTTGACGCTGCGCTACGCGGAACTTTAATTAACCAGCCGGGCAACTCGTGACGGGCTTACAGTCCAACAGCTGCGAGGGTGTCGCCTGTCGACTGCTGCTTGCTGGCTGCTGGCTGCTGGCTGCCACTTGCCTTCGCTCAGACTCTGGGCAATCAGAGCGCCGGCTTCGATCGATTCTGCTTTCTTCCCCTCGATGCTCCAGTCTTTCCGCCGAAATTCCGCCAATTTTCAGCAATGTGTTAGACGCATAATCGTTCGATCGAAATCGAAATCGAAAGAAGCGAAAGCTGGAAAGTGGAAAGTGGAAACGCGGCGACCGATGAATCGCTCGATCGATCTTCGTCCTCAGCCTGGAGAACTTGCCATTAAATTTGTCGAGACTCGACGAGATTCATCAGAGAAGAGCGAAAAGCTGATAGGCCGAGGCTCGTGGGTCGCGGGTCGCGGCGGGTGCGGTTGGCAAAAGAGCGAAGGGCTGCCGTATAGCTGGTAGAACTCAGGTATAAGGGGGAGGCTGCTGGTGCTCTCAATTTTATGGGATCATTATTAACATGGGTTTGAGGCTGGCCAACAGGAGCGGACCGACCTGTAAATCTAAGCCCGTGGAGCCGCAATAAACTCCAATATCACGAACCCTCATGAGCTACGATCTCTAGGAGGCTGCGGGAACGACTCGATCTGCACGAGCCACGACCTCCTCCAGTCACTTGGAGCCTCACGGGGGAATTGTTTATTTGCGTAAACCCTTTATCGCAACTAAATTACGGAGGTCGGATGTTTGCAAAAGAGCCGTTGCGCAATATACCTTCGACCCGGCAAAATTAAAGGTTTCCAGAAAGCCTCGTTGCGCGAGATAAAATTGAACCGAGGAACAATCGCTGAAATCTCTGCTTGCTATTCCACAATTCAGTTCCTGCAAACCTCTCGACCTTCTTTGTTAATTGATTGCCGCGCGGTACGATGTCAGCGCACGATATCTATTTACGCAGCCTTCACTGGCGACTGATAACGTCCCTCCGCCCCGAGCTTAATCAAACTCTGCCGAACTCTGCCAACGACTCCAGTGATCGTTCACACTTAAATTTGTGCAAATTCGGTAGATTTGTCTATGATCGGTTAGGCAGTTTTCCTCTTAAAAGAAATTTCCTCGCTGGTATCTTTCATCTCTCGCATCAACCTTTGTTCTCGTTATCGTTTCCATTTCAATTACTATTGTTATGATTCTGAATCTATGGGGGGAGCGACCGAGGGGAACCGCGGGTGAGGAGAGCTGCTTCACGGAAACACAAGCCCCCGTAAATTAGCTAGGTTGTGAGTTACGACGACATATAGCCTATATGCTTCCTTGGCAGCTGATACGCGCTTGTTAATTAACCTATTAGCATTCGCAAGGGACGTCAGTGAAAGCCTATTTCCCGCTGCTGCGCTCGTTGATGATACGCGACTGCAGCATCGCACCGATGCGCTGCAGCGCACTGGCCCAACTCTAATTGTAAGCCCAACCGCGTCCCGTCTTGCACACGTGCGTCCTGGCGACACGAATGGTTCACGATGGTTCACTTCGGTGCACTTGAAAATTCCAGTCTTTACAGCCCTGTCGTCCGGGAGACTCCAAACGAGTAAGATGGCGAGTCCGAGGGAGACAGAGAGATAGAAGGAAGAGAACGAGGCGGAGAAACGAGTGAAAGAGCTGACAAAGTTGTAGCTGGAAAGTGGGAGGCGCAGGCAATTCATCGGGAGACGTGTCAACGACAGCCTCTGGTATCTTTTCGGCTCTATTCCATTGCGATTCGATGTAACCTCATTTTGTCAAGATCATTCCAATCGGCGTGTCAATTTGCGCAAAAGGAATTGCAAGTTGCAAAATTTTGCAAATCTCCCTGTTCATAGTTGTTTGAAGAGGCGGAATTTCCGAGAGCGGTGAGTGCGAAGGTTAACGTGTAGCTTATGTACTAGAGGATGTCATTGGATCCATTGCACGGGATAGAGGATAGAAGCTGGCAGGGGTTGAACCGAAGGTAGAAAGTCTGGCTGGAAGGCAGCCTAGAAGGCAACGTGAGAGGCAGAACAGGAAGAACAGGCACAGCAGGCAGGTTTCCTAAACGGAATATAGATAGAGAGACGGATATTGTTATTCGTGGGGGCGCAGTATGAGTGGCGCCAGCTTGTCCTGACGTACCCTCCTTTAGGGGATGACGTAGCTTATACCGGGGCCCTCGTCCCTATCCGTTCCACGCGAATCGCACTCCAGCCGCACACTACGGATTACCTCGAGAAACAAGAAACTCAAGGATGGGAAGAAGTGGAAGAAGAATAAAACGGATAAGAAGAACAAGAAGAACAAGATGAACAAGAAGAGGGACCCTTCTCATCGACCGCAAAAAAAGGGACGTCACGTGCCATTCCTCTCTGAAGCAAATGCGAGCGGCGTCTTCGTACTTTTTTTCTTTCTATAAAAAATGTGAAGGCTGAGATCTCCACCGCTGACGTTCCTCGACCCGATGCGAACTCGCCAAGAGGGAGAAAGTGGTACCCGTATAGTACGCGGCGCACAAATTAGCATGTTCGTAGTCGATTGGCAGGAATATTTGCCAATTTGCTCTCGACTGCACCTTTTTCGAGTGCCAGACGCTCCTCTAGTACTCGAGTGCTTCCGCTTTCAGGCACAGTGCACGTTGAGATCCGTCCCATGAGGCTTAATTTATATGTGACTCGAGACCTGCAACAGCCTCCCATTCCTCTCTCCCACATCCACCGATGACTAATGTCTCTTAACGGAAGGATACTCTAAAGAAAGACAGAAATCATGAGCACCGGACATTTGACATTGGCAGGACTGGCCCTTTGAATAGCAAGAAATGTCTTGCTCGCTGCGACGTGTAGCCCATCAATCGCTGGGGACTGATAAACCGACGGAACGCCGAACGGGACAGTCGTCGACAAATTTCGAAATCGAAGCGTCCAGCAGGAATTTTTGCCACGGCGCGGTGACTTGTTTTGCCGCACTTTCTGTTTCCATGGAAAGAATATGTATCACGCCGTGCATCCAGAGGGAGAAAACTGGACCGTGTTATGAATTGCACCATCGCACACAGATTCGCAAGGAGAGCGCGATTGCCAGAATCCTCCTGATACAGAGAAATTATTAAGAAAAGCGAGAAAGATGCAGACAGTCCGGAACGAAAGAGTGCAAAAGGGAGGAGTAGATGACGTCACGCAGAATGCCGATTGGCTGGAAGCTGCTGGCAACGTACAGTGCAGGACTCGGAGAGGGGAAGGACGTCCGGGCTTGCATTGGGGGTTATCAGGCAGCATTATGCTTGTGGCAGCGTGCCGTTTCGCCTGTACGACGGTATCGCCACAGTCCTGGCAGCGCAGTATGTAATTTACTGCGCCATAATTATCTCGAGCGGGCGTGCTTTTAATTATTCCCTAGGGACTCGGAAGAGTGTCGCTAATGTGCAATCACGGGCATGCGTGAAACCTGCTCAACCTGCTCAACCTTCTCAACCTTCTCTTACTCCTCTTCAGCAACTTTCCTTCCGCTGGCTTATTTGCAATTACAGCGAGTAGAAGACCCTCGATTAAACGTCGACATAGGAGAAGATCCGGAAGATTAGTTACGTGATAAACCGAGGGGGAATTTAATCGTGCTCGGGGTATTATTGAGAGGAGCGGTAATTCGGCTAAAGGCACCGAAACAACCAGCCAGCAAGGAAGCGAAACACCAGAGCTGCCACGAGGCTCCGGTGGAAACGCACCGCAGTCAAGCATGAGCTTCGATATCCGAGATGTCCGACCAGCCGAACGCCTAGATGCTTTACCGGTGGATTAAACTAGGCTTCAACTGTAATATCGCTAATAGGATTATACATAATAATTCGAGGAGCAGGATTTGCAGCAAAGTCACCTGCAAACCGAACCTGCGCAGTTCGGTTGGTTTAACGGTGCGATCAAGCGAAATCGTCAGACACGCAGAGCACACTTACGTGCATCCGAATGGAACCTCTTGCGCAGGAAATCCCAATAAATAATGGAAAGCCGATGGCTCTCTGGCTAAAGCGGTCTGTAAGGAGTAAAGTTGCCGCGCGTTGGAGGAGGTGGTGGCCAAAAGACACGAGGACTCGAGGCGCCGCACTCCCAGCGAAGGAGGAACAGGCTGGAATGATGGGAAACAGAAGAAGGGGTCTGGGGGGGGGGGGGGTTGCTGCTGCTTCCATGGGAAAGATACCCAACCACATCCTGGGGACTCCCTCAAGAGATATAAGATGGCGATTTATGTCCACAGTTTCCGACCGCCACACCGCTCGGAAAGAACATTATTTACCACAGGCCGCGCGCAGTTGAAAATTTTCAACTTACAAAAACAAATAAAAACGCCAGGTCCTATTCTCGCTTCCCAGTTTCCTCCTTGTGGTCCCGCCACCTTTTCCACCAGTTTTCTCGAAATTTATCACGCGACCTCGAGCAAAACTTGCGACGCGACGACCTATAGACGTCCCCGGGAACGTCCGAGCGTTCATCCTACCGGCTGCTTCTCATTGCAAGTGTTAGCGCCACGGCGCCCGTTCACTTCTAGAACTGCCCGCCACCGAGAGGATGGCGACCTTCCCATCTCTAACCTTGTGAACTAAAACGGACTCTAAGGCAACGCATTGCTCTCTCGAATCGTTCTTGCATTTGACTGCTGTATGTATACCTACGTAGCAACTGCGAGCGCATCCATAGATTCACACGCGCTCAGAGACAGGAGCATTTGCATTGGCTAACGGACACGCATATGAGCACTGGGTCGTCAACGTGTCTATGTGTGTCGCAGCCCAGCGTACTCTGGTGTAGCCAACAAGCCAGTCAGCCAACCACAGCCAAGTGTGGCATTGACATGAAAACAGATAACGTTGGACAAGAGACGTTGGAAAGAAAAAGAAAACTTTAAGAGAATGAATGAATGGAATTTATTTGATCATGGATTGTGCATCCATAAACACCATAGGCAAGGATTGCATAAGAGTACACTGAGTTCCTACTACTAGGCAACTGCAAATAGTAAAACGTAATGGTTACTGTAGCAGCTTCTGGGGAACACCTCGTACCACATAGACATTGAGCCAAATTGCGCATGAGACGTTAATAACGGATTGACAAATTTTCGAATTACTCCACGGATGGGGATTCGCCTCTCCTTTCTCATCCGCAAGCAAATATCCGAAGCATCGAGGCCCAAAGTGTGCAAGGATAGAAGCCATGGTGACATCCTGGGCTAAAGAATTCCAGAAATGGATCCCAGACACCAAGAAAGTCACAGTGCGGGTGGAAGGAGGGTATAGTGTATCGGTCCCGGAAGGAAGCGAAGGAGAGAGAGAGAGAGAGAGAGAGTTAGATAGATAGATGAGCTATGTATGTACTATGTACTAAGAGGAGAATAAAGTTAGAAAGGTATCAACAAGAACTATAAAGAAAGGTGTAACGGAAGGAAGGAAAAAGCTTAAGAAAGGGGAAGACACGAAATGAGGTCTAAACTATGAACTTGAATTAACCTCGAGCAGTGGTGGGGATATTGGAAAAGCCATTAGGACTCACCACTTTATTGTGCGCAGGTACTTTAAAAGCCACTAACCCCGAACGCTAACAGCTGTTGGCGCAAAACATCAAGCTCCTCTTGTACTTTTTAGAACTCGTCTTGGAGAATTGTGTGCTCGTGTCTGCGAAGCCTCCCGCCTCCGGCGACCATTTCCCAGAGCTCTTTTCACCGACAAGACTTGTTCCGGCACCTAGAATGCCCAAGCACTCAGGGACTCCAGAGACTCCGTGCATTTGATTTAATTTATTGGTGAAAAATTAACGAAATGCAGATGGGCAGGAGGCTGACTGACTGATTTATAAAAAGATATAACGCGTTGCGTGTTTGAGCAGAAAAATGGGAGATTACGTCGTACAATTAAACGTTTATTCAATTTATAATTGAATAACAGGTCATTACCATTTTGAAATAAAATAACTGAATTTATGTACCTAAACCTGACTGGTTTAAGAAACGGTTGTCTGATGTAAAAACATATGCGTCATTTGAGAAAGAGAAAAACGCTGCTGTAAATTGGCTGCTCGGTACATAAATTGTCATTTTCTAGAAGGCATTTGCAGTGCAACACTGTATTTGTTGAAAGCGCTGCTGTCTCTCGTCGCGCGCGTGTCGACCGAATTGAGTCGAGATGCGGATTGACTATCTTGCGCCGATTCGTTAACAAGCAAAACGTAGCTACCTATATTCATAAATTGGAATTGAGTTCGCTGTGGCAGCGATAGATTTCCTACAACGGGTGCGGTATTCCAGAAGGCAAAAAATAATAGCGAGCGAACGCGACCTGTTTGTTGATAAACAATGGACGTGATTTATTGTAGCTTTATCAGTGAATCGAATCCATTTGTCATTTATCAACGGACGGGCAGCGCTCCACACAGACGGGAGAACGAGACGGCATAGAACGGAGTCTGCCCTATGATGGTCGATCGCAGTCCAACATCCTGTACCACGTCGCCGTCAATGAAGGCTTCACGCTTCGACCAGTGAATTATGCACTGGCGAGGAACGCCCATTCGCCCAGGCACCGGCGAACGTCTCTCTTTGGCGGGATCGCCGGAACAGTTACGCTTCGCGCGATGCACGAGCTGCGACAGGGAAATGGATGTCGCAGCCAACTTGTTGAATTAAAAGTTGCAGCTGGTCTATGGCCCTGGCGTCCTACGCAAGTCTGACGGCTGCGCGATTCAAGTCTTGCGGAAGATCGGAAGACGGAAAGGAACGAAGTTGTGTTCGCGAGGAGTCACTTTTTATACTATTTTCTAAGGCGACTCGTTAAAAAGTTTTCCCTCCCGCGTACAGGACCAAATTAAATCTCATCTGATTATCAGCAGATAGACCGTAATTCAAGTAGATTCGAGTACAGTACCCAGTATAGTTACGAGCATTCTTCCATAGCCTTGATCTCTTTAGGCCGCCGGTCCTTTACGGGACAATGAAGAACCAGCTGAGCGGGCGAAGCGTGAGCGTTAAAAGTTAATGTTTCTCTCGGGAAAGATTCATTCATGGAAGGCGAAATGTGCCCGGAGAAAAGGAGAGAGAAAGAGCTCCTCTCTGTCCTCTCCGGAAACGGAAGTGGAAGCCTTCCAAACTGTTCAAACGGAGTGTCAGATAGTAAAAGAATTGCGCGATAAGAGGATCGTGCTGAGGCAGGTCGTCCGCCGGGGTGCAAGAGGAGAAGACTGATGAAAGGTTGAACGTCGGAAGGGGGGGGGGGGGGGGGGAGCGCGAGGGAACCAACGAAGAACAACTAACGGCGTGTCGCGTGCCTTCCGGGCATAAAGAGTCAAGCTGCGGCCACACTGCAGCGAGCCGATTGTAAAATAAAAAAGAGCCAACCGGCGATCAGCCTTCAGAGCGTAACAATGCCAAGCACCTTTTATGTTCTCGAAGGGTTGCGTCTACCGTTTGGTCGTTAGCTTTAATTGAATTGTTTATTTGATGAGGAGATTTCGTTGTGTCTCCACTGGCGAGGATACGCTTGATAACGAGGAAGCAGAAGAAAAGGAAAAGAGCGAGCTAAGCCCACTTTTCTTCTTCTCTTTCTTTCCTTCTTCGTTTTCTTATCCGCGGTCCACACGCCCGCCCCGGCGACGTCCATTAGTCTCCACAAGAGGAGGACAATGACGCGGTCGCATCCGTGGATTATTTATTCGCAATCGCACGCGCCTCCCTGCCTGCCTCCTGCCACGCTCGGCCTAGAACGAATGCGAATGTTGCCTCGCTTCGCCGTCAGTCAGAACTGGAAAGAGACTCTTGTGCAAAAACGATCCTTTCCCGTGGTCTCGCAGCGAGCACTTAAATCTTGGGGGAATCTCGAGAAGGAGTCCTCCGTCCGCCTAACGTCTCGAGAAAAGGTTTGCGCACTCGGCACCCCCGACACCCCTGACACCACCAGCAAAGAACGCGCGGCGAGCATTACTTTCAGACGTCATTTGGTTAAGTGATTTTAATTCGAGAGCTCTCTCAAGATAATGCGCGGCTGAAACAATCGGGGAAACCCTGCTGAGATCTGCTGAGACGACAGGCTTTCTGAGAATGCCTGAGAGTGGGTCAAAGTAGTGCGCGTGGCTGAAAGAGGACTCGAGAGAGGGCTGGAGGGACGAGAGATGAAAAGGGCGTCGGGATGCCAGAGGAAGATTAATTGACAGGAGCGTGCGGCTGGAGGTCCAAGGGGTTCCAAGGAGTTCGTCTCGAGTCAAGCGAGACCACTTATCTTAATAAAGCAGCAGCGGGGTCATTCCCAAAAACAATGGCTGCCAGAACAACGTCGAATAAAATTTCAAAAAACTAGAATAGAATAGGCTTAAATTTTCCTTCTAACGCATGTCCATTTGCGTTGATAATCCAATTTCGCGCAACTGTAGGCACCGAGCGTCATAGCTCACATGTCATGGGCCTTTTGACTCTAGCTGGATGACCGGATACAGGGTGCCCGCGCGCACAGGGCCCGGAAATAGGGTTGTGAGTAGTTGCGCGGCCCCTCACTGGCTGGCAAGGGTTTGCCTGGGATTGCCGGACGCAAGCAGAGGGACGAGGGCGAGGGTGAGAGATGAGCTCCTGTAGCAACCATCCAGCCATCCAGCCATCCAGCCATCCCATGGGTGCCACGAGCTGATGAGTTCACGAATGGCACGATCCTCCGCAGTTCAACAGGATTCCGTTCTAGTTACTTTTAACTCGGTTCGCAGACACTACTACCTACGTCCCATCGTATCTCAAAGTGGATGCCAAAGCCGAAGGATCCTGCGTCACCAGCGACTCCCTGGACAACCACTTTGTTTCATCCTGTTGTCTGTGCCTTTAAACATCCAGCACGCTTGCGAAGCTTATGAACGCCCTTGTATGTATACATATAGAGGGCACTAGCAACGTACATACGTGCCTCCATCTCACATTGGCTCACGAAAATAGCTCTGCTTCACCATGAGATCCCCTTGGAAAATCACAAGATCTCGCGCAGCCCTGAAATCTGCAGTATTGGTTTCCCTCTCGTACCACTGACTCGGCTCAATGTCAAGAAAATGTTTAAGTGTCGTCGATTGCTCATTGCTCTCAGATTACCTATCTATTCGAAACTCCTGCTCCCATTACCATCCCCTCTACGAGTCTTTCGCCATTTCCTTACCAGATATGTATCTAATGTAGTTGAGAATTGAAAAAGTTTGCGGACTGCGACGTCTTCCAGAAGACTCGTTTTGCTTCACAATGAGAGACAGCACTCAGTTCCATCTTATGAGATTAATTTCCGGAAAGAATGACATGACGTGCAAAAGTTGCAGATTCTTAATCTCTACGCTTCGAGAGTACTTTAGTGAGTAGCAGTCTTTACCTTGTGTCACAATCTGTTATCTTGCTCTAACTAACTATCATCTCCATTAATCAAGGACTCTACATCTCGAGCATCCCAAAGACATCGCTCAACCGTTGAAACCCGTTCAGAAATCGGAAAGCATTGAATCCCTTTAGCCACATCCTTCGATATAAGAAAGGACGATTTTTCGATTGCTCAAAAGAAAAAGAACATTCGAGAATCAAGAGTAATAAATCGAACACAGAGCCGTCTACCACGAAATTCACCTTCAATTTTCCCGAGCGCTCGAGTGTATAAAGTATCGCATTCCGCAGGGATGAGCGTCGTGCCACGACGTCACGACGCCATCAGACGTCACATACCAACGAAAAGGAATATGGAAAAGAGAGAACCGCCGAGAGAACAGGGTGGAAATATCGGAGTTCCCAGTCCACGAGATCGAAAAGTTATCTCAAAGTTGAAAGGCGACCAGTCACTGCGACCAATTTTAATCCATTCGTTTGCATATCCTTTGCATCTTTTACAACTTTTTCGATTTCACCTGCTCTCGCGACGGATCAAAACGTCGGCGCCGTTCATCCCGCAGTCACGCCATTCACCATAATTCACCGACTCGGATTGAAGTCTAGAAAAGAGTGTGGGAGGTGCGCGATGAAGGAGCGGGCGGGTTCGCTCTGGGTGTGTTTGTGGAAACTTGATTGAAACCGAGAGACATGACGTTGGCGTTGGCGTTGGCGTCGGCGTCGTGGCGAGGCCAATGTAAACGCGGTACATATACAGAACTGAAACTCGGTAACAGGCTGACGTCGAGAATTTACCACTCCGCTGAGGTGGTAAAGGGGAGTCGCTGGAAAACGAGTGGAGGAGAGAGCGAGCGAGGATGCGCACGCGTCGCAGTAGGACACAGGAATAACAGAACGGATAGCTGGCTGAAGCTGGTATTAATCAAACGAAGCGGTTTCTGTTACAGCTGGCACCAAGATAGGTGGTAGGTGCCTATAGTCGCTCGCAGAGGATAATCAATCTGGAGGATTAGATAGGATAGTTGGCCTTGAAATAATCTTGGTCTTTGTCTTTGGTTTCGCAATCGCCTCCGGCGATGCGTACAGCCGCTCAACAGTTTGGACGTTACTGGCAAATGTCTCGAGTGTACTGAGCTAATTCTAATCGAAAATTCACGTTTCCTCTCGTGACACAAGCATCACGATCTCCACTAGCGCGCAATCTCCGCAAAACTTATTCGAATGGCACGGTATTTCAGCGGCCAAAAAACAGACGCTCCGACGTTTAAGGATAACAAGAGCACGAGTGGTTGCTGCTCTCATTGAAATTAGTAAGGTTCCCAGACGACCAGCTACTACCGCTTCATACTAGACAATCATCTGCGAGTAGATACAGGCTGTGACACATCGCCTTGTCCAACGACCCAAGTTTCGCGATATATCAGCCCGTCCCAGTTCACGAGCTGAATTTACACTGGAGTTTAGAAAACGGCCTCCCACGGGTCGTGTTACGCACAGAACGCCAAGCGAAACGAGTTGCAGCTCAAAGTTTTTCTAACGTATTGCCCGAGTCTCGGATCTTCCCCACACTAAAATACTTGGCGATCACCTTTACACATTTCAATAATGCCCATTCAAGTTGAAGAAGTAAATACATATCCGAGGCCATTGCAATGACTCGCTATTATAGTCCAGTAACTGATGTTCCTCCAACATCTTGCCTCGCCGCCAACAACACACAAGAAGTCGAACCTTCAGTTCGCAGTTAACCTTTATTGTAAATCAGTTACAATATTTTTTAATAAAATCAAATAAACAAGCAACCAAATCTATAGGAATTGCACCACATTTGATCACGCTACAAGACAGTACTTGCATTGCGCCATGCAATTTTTATTTTGAAAAATAACCTCTGACATCGACTTGTTCGGTTAAGCGACGTTACTTCTACGCTTTTTGTTTTTTTATCTCGTCAGTAGCGGGCCACAAAAGAAAGTGTTATTATTATTATTACTACAAACTTCTAATGCTAGGACATAAAGTAAAACACTACTTATAGAAATAATAAGAAATTACAGGTTGTATTCGTTATTCGAATGGCTAGTCACATTTTATCGGAGATGAATTTCATGACTTCGCGAAAATTCTCGTAATACTTATCTATGGGTGTTATTAACGCAACACACTAGAACGTATGATTTCTTAAAATGTAGATGTAGAAACCTCTACGGGGTTAGTCTGATAGATAAATATAATAACTACAGGGAATTTGGTAAAGAATGAATGGCCAGGAAGTTTCCATACTTTCCAGCACCAGTCGTCTTTTTCATTTACTGCGGCTTATGAGTTATGAGATACAGCCTTTTAATGGGGAGGCAGATGACCACCAAGGTCTTTCATAGAATCTAAATAATTCTCGCAAACATTACCCAAGCTCTAAATTAAACGCATGGCTCGACGTAGTTTCCCGGAAAGAGTCCAGTAATTCCATCCATAACGCCTTCCCACCAACCGTCATCGTTCTTTTTCAACACGTAGATAACCGAGCTCTCTTGAAAACTTAATTCATCCTCCTTATCGGCGTAATAATCGTAAATGGCCACCACTGAAATGCATGGATTATACAATGCATAAGGAATAAATACCTCGATGCAACATATCTAATTGTTGCTGAGCCATGTGGAACACTGACCTTTTTCTATGTAATTCTTAGGTACCCATCCGGGCAGATCTTCTTCGTCGGGTACAATAGGCATTATCGCGCCGGTAGACTGTGTTGGTCTGCCAAACTGAGGATGCTCCTCCTGTTCTGGAGGAGGCGGCGGTGGTAAAGGAGGGCTGCTGGCACCGCTGCTGCGACTCATTTGATGAGATAGACGATGCGGCAGAGTGTG
This sequence comes from Syrista parreyssii, assembly GCA_030142615.1. Classification (NCBI taxonomy): domain Eukaryota; kingdom Metazoa; phylum Arthropoda; class Insecta; order Hymenoptera; family Cephidae; genus Syrista; species Syrista parreyssii. Next base: position 553,617 of record JARQTG010000191.1, read on the forward strand.
ATGACCGGCGTAATCAGCGACATCGCCACCAGCACCAACTAACGGCGAGGGTGGTGCTAAGGTAAATCAGATAAAAACCGAAATTAACTCAAACGAATACATACCTTAGAGCAATGGGAATGACATCGCTGTTAAGATTACCAAGGGGAGACTAATTTTTAATTGCTAAAGATGCTGATAGGAAGACATACGTGGCATGCTATTGTGTTGTTCTTGCACGTAACCAGCTGCACCAGTGATACTTGGAGGTGCAGGTGGTGGCGTTTGAGGATGACTCTGCAGCGGATGTACTGTTCCTACTTGGGGTGGTGATGTATGCTGGGACAATGTGCCTGAATGGGCATTGTGGTTTACAGTGTGGCCAGCAATGTGACTCGAGTGAGAAGTCGTATGAGCGTGAAGAGGAAGAGTGCTGTATCCTGGTCCCCGCTCTCGCCTTGGATGACCCAGTGGATAATTAGGTGCATAATGACTGGGCACTTGTGGGGGTGCCACAGCAGGCGGTGTTCTGTACTCCCGTGAACCTTTACTTAGAGTTCCTGAAACAAAAACTGCATAGATCATTCTTCTTTTAACCCTAAAGGATGTTTTAATATAAAATTATATTTTACCCGTTCTAACAGTTTGCGGCGGTGTAGGTGGTTTAGTTGTTGGTGCAGGTCCCACCATTGCAGCTCCCAATCCCGAACCTGTAGATGCTGCTCCCAAACTTTGAACGCTACCCTGACTTCCACCTCTTTGCTTACTCCTTGGAGTACCACCACTTCGCACACCATGTCCAATCTCATCAAGAATTGTATAATCAATACTCTTCCTGACATATTTGATAGGCTTTTCAGGATTTGCAGGAGCAATGATTTTATATTGGCGGGTAGTCATTTTATTTGCAGTAAGTACACCAATCTCTCTGCGAGCCACTTTTTCCTTGTGTATCATGACAGTTTGAGCGATATGATTCATTTGACTTTCCATCTCAGCAAGTTGAGATGTCTGTAAATCCAATAATTGTAGAAAATTGTAAGCAAGTGTATTTATCTGATAAGCTACACTGGCTAATGATTGTGTTGTATAATTTTTTGTTTCCTCCAAAGCAATCCTTTTATTTTCTGCTTGAAAATAATTTGCTTCGCAATACTCAGCTACACGTTCCAAGTTTGTATGGCTGTCTGCAAGATTGCTTCGCCCTTCCGGTATTTCCTGACGAAGAAGGGCTGCCAGCTCTGCCATGCTGTCTGTATCACTACCTACAGCAGACAATACATAATATGACTCTATTTTTTATATTAATAAAAAAAAGAAAACAAATGCTTAATATACTTCCTTCTACAGATAACTCTGATGCGTCGAGAAAATTTGCAAGCTCAATAATAACAACGAGCATTGCTGAAGAAACACTAGAATATCTCCTATACGATCTTCACATACATAGTTTAAAATAAAAATAATAAACGTTAATACGATGCTTGCCGATAATGAATATGAGGGGTGGTGTCTGACAGTCTGGCAACAAAATGGAGATTAGAGATAGGAAGTACTTTTCAACTAAATTAGGAAGAGAACCGCAACTGAATTTATCAAAGCAACAGACAATGGTCCAACAACACTCAGATAGTTAAATTAGAAGCTGCTATAGTTTTATTTATTTATAATTACCCAATTCGCTTGCCCAATATAAGACTGCACACCAATTCCCGCTTCACCATACAGAGCAACACAGAAGCAAGTACGGATAACTCGACAGACTTTAATGACTACCAATCACCACTGAATACAGATCGTTTAATAATAAAAAGTCGACTGTGGTCGACTGAACAAAACAGCTGAATAGTACGTAGCAACGTAAGGACAAATCTTCACAGGCTTACTTTCCACCGTGCAGAGTTTTAACAAAGTTAACCAACTTCATTGGTTAATTCCATTCAACTTTTGCTCGTGGTTGGTTAACCTTGTCTAAGCAGCCTGTTGGAAACGTAGTCTCATTGGTCTCTTAAAAACATAGGTACAAGTCTCTCTATCCAAGTGTCAACTCGGTATAAAATCGTAGGCTCTCGGAGCACACGAATCTCACGCGTAATATAAATAGATATATTCGACCAATCAAAAACGTGGGTATGGTTCGACGACCCTCTACTCAGATGACGTCGACGCAAAAATACTAGTGGTGTTAAGAAAATCAGCTCATTGGCTATCTTCCTATTTATCTCTGGTTTTACAACTTCATTATCAGTTCCTGTCGGTTTTTACACAATTGATATGGAGGTCCCGACATTTGGGGACTGCAGGGTAAATGAAAGCTCTTGGAATAAGTATATTGAACTGATCGAAAGAATATTAGTCCCTGAAAGATTGATTGGTGAAAACAGACCATGCGAGGAGAAGGATTTTCGAGAATACCGACAAATCGTTGATGAAAAACTCAACGCTTTAAAGTGTACTCTTCGGGCTATATATTACAATAATAATGACAGTATAACTTTGCATCTCGAGACACCAACAGAAAAATTGTTCACAGTACATGTATTGTTACTCATTGGAGAACATTGTGAGAGAAATGTTTGGAATACTGCACACTCGGTTCACTTATCGAAAGAGCTAGAAGGCATTTTATGTAACTTATGTCAATGTGCAAATGTATGTCAGATTATAATAAAAAATGATATAATTAGTTTAATATTACAAACTCTGAGACCTAAGTTGTTGAAGAATACTTGGAAAGCTTATCCTGCAGCTGTAACTTCTTACAAATGGCTATTACAACAAGTTCAGGTTTGCATACTGATAGCCAAAGTTCCTTTACCAGAACTTATGTTAACGTACTCTAAGTATTTGTTATTTTCAGAAACCTAGATTACTCAATTATATGACAGATATACTTCCAACTGCACTAATAATTTTAGACGATTATGTTCCTCGTAATAAGATTATTGCATTGGAATGTCTCATAATAATTATGGAACATGGATTCATGGCAAGTCAATAGATCTACATTCTTTTTACATAAAGCTTTTTATCTTTTCCATTATATGAATTTAATAGGCCAGAGAATGGGTTGAGCATGGTTATGCTGATGTTATGTTTGATGCACTTGAACGAATGACTCATCACCGCAAGGCACAGTACATCATCCCACTGTATTCTTGTATTAGTCTTGTGTTAACAACTATTGAGACTTATAACAATGATGGAAATCTACTAGAGGTAAGCACCATCTGTAAACTTGTAATAAAGAATCAGATCCATATCGTATGTTTATTTTTATTTACCAGTGGGGCAAACGTGACGACATTTTGTTAACGTTACTCAATAATATGGAGTGTGAACAAAACTTGGAATTGCGCGAAACATACATGTTGAGTCTGCAGCGCCTCTTAACAAAGATTGGTAGTGCAAAGTGGTCTAAGAGACTGATAAGAATCATTTCCGAGTATTGTCAACATCACACGGATATAAAAACAATAAGAGCTACATTGAGAGTAAGAAATACTTAGGCTTTTGAAAATGCACTACCTCAAGCTATCCTTTAATAATGGTTTATTTTACACAGACTGCACAAACTCTACTTCATGTGTTACATCCTCGGATGGCAGCACATTGTGTTATGCTGTATACTGCTTTCTTGAAGCTGTGGATGGATTTCACGGAAGCGGCAGTATTCGACAATGAGACTATTGATATTTTGAGGGAATGTATTTTTCTATTGCAAAAATTAACGCCTGTAGTAGGAAGGACAATAATGTATGATGATCGAATACGATTCCTTATCAATAATAGTTCACAGCTTATGGCTTGAGAGTAACAATTTTTTCGATTGAAAGGAAGGAGAAAGACTATAGTATCTATCTGTTCTGATCAAATTGATCTGATTAAAAAAAAACGTGTCTTGCTTACTGTATTATAACATTTTATGGTGGTTCCTCGTTCACCACAGTAAACAAATTTAGTTTATTGCAGCAACTGGTTTAACAATAATCGATGGCACAAAACCAATGCAAATGTTGCATAAATAAGAAAAGATGTAATGCAATAAGTTGGAAAGAATTGAATGTTAGGTGCGTGGGATCAATTGAATCCATGCGTCTTTTGGCGTTACGACCAAACCTGAATGATTATCGTCGAGGGCACTTGGTTCACCTGGAACGAACAAGGGATCGAAATTCTGCATCAAAGCGGAAAAAATGAAAAAGAAGAGGAACCTTGAAAAAGTTTCTCCGGCACACACTCGATGACCTGAAATTGAAAATTGAGACAAGTAGCAAGAATTACACATTACACATAATGACTGCACCTAGAGATGGAAGAGCATCCCGTGTATGCTCGACATACCTGCACTAAATGGAAGCGATAGATCTCTATTAAGTTTTCCGTGAGCGTCGAGAAATCTTTCGGGTCTAAAGCAATAAGGATCGCTCCAGATCGCCGGTTCGTGATGCATTGCTGCAAGATTTGTAAGCATAATGGTATTAACCGGAATGTCGTAGCCACAGAATGTCGTATTCTCGGTAGCTACGTGAGGAACTCCAAGTGGCGTTGAAGTTTCACGGCGCAAAAGTTCACGGATTGTAGCCTCTGTATATGGAAGCCTGAAGATTTACAACGCGTGTCGCATTACTATATTTCTCTTATCTCGAGACCACTAAGTTCGATTCTGAAGGTTAGTGGAACTCACATTTTTCTGTCTTCCAACGTTGGGAGTCTGTCTGCACCAACAATGCTGTCGATTTCATCCTGAACTTTCTTTCTCTCTTCTGGAAAGTGCATCATGTATTTTATGCAGGTGGCGATACTACTCGGAAGCGCCGAAAGTGATGGAAACATGAAATCTGTTAGTAAAATTAAAAGTTGATCTCTTGAGAAGCTGGAGGCACTTTCTGTTTCCGTATTTTCCTTGATTCGCCGAAGATATCTATCAATGAAGCTGTCGTCTTCCGGATTGTCTGCCATACTGTGAAGGGCTCGGTCATTCACGTACTTCTGCACGCAACCAGAACCCATTGGAAACAATCAATCGATGAAATACATTGAATAAAAGCTACTTTGTTTGACAGTTTTCACTTTCGCGTAACTTACCCTGATGTAGTCGGTAATTTCATTGCTTCCCTGTATAAATTTTTTATAACCAAAAAGATTTCCAAAATGCCGTAACCAAGGCGTTTGAAGGATCGCACCTCCGGAACTGTCGGCATTCCTTTGTAAAGTCATGGCAGCCCGACTTATTCTCCTCAATTGTTCATGATCATCACGGTCGATTCTTTCGCCAGAGATTATTGTCCAAATGGAGCCAGCTGTTATAGGAAATAGGATGTCTGGGAAAAGCGCTGTAGGGTATGTGCCAGACCTCAAGACTGCCTGAAGGATTCGTTCATCATCATTGATCACGGAACGCTTAGTGCGCATCAAAATATAATTGTTACGAAAGGACTATGAACCTTTTCTCCGTCATTCTTTGCTCCAGTTTTGATAATCTCAATAAACTTTGACAGTTCCTGAAATACATCGTTCTCCCAATTTTTCTGCCGACGTCCAAATCCAAAGTCCCTCATGTGACGTAAAGCGAATCTTCTTTGCTCTTGCCAATGAGAACCATCGACAAAAAAAATTCCTTCGAAAAATTGAAAAAGTCACTTATATGCGCGCTAACATTATATTACATGGCCGTGTTATCCTGCTTCTCGGGGAGCTGCGTTAAAAAAATTTCGCCTTACTTATCGCAAGATGCAATCACTTTTGACTGGCTACTAATTATTAAAACTATCACAATTTCTTCATCAAAGCGAAATGATATTGACAGTCGAACCATCATCGTAATACCGAATGTCAAGTGTTCACTTACCAAGCTGTTTTCCAAACGCTCTCGCTTTAAAGTAATCCGAATCCACTATTCTGCCGTCAAATTCCTTTTTGTTTAAGAGCTCCTTGCAGCTCGCCAAGTCCTGTGCTACTATCACAAAATCGTCTCCCAAGTGGCAACTCAGCACTTTTGACTTATACTTCTTCGCATAGTAATCGAACGTTTTGTAGGGAAACTTATAATCACCCCAAAGCAGAAACCAATAACTTCCCCAAATTGGAAGTCTGGGAATAGCTGCGAGAAATGCATTACAGTTTCTCATGCTTTTTCGTACAATATAAATACATGTATACACGGTCCTGCTTCCTTCTGTTTTATACTCACCTGGCGGAGTGTTCGGTGGTTTGCCAGTTACGAATTTGTATCCTTTGTAGATTATAAACCAGAGAAATACGAGAATTAATATAAACGACATTGCGAAGGGATGGCTAATTCCAACGTTGAATCGATGGTCCACTGGTAAGAAATAAGCCAGAACTTAGAACTGTGAGCTAGTGTAATGAATCATTTAATATCACGACCGTTTGACCTTTTCCTCGTTGCATTTATCTTTCGTTCAAGATACGTCGGTGAATACAATTCTTAAACGTCCGTGATACCAATTGCAAAGAAAGAATGCATCGCAGAATAATACTACAGCGCTTATCACATTAACAATATTTCTTGCTGCTTGTTTCTAATTTTTTTTTGTGTGACTCCGACCTCTATTATACAGATTCTGTTGTTTCGATAAAACTACTTAATTTTTGTTAGCAGATATTTGAATCCCGCGGTCTGTATCTCATCAGCGGAATTGCCGAGTTTATGTGACTCAATACAAAACGACCACAAATTTATCTTTAATTCGTGATATCTTCTAAACTATGTCGGCACACGTCAATTTCATTTTTTTTCTAGTGTCATAAATTGTCTAGTACTACTGCGGAACAAATTTTTTTGTGGGGAACATTTGTTCGAAATATATGTTCAGACACCATGAATAGCAATTTTCACGCCTTGCCCTATACTGCCCATGCTAAACGACTCAATTTTATGCTCATGTATTTCAGAATCTGTGTGGACAAAAATTATTTAAAATTCGTTAAAAAAATCCTTATTCGTTTCCGTATAGCATCTGTAATTTTTAGTCGTCAAAATCCAAAATATGCTAGCTATGAAATATACTTAACTAGTCGCATGTATCTTCTCGGATAGCGTTGCGCTAAAACTTTCAATTGTTGGTCAAAGCGAAGTAAGGACAACGTTGCAAGAGTACTAGATTACTCAGACACACTCAAATGAAAATATTTCCAAAGAGATACGAATCTTTCGGAACGATCATTTATTTCACCTGCGATCAAAAATAAGGACAACATTTCAGTGTCGAGTAATGTAAAGCTACTGTAATGGCAGAAGAAAGAAATTGAGATTTCTCGGACATTTGAATAAATAGACACTATCGATACACCTGTGTTATAAATTTTCCAACAAAGATGTAAGTGCCAATGCGATGATCAATAAGTTTTCTATTTGATGATCTGTGTCCACAATTAAACTGTTTTAAAAAATGTTTACATTCTATCGTAATTAATTCGTGTGATTGACATCAAAAGTTTTCTATGCGATACATTTTCCAAGTTATAATCAATAAGCTTAGTTGGCGTAAATGCATTAACCAAGCATTTTATAAATGTCAAAATAACGGTATTTTACTGGATCTTTCAGCACAACAACTGTATGTACAACCAGATATTTAATTTAAGTCAGCTCACGAGTTGACAGATGTAAAACAGTCAAATCTGCAGTAAACAGCATAAGGTAAATGTCCCAGTTACTGTCATTCTAAGTAAACCGTGTCATTCTAATGGTGCAAATTCACAGGGACAAAAAGGGAAGGTACTAGTGTTCCTGTTTCTGACCAGGTTAACACTGCCTTGCCATTGGCTGTGTATCGAGTGATGAAAGAAACCAACTATAGTGAAGATACCCTTGTCAGGAACTGGGACACTGTCGGTCACTGGGCCCTTTACCTTATGGCATTGCATAAAATTTGTGTTACTAATCATGAATGTGCATGACTTTGCACTGAAATATACTTTATTTTACTAGCAAATATTTTCGTGATTTTATGAAAAACCGTGTGCGATTTTCTAAGAATCTCATTGTTTGCAAACTTTCAAAAAACAGAGGTTCAGATTTGCATTTGAAATTCAATAAAGAATTAAATCGTCATTGCTCAAAATGTAAGTGATTTATGGAACAAGGCCCTAATTTAATTTATTCTCTATGCACCAAGACATATAATCCAAGACATGTTAAGACAGCATACTTAAATTTAGGATATTCATTCATATATATGGTCACCATACCAACATATGGTAAGAAACCTCTTGCTCTGCCCACTACGTCTTTGTGCGTCAGCCACAATTGTCCAGGGGCATATAATCCTCTGTCATCGACAGAATTATTGTCACCTTTTGTCAAGAACTTTACAGTGTTGTTTTTATCTCCTCTGTAAGAATAAAGTCTTTTTTTTAATTACACTACTCATCTCAAAGTTTTTGATACGCTTTAAAACAATACTTGACTCATCGGATAATGACAATTAGACTTACTTTTCATGAAGTTTAAGTACCCTATGGACGATAGGAATGTCACGACCATCAACTTTAAAGACTACAATTTCTCCAACACGCACTGGTTCATCTTCGTAGTTTGTCAGAAACAGTAAGTCTCCTCGATGAAATGCAGGTTCCATACTACCACTACAATAATATATCATAACATCGAATAACGAATGTCATGAATAAAAGATAGATTAGTTTAACACACAGCTCTTCTTGAAATATGTACTTAAAAATGTGAAGTCTTTAGGGTTAGAAGCACTAACCTCAGAACAACAACGATTGGACTTTCACTGCCTGTGATCACCATTAGTCCTTTCCAAATCATTAAGGCTGAAGAGACGATCATTCCGAAACTCAGAACTTGATAAATAAACTGAAAAGAGAAAGGTAAGATTGAAACGGCGAAATAAACTTACAAGCGTTCAAATCCATATGTCCATACACCAAACAATCGTTTGGTATTGCGAAAAGAAATATATTTACCTGACGCTTATTCATACGTATCACATCATCAAATACGCTCTGCAACATTATTGCAACTAGATTTTATCAGATATACAATATACCGAGAAATAAACTAAATACGTGGACAGCAAGCCGGTATAAAAGCTAGTGCTAGCGATCGCCGCCAAGCTCTGTGAAGCTACATATATATGCATATACAGGATACACCGTTCAACCACCACGTCATATAAAAATATTGAACGAGAGGAACGAAAGGAAATGGATCGACTACTTCTCGGTGCTTTTCGTCTATTTAAATATTCTTGATGCCTCGTAATTCTCAGGCATCGAATAATGAAGAATAACGGGAAGAAAAGAACGTACGTCCACATACGTCGTAGCATATATCGGTACTATGCGGAATACTAGATAAACGCAAATTTTGCTCGCATTGCTTCTATTTAAATCACATTATGATTCATACAAAATTTTTAATGAATTTTATATGTTGAGTTTTGAGATAGTGATGGGATAATCAAAGACCGGAGTGAAAAATAGATAGCGTGCTACAAGAAAAATTGTTAGCCTTTTGGAGATTAAAAAAGTCGCCACTGAGAGAATTTTTATTCTCTTCTCGGTCGCCAATGCTATCTTTCCCATAGATTTTGTCTTCGGCAGGAGACAATGAAGTGGGTTGAGCTTTCGGTACGAGCGTATCGTCGCCACGATTTCCCTCGTCCTTCTCAACCTCTTGCCAACGCGAAATCATTTCGTTGAGTGGTCGAAGAGAGCTTGCATTTTCCCGTATTCTCTCGAGCTCCTCGTTGCAGAGTCTCTCGACATCCACGAGCTTCTGGCGATAAGCATTGGCGACGAGTCGGCGACGCATGTCATATCGCTTCTCGGCCTGTGCCTGAGCCAGGGCATTTTGATATTTGGCAAGTTTCTTTTCGTACTCGAGAATCGTCAATTCGCTTAGAGAGTGCTCGGAATTTATGTTGAGAAGATTGCCTGCAGTAGAAAACGGGAGTTACAAAGTGTAGACGTAAAGATTTAAGTCCAAACGACTTATATTAAACGGTTTAGAAAATGCAAGACCAGAGATATTACTGTGATTGTCAGAGAGTGGCGATTCGGCTGCGTACGCTTCCGCAGCTTCACGCGCAGCTGCCATTGCTTCTTCCACTACCAAAATATCAAATCTCTCTCGCAGGAGTTCAAACCCTTGACGTTCCTTCCTCCAGAGTCTTACTTCCTCACTGAGTTCATTATTCAATTTGGTCACAGTTGCCTTAAGAGTCTCAATACGATCTCGTAGGCTAGAAAATGATGAGACTCATTCAGCAACGTTAAATTTTTCTTTATCGGATGGGAATGTGGAAAAAAAGCATTTTCAACAACCACGGCTTGCTGCTGTCCTCACTGTGATCGGACCATTCAGAAATGAAAGGATCCTCTGGCTCCTCCAGTACTTCGGAAAGCTTCTCCGATTTTTCGTCATCTGTCTTTGATTCCGCACCCTCGGGATGATTTCGAAAATGTAAAATAAGACTCTTGCTATCCTGATCACTTAAAGTGAGGTGTTTAACACGCAGATCGCTTTCGCTCTCGTCCGAATATTCTTCTTTCTGTTGCTCGAACTCACGAAATGATTCGCTATCTAAACTGTTAGTGGACGACGTCGAGGACAAGGTTTCTCCCAAGCGAACGCACACCTCGGAACATAATGAAGACGTGTCGATCGTACGTGAATAATTTCGATTAGTGTTTTCCATTTTGTTAAAGATTTCTCGCTACGAGGAATAGAGGTGTCTCGAAGAAACGTATTGATTGTAAGGTACTCGGTGTTTGGGTGTTTATAAAATGAAAGTTGCAAATAAACGCGTGTGGAATATCTCAAATGTTCCGTTTAAGAAGCAGCTGCAGGTCGTAGGAAGGAGCATGACAGGGCACGCCAGGCACGCGCAGCAGCAGGCGAAGCTAGTCGTCTGTGGCTGTGTATGGTCTAGATTTCGCGAACAGTCGTGAATGGTCGTGAACCGTCGTGAGCTTCATCTGCTTCTCGCAGTCCAATTCTAACCCGATGTTTCCAGTTCATTTTCTTTCAATTTCAACGTTCCTTCGATGTAACGGCCACTAGCAACTGACTATAAATTACTCAGGGCATCATTGGAAATGATGAAAACCTTTCTTTTGGCTCCGGAAACGTAACCTTTAATAAATGCTGCAAAATCAGACATGTATACGTCATGAAGTGTGTCCTTTTTTTTACGAGAATCTTTTATCATCAATCGCCAATAATAATCACTAGTAATAATGAAAATTATTGTTTCTTAGAGAACCGGTAAACGTCAAAGCCAATTGTAACACGGTGAAGTACAGTGTAGCACGCATCAGCCGTTCGCTGGGAGCGTCAGCAACCGCGCTCTGCAGGTCATCCACATCCTTAGAAGCATCCTTTCTATATTTCGATTGTTGCTACGCTACGTTAGACGTGTCAAGCAATTGCGAGCAATACTGAACAATACTAACAATGGAGTTCAGAAGAGTTAGTGTCTCTTGAACGTCAAGCAGTCAGCAGAGTTGTATTCTATTTCATGAGGAAATGATTTTATGGAATTCGACAATCAGAAATAGACGGCGAACAGCATGATTCGGTACCTTTGGTCTTTGGTGTGTTATTTCTTTAGGCCTTGGATAAAATGGTTTCTACGACAAACTACGCGAATGTGCGAACTTCAAAGAATTTGCTATGGGGAACCTTCAGGAGCACCTCGAGCTTTGGCTATAGAAGACTCCTTGAGACATTCTCGCAATGCAATCATCAAGAAAGTATTGATCTATCTGGATGACATTAGTGACAAATGTGGAATTACCATAGAAACTGAACGGGAGGTTCTACAAGAAGTCATCAAAACTGTTCTTTTGACTAAGAAGATAAATCCTGTGGCACATCCTGACTTTGCCAAGTCCTTTGGCAAGTGCGTTGAGCTTATTTGGGGATATCGTCAATTGTGTGTAAAATGCGAAGAGCTCAGGAAAACACCATATGATGCAGAAAATCCAGAACATGAAGCATTGTTGTTGAAACTTTGGGACTTGTTAAATCCTGATGAAGCCTTAATCTCCAGAGTATCAAAACAGTGGCAGCACATTGGGTTTCAGGGTGATGATCCCAAAACAGACTTTAGGGGAATGGGAATACTAGGGCTCAGCAACCTTATTTATTTTGCTCAGGAATATTCTGGAACGGTGAAACACGTGTTATTGCATTCCTTACATCCTCGATATGGCTATCCTTTTGCCATTGTTGGAATAAATCTGACCAGCATGGCACTGAGACTGTTACGTGATGGTACAGCAAAGACTCATATATACAATTCATCAAAAACTTTACCAACAATTCGTGCCTTTCATCATTTTTATTGTTGTCTCTTCTATGCATTCGATGGATTTTGGATGCAGTCAAAACCTAGCAACATGATGGAGTTTTCATCTGTTCAAGAGAAATTTGAAAGCAACATCAGAGCAACTCTTGCTAGTCCCACAACTGTGTTCAGATTGAATGTGTCAGTGGATAATGTGTAGCAAGAGTTTCAATTTTTAATTTTACAAGCAGCCAAAATCGGATTCGGCTATTATGTATCACACAATTTTTCATTTATGATTTACTAAATGTGTATTAGAGCGAAAGAGAGGTTAACATATGGAATTAAGACCAAATGTATATTTGAGTTTTAAGTCACCAAGATCTACAAGACAATGATATTTCTAAGCTTAATGTTTGTATTGTGTGCTATGGTAGTTTTCTAAATAAAGTAAAACGTTACATGTAAAAGAATTCTTTATGATACAGCATATTAAGAAACTGTCATATACTTAAATTACAACAGTGCACATGCATTCCTTACAGAGCTAGAAAGATGATATGAGTACTGTATCTAAGTTGATCTAGCAGCAACCCTTTCAAACGGAATGTGTACATATATACATAATTTTTATTTTTGTACTATTCCTATTTATCCTTTTTCCGTGAAATTTCAGTTTTGCCTCTGAGCTTTGATGCAACCGACACAATCACGAGAACACCAATACTAATGCTTCCAAGTTTCATCACCCAAGGATTTTCATGAAGGAAATTTGCAATCATTTGTGTGACATCATCGCTGCAAAAAAAAATAAGGATTTGCATTGAATAAAAGTTTTAATAATGTTGGCTATGTGATTGTATAGTATGCTTACAAAGGACTTTGAGGATGAGGAACTTTCTCTCCATGAGCATTTCGGTACCAATCCTTTGCAAATGATACAAAGGAATTGACATCATATCTTGGAATTTGATATCTATACATCTTTCCTTGTCTCAAGCTATAATTTTTTTTTTTTTTTTTCAAATAAAGTTTTAAATTTTGACCAACGATTTTCCATATATTTAGTAAGTACTCACAATATAAATTCTGGAACATCAAACACATTAAATCTTCTGGCAGTAGATGCACCTGTTGTGTATTTATTAACACGGGCAACATTCAGTTTCTGTTTCAATTTTGCACCAACTGCCTCCCATCGAGCACCCAACCGTTGACATTCCACACAGTCAGTGCTATAACTAATTTCAAATGCTTTAATGGCAACTTTCTTATATCTCTGAAAGCTATTGGGAAAAATAGATGAAATACTTGCAACATAATAAACCAATCACCGGTCGTTGCACCACTGCTAGCTTGAGTCAAATGTTCAAATGTATCGTCTGTCAGTTCCTTTACAATTGGCTCTTTATTTTCCATAAACATAGTAAGAATTTCTTCATCGTTTAGAGGACCTGCATAATAAAAAATAACTAGAGAAATAGTAATAATATGGTGTACAGTTAGGATGAAATAAACTCTATATGCTACTGTACTTTACCATCGTATAACAAAGGAATGCCATGCCTAAAAAATACTAGAGCAGGTTCTTTATAAGGGCTATAAAGACGAAGCAACTGACTATTGACAGCTTTAACAACCCACGAGGACAGAGAATCAACCAGATCTTCTCTTAAATGAATTAATTCATTTTCAAAGTTGTCACACTCCTCGCAATTCTTTTTGGCTACAAAAAATTATCAAGCGTTACATCTGTTATTATCAAGTAAATATGCTATGAACTAAAACGTTTAATACAGTTTTAAACATTTATAAATATAAAAAATGGTTAAAAACTGTTACACTAGTATAAATATAGAGAACTCACTGAATAGCACGATCACATATTTTTCGCTTTTAATGAGATTTAGAACATCATCGTCGCTCACTGTTTCAAGGGTAGACGACGCAAAGCCATGAAAATGTAGGAATATCGAAGCCAGAAATATACAACGAATCATTTTTATAATATTTGTAAATGCAAGAAAGAAGACGTTGTCACCCTACTTCCGCGTGCGTTGCAGAGGATTAACAATTTTCCCAATTAACCACGTCGCGAAACATCTGCACCAACGGTTGGCAACAGTGCAACACGTTTGTGTCAATCCGAATGTCAATCTGACGTAAGGAATGCGAAATTGTAGCTGATTGCGATTGATGGTGATTCTTTTTTTTTAAGTAGCAATTGACATGTGTTCCAGTTAAAAAATTGTCAGAAAATGTACCAAGAATCTTGCGAGACTCCCCTCTAAAGTACTTCACGACACTACAATTATTCTATGCCGTGAGCGCGGACCATGGGCTGAGCTGTCCCATTTGTCGACTTTAACCATTTTACCGCTAGATGGGCCCACGTTACAAAATCATGCGAAATTTACTGCTTCTAGTTCGCACGACTGTTATCCACATCATTTCACATCTGGCTAGGTGCATGGTCCGTAAATAGAGCGCGTCAAGGGAAGGTCTTCCCACTCATCTCATATCATTTCAACTCAAAATGGCGATCATGCATTGCTCGTATATACTGATTCTCCAATGCAGAAATAACTGGTGTACCACATTTACCGTGCCCGTATAGTTACGGGGCACAAGATGGCGCCCATGGGAAGACCTTTCCCAACGCGGAGGTTCTGCGTTCCATTTACGGACCTTGGCTCGATGTACATACCTGAGAAGAATCCCACACTGTCTAGCAGTAGTTTCGGGTATTATGGTCGAGCCATGTCGCGATTGTGATTCGACTTCAAGAATAGCGTATCAGAGTCCAATCATTTGAATGCGTACGATTAAGCCAACGAAACTGCAAATGTGCCGGCTTAGTTAATTACAGTTACACTTTATCCAGTCGCTTTATCTGGCATTTTTAGAGATAGAAGCAGGAGATTCGTTTCTATTTTGTGTAGGGAATTAAAAATTCTAAAGCCTAATTTATTAAAATAATACATTACATAGGAAATCTTTATTATCATTATTATCATAGGAAAAATACGGCTTTATTATATTATTATAATATTCTTCTCGCACCCTTGATAAAGCGATTTCCTCAAGATGTCTTTCGGACATCTGTTAACAGGGCTGTTATAACTTGGGGATTTGGGTGGGGAGGCTTGTGCGTCTGTTACATGCTCATCCTTAATTCTTCAAGAAGTTACTGCTTGGTGGCACCCCGCTTAAATTAACTTGAACCAATCAAAGCCACGGATTACAATTAATCAATAATCGATGCATATCCACGTTGCTTCGCTGAGCCGTGTATTGTATTGCTGGTACAAATTCTATTCAGTCACTCGCATCTACAAACACCTTCAGATATCAGGCATACCGTAATGGCTGATGAAGGTACGTATTGAACGCATCGGGGAACTCAGGGCCGAGCGTACAAAATAAGGTTTAGAAGGTCATAGGGTGGCTTTTCAAAAGTTTAGAACAAATCGTCGTAATAGATTGTTATTTTTACTATTGCTTACATTGAATAGAGATGTCCAGCGTTTCACGTCTTACGCACTCACTTGGACTCGGTAGAAGCTTATGGGTGCTGCTATGAACATCAGAATTCAGATTTGTATTTCTCCTGAAGAAACAGCCTTGTGATACTAATTCAACGGATGCACATTTGAAAGATGTTGGCTAGAGGGACAAAACGTTCTTGTGACACGAGTACGCACAACAGGATCAGTTGGGCTCATGAATTGCTAGGCCCAACACTGGGGTTTCGTCTCGAAAATCGAAGGTCGAAGGTCGAAGGTCGAAGGTCGAGGGTCGAAGGTGCTATGCCGCAAGTTATTCAAGGAGGGTGGGGCGACGTCGCGGCGAACGATGGCCGTCGCGTGATTCTGAGCTCAGTTGAGCAATCTAATCGCAGCTGCGCGAATAGACCAATGCTCTCCGCCGACGACTTAAAAATTTTTATGAACGGTCCCTTCGAAAAAGATAAAATCTCGCGAATTTTCTCCTATCCAGTTAAAGAACTTTGAGTGACGATTCTCTTGACGAATGGAAGCTGAAAATCAGGAACCGAAGATCCTCCTTGCTATTTTACTTACGGTTTATCAGTCGATATTTTCGAGTGAGTAAACAAAGAAACCAGGGTGAGTAGAGAATTAGGAAATGTTACAGAGTTGAGGTGGACAGGATAGTCGTTCCTGAAAGTGTTTTATTTTTTTTCATGGTGAGAAGCAAGAAATGGCACCTGAATACCTGCGCATGACTTACGTTCCCGAAGAGGAAGAAGCGTCGCGGAAGAACCGCGAACGTCAGTTGGTGCAGGAGGGAACAGCTCTCTGGAAGAGACGAAAGGAAGAGCTTCAACGTCAGAAGCACCGAGAGCAACGCGAAGTAGGTGCTCCGGAGGGTGCTAGTGTATCAATTGCAATTTGAGAGGTCCTAGGCCACCCGGGTTGCCATTATGCCAGTGTCATTTTTCTTAATGTGCATCCGTTGCAGCCAAACTGCTATGGCTCCTTGTTCCTGCTACTCGTCGATCATTGAGAGAGACGTCTGTGCCGACAGAGCCCTTTTTAAAAAAGGAACTTTTACCTACCTTCCGTTTCATCTGTTATTTTGCATCTCGTTTCTTCACGCTTTTCTACTTCTCATAACGTGATACGCGATTCCTTGCAGCTGCGTGAATTGCTGGCAAGTTATTCACCTTGGGGAAGACCCGGTGGCGGAGCACCATGTGGTTCCGCACTTCGAAGAAAAAACGTACGTCTCGAGCCAGCGAATCCTTCGAGAAACCCCAGAATTTATGAGGTGAGCATCTTAATCGAGGAGATATTGATTAGCCAGCTGAAACTGTAGATTCGAGGACACTGAAGTGGCTCCATTCGTCACAGACAGGCCATTGGCAGGCCACGGGCCTGGACGGCCTGGACGGCCTGGACGGCCTGGACACCTTTGCAGGTTCGTATATGGCCATTAAAAGAATCTATTAACACTTCGAGGCATGCCAAGAGTTACTACGACGTGAAACTAGACGCGTCAGTCGAAGCACGGCCGACAAACTCTCGCGAAGCAGTAGCATTCGCTGCCTCAAATGGATCTCTTTTCTCGTTCAGCTGTCGATATTATTTCATATGTCCCTTCGACTTGCCGAGTAAGTTGGAAACATAGGGGCAGAAAATCCGATTGGGAAATCTCTGTTGAGCGTGCCGGGGAAATCGAGTGCAGCTTGGCGCTAAGTAAGAATGAACTACCGGCAAGGTTATCGAAGAAGTTGTAGAAGAACGCGAGCAACGACAACGCAGAACGTGAACATATTTCCCACGTGTCTGGCGTCCATCTAGTTACATGCACGCGCGCCCGCACGCATATCACCAGCACACGCGACACAGAAGCACGAGCACGCGTACGACATTACGCCTCTAATTCCTTTTGGTTTGTGCTGTTGTCGCCGTGCCGAGCAGATGCACTTATTGCCGAACAGCGGAAGACGAAGGAAGGAAAGTTCATCAAGAACCGTGAACGGGAAAAAATAATTGGTAATGGAATTAAAATAGACCTCAAAATAATTCGATTAGAGTTACAGAAATTTCAAGACGCTAGTGACTGCATAATTTCGCGAACGCCCAAGTATTATGGTTCTCGAAAATGCTAAAATGTACGCGATGAAACTGCCGTACAGTCACGACGTTGAAAGTTTGGCTTCAGCTGTACGAGTTTCTAGCTAGCGCAGCCAACGCCCTGGAATCGTCCTGGAATCGTCCTGGAATCGTCCTGGACCTGTCGCAATTCCTTGGAGGGATTGCAAGTCAGTAAGAGTGAATCTTCTGCGCATATCTAATGTGTCCCCTGAAGTACGTACAGGCACGATCGCTTACATTTGCGCTACTGTACTGCACTGTCCTTTAGCGGATTGCACAGCGTTGGATAATCTCCAAGCACGAAGCACCAATAATACTTGCAACCCATTCTCATTCTGCATTCAATATAATGAAAATTTCGAAAAAGCTCTTTGAAGATGTTTTTTTTTTAATTTTTACTAACCATATGGTCCAGTAACCATTGGAAAGATATTAGATCGAGTACGCAAAACGATATAAGTTGAAGGAGTCGTTCGTACGATATTAGAGAATATTCGCATCATTTGCCAAATACTTACATACGACGTTAAATTATCGGGTGGATGCTGCTGCTTTAAGCTCGTTTCAAAATTATTCAATCAAAAAGTTTCGATACTGATTGATGGCTTTCGATTGACCCCTCGAAGAGGAGCAAGAAGTTTCCTTAATTCTCTTATTCTCGTAACTGCGCAGGGCTAATGACATTTGCTAAAAAGCAAATTGCGCGGCAAACAAAATCTTCTAATTGAACGATGCTCTTGATGGCTGGAAACATGAAAAGTTTAAACTGCAATTTATTAGGAAACTAGTTCGTGGAAGGATTTATTCTTTGATGGTGCAGGCATCAACTTCTTGCTGTCGGCGAAGACGAATGCAGCCTGACGGAGCATATGTATACAGATTTACAGTGGCTTCTCTATTTCGTGCGATAAAGTAGCAAAGCCCATTAATTATATGTTTAACATGCGGAGAGCCATTGACGAATGGCCACTTGAGTTCACCGTTTAGAGCGACTGTCCTTCCTCTCGTTGTTGGGTCCGTAGGTGTCCAAAAAATGTAATTCTCGCTATTAGAGGATATTTGTTCCATAGGGTTGGACGAACAACTCGAGGACCCAGAGAGTCGGAAGAGTCGAGCCGATCGATACTCGAGACATCGACTCTTCCTCTGGCGCCGTTGATGCGAATCGGTTTTTCCAGATGGATTCTAGGCGCGGTACGATGAATCGATAACTTCACCTCCTCCTCCTCCTCCTCCTCCTCCCCCCCTGCCCCTCGCTCTCAGGCTTCATCGTTTCCAACCCTCCTCTTGCAGGTAGGTCCTTCGTGGCTCACGATCGATACAACGAGGAAATTCAGATGTACAAGTTGACGGGCGGCATAGAATTGGTTCCTTTGCTGACCAGCGGAAGGCATCGTGCTCAACCGCAAACTACTCGGTATTTGGCGACCGACGCCACGCGTCCTGGTTACACGATAGACTCGTAAGTATATGTATCTTTACTCCCACTCCTCATCTCCAGCCACAGCCCCCGCCCCTGCCCCACCACCGGACTCAGTCACAGATCCAGTTCTCCCCTGAGATAACTCGATCGTCTTCGTTCTCGAGGAATTTTCCATTATCGCCATGGAAACGCTTCTCACCGCGCTGCAGCCAATAATTAGTCGCAATTAAGTGATAAGCGAATTCTCTCGACGTGGCTTTTGTTATTTCGCTTACTCTCGAATTGTCATAGATGTCCGTGTCCATTCTGGTGCATCTTTTTCAACCACATTAAACGTCTAGAATACTGCTTCAGCGATCGGCGATCTTAGAGTCAGTAAAACTGAAGGATATTCTTCAGGTCGAATGGGTTTCGACGAGATAATTGAGTAACGTCATTGCTTCGTGGTTTGGTTCTGGTAGGGCCGCCGACATTATCAAACGTGACACGTACAAGTCCAAAGCACCAGTACCTACCGCTGGTGTGACTACGACATTCGGGGAATCGCAACTACATTAGCGATAATCAACCCGTTGACGCAAATGCACTCTGCGGTAACCGTGAAAGTTATGACTCCGATGACCGATTTAACGATGCTTTCGGTGGTCAACTTGGCTTGAATTGCTGAAAATGGAAATCTGCCGAGTGCCTGTGAAGAAGAGATTTTGCGATCGATTGGTTTAACTGTTTATACCTCGTTTGTACAGAAGCATTACGTATAACCGAGTGACGATTATGGTCGATCGCACGTCCGTTGCAGGTTGCGCGCCATGGCTGCTGAAAGCGTCAATCGGGAATACGTCAGAGACCTCGACGAGCAAATACATTGCAAACGCGAAAGAATTCTGGTGAGTCCATAACCGGATGTGACGTGGGCGTCTCTAAATGAACGAAGAATCGCGCTGTTCCAGGAGGAGCGAAGGCGCGAGCAGGAAGCCTCTCGTAGACACTTTGCGACGTGGAGGAGACTCTGGGGCAGACCAGGCAACGGGGCACCGACGCAGCACCTCTACAGGAACAACCTCTACGATATTCTCTATCGAGCGGCCCTTTAGTCACTCTTGGAAGCGTCCCTGCAGGATCTTTCGGAGGATCGTTATTATAGCTAGAAGCAGCGAGATGATTTTCTCTGGACTCCGATGTCTCCTGATCTCCTTCTTCCTCTGCAGCCCTCTGTCTCTCGAAATTCCTACACGTCTCGTCTCGCGAAGCCTTGGGACTCGCGCAACCGGCGTACTACCATTGTCTGACTATTGTATCCTGTTACCGCTGTCGCCTCGTTTGTATAGGGGTGATTCATTTTCCGCGAGCTATCAGTTCCTGTACCGTTGAATTTCACCCGGCACAACCGGTTCGCATTGTTATGGAACTGGGTCGCGCTTACTGGCCTAGGCGTCGCGATGCGGACCAGGACTTCCACCTTCCACGTCCCGACCTGGCTGGTGTCATCCCTCGAATAATAGCAACGGACGACTGAAAGCTCAAAAGCCTTCAAAAAGTATGAACTTTTCGGTGTAGCATTACGAATGGGCTTTCTCAGGTTTCACGGAAATGCGTGCGTCTCTCTCGAACCTACGTCGTGAATGTCAATGCGCGAACGAGCAAATTCGAATAGCGTGAGTGCATCTCTCAAGTATTTCGTCCGATCTGACCAGCTCGCGTTTTATAGAATCCGGCTTGCGCTCGCGCGCACCAGTCCACTCGCTATCCACATGCAAACTGAGTTACCCTCGCTAGTTTCCATCGATCTCCGCGTATCCACGAAACTCTGTGAATTACACCTGGATTGTCTTAGGCGTGGCGAATAACTTGTTGCGGGTAGACGCGAAACCGAGAAATCGGTAAACCGGGAATCTGGTCTATGTAGGAAGGGGCACTTCCTTCCGTCTGCGTTGGTGCAACGCCCACGGCAATTTCTTTAAAAGCTATTGCGGTGACTTTGCGTTATGAAAAGTCACCTCCAGCAGCAACGTACATACACCTCACCTCCATCTCTGTTCTTATAGACACTCGATCCGTCGCCAACCGCAGCGAATCAAAGTAGCATGCATTGGGCTCAACAATTTTCCTCTGCAATTGCAAGCGGATGCATCGCGTGGCCAAAGTCCACAGTCAAAGCACTTCGGTCCCAGTCGCCGTCGTATTTTTTTTAGTTTTTAGGTATGAACACGGTAAGAGATTTTCAAAGCGAGAGAGCGTCGTAGACTATTATTTAGCTGCGAGAGGGAGAGTTAGAGGTAGACTAGTTCTGCTGTCGGCATTCGAGAAGTCCGGATGAATAAATATCAAGTCGAGCCGCGTGCTACTAGTATGTGTTGCACGATTCATAAAATCTGCGAAATCGGAACTCTGGATTGTACGACGGAATTGCTGTCCACGAAGTGTGACTGCTACGCGACACCGCCAATACAGACGAAGACAAGCGATTTATTGATGACGCCAGCGCATACGACAGTCAAGTTCAGAGGCCCATTTTCGCTTGTTGCTGCACGGTATCTTAATTAAAGTAGTGAAGAAATTGACGAATTTTCTCAACATTTGCTGAAGAAAAAAACTAGAAAAATTGTTAAGAAACCAAATGTTACACGCAAGTTAGGCTAATGACTGGTCCGACTCTGACCAGGTGGGGGCTCAGAATGCAAAGCAGCTACTAATGTAGCTGATTCTCGTCCTTTGTCTGTAACATCTTGACAATAAAGACGTTATTATTATTATTGGTTTCATTCACTGTCGCCATTAGCAGGTCTCTAATGCAGATTTAGAAAGACCATGTGAACATTTAAGCATTTTTTTCAATTTCCCAAATAAGACATATAGGATCAAATTCATATATGGATTATGTAGAAAACATATGTAACCTATATATGTAAAACATTTTCATCTGATTGTGAGTCGGAAAAACCTTTGCACCTACAAGGCTTACGCGGGAACCGCATAATCGGATTTTAAAACTTTGTCAATATTTGAAGCTTATTTGGAAATAGAAGAAACGTATAGAATAGCACCGGCAGTCTGGAAGCGAAAATCCAAAGAGTTCTTCGCCACTGCAGCGCGAGTTGTCAAAACAATTTCGTTTTTTCTCCTATTTTCTGCTTTTCCTTTTCCGCGTTGGATCGACACTTCGAGGATAGCTGCGTTCACAATCGAGCATAGTGTATTCTCGTATTCGTCGGAACGTACATACGTACATACATACATACATACATACGTTGCGTCGAAAATTGATAGCACGTTTAACGGAAGTCGAAGTACGTTCGCCCCTCACGACTTCAAATCTCATTAAAAACCTCCTCAAGAGAGAAAACAGTACGATTAAGAATGTGAGGATCTCTGGTACGATTGGCTGACGCATCGTATGGATCCTGTTCGAGGCGCAACATAGGAGCAAGTAGTGGTTGACGTGACGCGTTCTGCGAGATCGCCTTGTTAAAGACGTAGCCTATCAACGGATCATGGGATCGATACTCTGCCAGGTTTCTTTATCCTCGCAGCGTCGAGGGTGGCTATGCTGTAGTTAGTTTCAATGCGTAATTACGTATACATAAAGAGCCGACTTGAGTGCGCGCACTTAAAAGTTGAGCCGCGTATATCGAGCGGCAGCCAGGCCGCTAGGCTTCTCGGCTGCCTGTCGGGAGGTCGATGGTCCGCGCGACGCATAAACTCTAAGGTGCAGTTGCTCTAGGAGCCACCGCGCAATCCTACGTTCAATCCACCGCCGCCTTCTCTCGCGTCTTCCTCGCTTCCTTCGATTCGGTGGATTCGGCCGATCAAGCGACAACAACCATGACGACTACGACTATTACTACACAACAACGAAGGAAATAAATCGCGACGAGTTCCGTCATTTACGATAAAATTGATGGCCCATAAAGTCCTGCACTAAAATCTTTCGATTCCAAGATGGTCGCCGTCACGAGGTTGCATCATACTTGGTTGGGAGCGATCGCCAATTCTCCTCGTCGAAGTAAAACCTTTTTACGAGACACAAGAGACAGACGTAATGTATCTTTCAAGTTCGGCAAGGAGCATCATTGTCTCTCGCCTCCTCTACCTTTTATATTTTTCTTTTTCCCCCAGTCAGAGAAAGAGTCACCAAGTCAGCAGAAGTTGCAAGCAACATTGATCTCAACATTTGGACTGCCTCTGCGTCTCGAAATGTCGTTATTATGCAATGCGTCTTTTGCTACAAGTCCAGAAATCAATATAGTTCCTACGCGAACGTATGTATGTGAATCACGTGTCAAGGTGGAAAATGTTGCGTGGTTCAGTCAACGACGAAACGAGGTAGGGATAGGCGACCACATTCTGCATTCAATGTCGTCCAATTCTTAGTCCTTCGATGCTCTATTCTGGAAATGTGGAGGCTGCAAAATCGAGTATCCTGAAATATCGAAATGCCGAACTCTCGAGGTCTTACATTATATTAATACGTCGCCTGATGAGATTTCCTGAAAGGAACTGTTCCCCATAAAGTCCGGCCTTGACTATTGGAAGGAGTCTTCAGGAAAAGCCTCTCGTTCACTTTCATAGCGCAAATACTTTTATTTTTCATGGAATTTCCTTTCTTATCGTAGGTATTTCTCTTGAATTACCCGCTGCTTGAATTGAGACTATCTGGACCTCGAAACACTCCCGGGAAAATCTCAATGAGAATTGTGCGATGCATATTTCATAACCTGGAGTTCATTGTATTTCTGCTTTTTCTCAGTCCCTTGTCCGACGAGCTGCGCTGGCGCTTCGAATTTTTCACGGACCGTTCGAATGCCTGAGCGTGTTTAAGGCATAGCCTTTCCTAATCTGCGAGCGGGCGCAGTCTTTTCGTCTTCACTTCTTATTCTCTCTGCCGGTTTGGTTGCTTATTGTTAGCCACTTCGGTCGACTAATGTTGCCGCAGTCGTTTACTACTTGCACACAGCGCCGCAGCGCCACAGCATAATGTTGATGGCAGCTGCGAGACACAAAGGTCGATGCCAGTCGCTACGCTAGAACATAAGAATGGCGTTTGTACTTGTGTAATAAAAATTCGTTGAGCTGCCTCTAGAAGTTTTTGAGATAGAGTGGACGGTCCTGGTAATCCGGAAAATTCAAAGGCTCTAAACGTTTTAAGCGCATTGAGACTAGACGCATCTTCCCGTCGTCTTGTTTTGCGCAAATATCTACGTAAAGACACGAATTGCCGTAAGGAGAGACGAATTCCGGTTCTTTTGGAAAGAAGCGACAAGGCGAGGGAATTGATGGACACGGAGGAGGAAAGTCGGAAAGTCATCTCCTTAACGGGCGACCGCTAATTAACGAATCTCGAGGTTTCTAATGTCGCTAATAAAATTTACACGAAGGTCATCGACTTTTATTCTATTTCGAATAACTTCTAGAAACCAAGTGAAACCAAGTTTCCGTAGCCAAAGCGAGTCGGGACATTCATCTCGGCTTAATTATAGGCGCTATTGCCGGAGATGAAAGATTGAATTCGACGTGGTTGTGCGACGTGGCTTTCTCAGGCAGCTGCCTCGTGCGTCTTGTTGTCGGAGGATTGCCGTGGCATTGCGGAGAAGCAGACGACCCGTTGAGACAACCTTGAGCATTGAAGAAGAAGAAGTAAGAGGATTCGAGGAAAAGTATGCTTGGTATTGTAAAAAGATTGGCGTTTTATTACAGTGACGTACGTGTACACGTGTGATGATGCATATGCCAAGTGCCGTGGCGTCTTGCCCCTCTTTCTTAACAAACAATATCGTCGAGGTGTGGCCACTTTCGCACTAGCCCATATCTCCTTTCGACAAAATCTTAAGACGCGTACGCATTCGCTCAGACCATCACGCACTCTAGACCTTTTATTTATTACTAGATTCGTTCGTCGGCCAGGGATGCACGGTAGATTGGCAGGTGTCAAGGGCGACAGCATGAGAGGAAGATTCAGATGAGAACGCGAGTATGTTGGACGAACAGCGCTCTATGGCCCGAGATGATGACAGAGCCGATTCTCGGCTGATGACAGAGAAATTGGGCAAATTGGAATCAGAAGATGGAGAAGGTAGTTCCTGAAAACGGGAGTACGGGGGGAGATGTAGTCATCAGCATGTTGGCACCACTTGGCCACGAACGAAGCTCCGAGTTACAATAGTACAGTAGTGCTTCGTGGTAATAGTCGGCAAACGCGTCACACTATTCTATATATAAGTCTTTAACGCATTTCTCGCAATTTCGACTGACTTCAACTACGGCGCGTTTCGACACAGTCGCGTCTGACACAAAATCGCAATCAAACTCGATCGATGTCCGCGCTCCATTATCCTTAGCGTTACCATTATTACTACCGTTACTATTCCCGAAGTAAATTAAAGCTCGTACAAAATCACTTATATAAAATCACCGTACTTTCTCAGACTCTTCTTCGCGTCAAGGACGGGTCTCTTACCTTCACCATTTCACTTTCCTTCTCTGGCTCCATCCCTCATATCTCTTATACACGTTTAATGCCTTTTCGTTCACTTCTTTTCCTTTCCCGCTGTATTCTCCCAGCCCTATCCCACTTGACTCGCAATCCCGCTTCATTCAGGCAGCTTATCGGTGCCACCATTTTCGTTCGTCTTCTGCAGACTCTCGATGCGACGAAATGCTCCGCGACGGGATGAGGATCTACGGTTGACTACCGACAGTTTGCGCTTGCCGTTAGACGTTGAGAGACGCGTTACCCATGGTGCTTATGAAGCTGGGATGGTGGCCACTCTCCTGGCTGGCGGCTCTGGCTGCTGCAGCCTGACCAGCCTCGCCGCTCTGAATGCTAAAGTGCCTGTAGGAGATGTACTCGGGCGGAATAGGTTGCTGATCCCTCTTGATGGCTTCTCTCTGCTTCTTGACTTTGAGGTAACCGAGGACGGAGACAAGAACGATGAACACGACAAAGCCCATGCAGCAACCGACGATCAGCCCAAGTCGCCTCGTGAGGATACTGCTGACGCCTGTAACGTCGCTCACGGAGCCGTCGGTGCCAATTACGGCGCCAGGTGCTTCGAGGGTCTTGACCTCGGTGCAGCGACTCGTGGGAGAGTCAATCATCTCTGGGAAGGCGCTTGATTCAAAGACGTCACCCCTCGAGTCGCTTGGCTTCTCAATTGAACTTTCTTCGCTGTGGTCACTCATCGTAAGCCAATTCCCAAGCCCGAGGACGCATATCAAATATCGTGTATTGGAAAGAAGTTTCGAGAGTTTTACGGATCGGGCGTTCGGCTCGAGCACCTTTCCACGAACCTAGAAATCATAATGAGATATTATAAGATATTAATAAGCCGCATAGAGAGGGAGGAAGTCTTTCAACTGATGGTGCCCATTTCTACTCGACTGACTCAGTTGGACTTTCTAGCACCCATTTTGAAAATTGGCACAATTTGTCCACTCCACCGACAACGGCCAATGAAAGGAAAGTCGAGTAGAGTTCCTTAGCTTGGTAAGACGTGAGGTCGAGGAATGTTGAAATATGTTGGGATACACGCAGGCACATTTCCCGTAGCTACACTGAAAGGCCATTTGGGTGCGGATATTGCGTGATAGAAAGTACTTGGGCTCGAGTCCATTGCTTGAGGCTGAAGAACTGTGGAGGTCACCGAGGGGTTGGAGGAGCTCTGTGGACTGGTCTGACGTGCGTATATTCACGTTACCTCGTCAACACTGTCGAGCGCATGGTAGGCGACCTGGTATCCATGGAGCCCCGAGTGATTTCGGCTTTGCCACGAAACGAGGACCGAGAACGGCTGTATGTCTTGTATGGCGAGTTTTAAGATCAACGGAGCTGAACAGAAGGCGTGCGGGTCAAGGTCCAGGAAAACGAGTCCACGAAGCTCCGGGGGCTGCTCGCATCGCAGCAGTCCGGTCTCCATGTCCTTCATCCCTCCAATTCCAGCGGCCCTGTGGCGTCCAACGCCGCCGACTAGTTTCTGATGATCGCGCAACCATTCCCATAACTCCTGAGACTCGCAGCCGCAATGTAGAGGATTCTCTGAGAAGTGAAAGCTCGTGGTGAGGCGTGAGAATAAATATGTTGCCGATACACTAGTATACAGGGATAATAATATAATTTCGGAATGATAGTATTCGCTCAAGAGAAACTGACCTTCGGCTCGCAGACTTCGGATCTGGGTCTCGAGGGGACGAAAAGCGTTCAAAGGTAGATTCTCCAGGTAATTTCTGCTGAGGTCGAGGATCCGCAACTTCTTGAGAGGCCTGAATGCATCCGAAGATATTGAAGAAATCCAGTTTCCGTAAAGGTGAAGTTCTGCGAGGCTCTCAAGATGCTGAAAAGTTCCCTTCCGGACGGTGCCGATCTGATTGTAGGATAGGTCCAGGACCTGAAGGTCCTTCAGATCTGGAGGGAAATCCTCCAGCTCCTTCAGCCGATTGTGGGTAAGGTTGAGTAAGCGCAGATGTTCGAGACCCTTGAGTCTCTCCTGCGGAAGCAGGTCCAGCTCGTTCAAACTGAGGTCGAGCGTCAGGAGCTCGGGAAGGGCGCGGAATGCGCTCGGCGAGACTCTCGATATCCTGTTACTGCCCATGAAAAGGTGCATCAACGCCGGGAAGGCTTCGAAGTCCTGGCTCGTGACTATCGTCAGATTAGTCCCGGATATGTGAATTTCCCGTAGAGCCGGGTAGCTCGCCTCGGAGCTGATCTCGTGGATCCTCGAGAGAGGATTCGCGGTGAGGTTCAGCCAGCCGAGACTCGGGATGTTCTGGGCGGAGAGAGCGAGTGCAGGGATCTGTCGGAATCTGTTCCCTGCCAGTTCTAGTTTACGCAGAAGACTGGAGCGTCGAAAGAAGTTGGCTGGTAGAGCCGTAAGGTGATTGTGGCTCAGGTCGACGGAAAGAAGTCGTGAGAGATTAGCGGCAGCGAAATCGGAGAGAGACCTTATGCCGTTGCCGCGCAGGTCCAGTTCCTTAAGGCCGACGAGGCCGTTGAGACGCGAGGCGTCCACTCGAAGGATCGCGTTGTTCGCGAGAGAGAGTATCTCGATGGTGGTGGCGTTTCCGAAGACGTCGTAAGGCACCTCCTGGAAACGATTCCCGTCCAGCTTCACTTCCTTCAATCCATCCAGCCCGATAAAGAGAAATCCGGGCAGCGACTGCAGGAGGTTATTGCTCAAATGAAGCTTGCCGAGATTCTTGTTCTTCAAGAATAACTCGGCGGGCATCCGGTGAACCTGTCCAGCGTCCATGGTCAACTGCTGCAGGGACGGCAGACCGTCGAGGGAGTCACCGCTTATCTGGCTGAAGTTGTTATAGGAGATCCGAAGAACACGAAGCCCAGGTATGTCGAGGCGATCAAGAGCTGCGGCCGTCAAATGGTTGTGCTCCAGGTTGAGCTCGTAGAGGTTGTTCAGTCCGCGGAAGGCGCCGCGTTCGATTACAGTGACCGTGCAATTGCGCAAGTTTAAGGTTCTGATTGGCAAACCTTCCTGAAAGATACTGTCGTGAAGAACGCTCAGGTGGTTGTTGGCAAGGTCCAGGACCCGAAGTCTCTTAAGAGCCGTAAGCGCATACGGATCGAGACGGCTCAATCCGTTGTCCTGAAGGTAGAGCTCCTCCAGCTCGTGGAGTTCCGAGAAGGTCCTGACTGTCACGTGAGTCAGTCGATTCATGCTCAACTCAAGAAACTTGAGGGCCTGCATCGGCTGGAAGGCTGTGTCCTCGATCCGCGAAATCGAGTTGTTCGTCAGATAAAGACGTTCGACGAGGAGAAGATCGCGAAAGAGCGGCGCCTGAAGACGCGTCAGCCGATTGTGCCCGAGCCACATGATGCGCACCGACGCCTGTCCGCGCAACGAGTCGTTGTGGAGCACACCCAGCCCATTATTATCCAATTGGATCGAGACCAGGGAACTTCCGGGCGAATTTCCATGGCCGTTTTCATTCCCGTGGCCATTTCCATGTCGCTCGGGATCGTTCCCGGAGACCTGAAAGACGTCGCCGAGAACAGCGAGGAGGTTGCCCTGAAGGTTCACGTGTTGAAGGCTGTGAAGGGAACGAAGGGCGCCTGTCTCCATGTCGGTGATTGCGTTGTTCTGAAGGTGAAGCTCCAAGAGGGAGGGCAACGGCGAGAAGACGCCTCGCTTCACCTCGGCAATCTGATTGTCTTGAAGGCGCAGCTCGCGAAGTTGATTCGCCCTGGCGAATGTCCCGACCTCAAGCTCGCGGATGCTGTTTCCGTCGAGCGAGAGAGAGGAGAGCCTCTCGCAATGTTCGAGAAAGTCACGTGGCACCCTCTCGACGTAATTGCCACTGAGATGCAGTTGCGTGAGTCTGCCGAGAGTCGCGAGGCCTCTCGCGTCGACGCGTCTTATTGCGTTCTGCTGAAGGTAGAGGACCGACAAGCTGGAGCTTCCGGCAAAGGCGTCCGCTGGAATTTCGAGGATGTTATTTTCAGCGAGAAACAGCTCCTTCAGCTCAGGCAGCCGAGAGAAGACGCCTCTGATGTAATGGATGTGATTATGGCTGAGGTCGATCGACCGTAGCTTCTGGTTCGCCCGAAATGTCGCTACATCGAGGAAGACGATCTTGTTGTGGCTGAGGTCTATCGACTCGAGGTCGATCAGCGATATGAAGGCATCCTTATCGACGGACTCGACCGCATTGTAGTAGAGGGAGAGCGTTCTCAGGGAGGGACAGCAGCGAAAGCAATTGAGAGGAATTGCCTCGAAGTTGTTGCTACTCAGGTCCAAGAAGTTGAGAGCCTCGAGGCGCGAGTACCCATCCTCGGGTAGGTGGGAGATCTCGTTCCATGCGAGCCTGAGCGAGGTCAAGTGTTCCAGTCGTCTGAGTGCTGTCATCGGGAACATCCTGATCTTGTTCTCCGCGAGGTCCAGATCCGTCAGTGTGCTCTCAAGACCGGCGAACGCGTACTCGGATATCTTGCCGATCTGGTTCCCTTTGGTGTTCAGTTTAATCAAGGAGAGTCCGTAGAAGCAGTAGCTGGGCAACTCGTGGATGAGGTTAGCTTCGATGTCGAGAGCCGCCAGCCGGCTTAACAATGCAAGGGCCTTCTGGGGTACTTGCGTCAGTTTCCCGGAGACCAGTCCCAGGGACTCGAGACTGGAGCTCAGCGGCACGAACGCATCTTCGCTGATCTCGCGGATCGCCGAATGGGAAATCTGTAGATGTCGGATTCTGCTGCCGCCCGGAAACGCAGCTCCACGTAACTCCTCCACCTTTCGGTCCAGCTCATAGACACTCAGCGACTGCACCACCGCACCTGCGACACAAACAAGTCCCACCTTCGAGCCCGTTCATCTAGACACCGGGATTCCACTCTTCCTGGAGGTACAATAAGGTTAGGAGTCCTGCAAGTTGGTGGGTCGGGTGGTCAGACATTTTCAAGGAGAGGAGGACCAAGGTACCTTGTCACGTGAGTTTAATACCTTCGGAACCGGCGACGCTCGAGACGCCAAGTAGAGCGACTCGCAGGGACTCCTCGGTGGCGCCAGCACACTCAAGAAAAAGGCCGTCCTCGAAGTTGTAGCAGGGGCAGCCAGGTATCGATTCCGGAGGCGGGCACTCTGCGACTTTGGCTTCTCCTTCCTGTGCCGCGACGCACGCGGCCAACAAGACCGAATAAATAATTCGGATACCGGCGCGTGTCCGCCACCTTCGCCTGCTACGTGTCCGACTCGTTCGATTCGTTCGACACGCTCGACCCGTTCGCCCCACCCGGTTTGCCATGCTCCACCACATCGTCGCACTTCTCTTCTTCACGATGATCGTACTCGGTGCTCAGCCACCTCATCCCCTCTTCGCTTCAGTTGTCACTTCATCCTCCTGTCCTTCCCTGAAAGCACAAGAAGAACATCGATGACTTCGGCGCTTTCAGAATTCGAATGTGACTTGCGACAGGACTGAGCCGAGATGTTCATTAAACCAGTAACGTTTCCTTTCTCTTTCTCACATTTTCCTCTGCCGTCAGTGCCCTACGAAAATTTAATTTCCAAGCTGGAGCTACGGGAAGGTCGGATTAAATCGTTGCGGCCTTCTCGGAAACCGTGCTCGCTAATGAAGTGTGCCTAAATTTAAAAGGCTGCCACTTGAGTTCGCTACTCCCTTTCTCGGCTAGCAGCGACATTAGCATCAGCAGCAGCAGCAGTCCGGCAGTAGGTATTAGCATTAGCAATAGAGGCAGCGGTGATGTTCGTAGCAGCCGTGGTAGCTGTACCCAGAGGGCTCTCCAACAATCCTACAACCGTCTACCACATTGCACGTAGAGCTCGCGAATTTAAATAAGAGAGACGACGGCAATGAGAATGCAAATGGCTGCACGCCAAGCTGAGCTTCTGCATGTTCTGGGACAGGATAAGCCTATGAGGTTACGCTCAGCTGTTCACCTGACTTGCTAGTCGGGATCCTTCTTCACGGTGGACAATCGATGCCCGATGCTCGACCAAGTCGACTCGAACCAATTGTAGTTGTAGCTGTGGATCAAATTCACGGGTGACGCGCATCTCGCCCAGGACTTGGTGACGCCAGGCTCAGGAAGATGGAGGTGATCCTCGAGTCTTTCCTTCCTTCTAAAGTTGGGACCTCCACTCCCTGTGTATCCGACCTCAGCGACATACCATACATACATACGTAGATATATAATCTGCTCAGGACTAGAGATTGCTCACGGAGAGGCAGCTCCCAGTGCGGCAATAAATCCCGAAAATAAAAAAAAGCTAATTTTGCGAATTGAACGCCAGTAGTCGGCGAATGACGAAGAACGGTTGGATTTATGAAAGCCTCGTGGATTCCCTCATATTTCAAGAGGCGTTTAACCTTTGGGGCTACCCCCAACGAAATACGAGCCTACGAAATAAGGAGAAAGTTATTTCCCTTGGCACCAGCGTGGAGGACAGTGGATGAACCTCAGGGATCCGCGAAATCACGTCGCGCCGATTCTCCATTGAAATTGACACACTGTCTCAAATTCTATTGAACCCTTTGTCGAATTTGTCGAATTCACCGAATAATTCACTCGAGTAAGAAGACGGACGTTTTGCTTACCAAGAGCTTTGAGAAGCGCGCTACCGTGTGGCCCTGTTCACTTGGATAATGTCTTTTTGAGGACGTAAGATGCGTGTTGCCTCGAATACGATTGCGTGTTACGAACTTCACGGAGACGCAACTTGAACGTTGAAACTTTCCAAAGAGACCATCGACAAACGCAACTTTTTCTTTTCTTTCGTAAAATCTTGAGAATGTGCCAGCTCGCGTACACTCGTTGTGAATGTCGCTCGGCTGATACGCAGCAAGGGAACCGAAGCTGGTAGTGTGCGTGAGTCGTGAGTTGGATTTCTCACTCGACGAAACCGCTGCCGAAATATAAAAATCCCCTGGTACACGAGAACTAGAAGATGGATACAGAGCAAGGCCGAGCGGGGGATGCTAGCGCTGGTGGTTTCAGTTCCAGGGGTTGGTGCGGATGTGGAGGAGGCTCTCCGCAGAATCGATGACGCGCGCCCCGTGCTTCTTCCCTTGTTCCGCTGACTTTCCTCGTGCAATAAATTTACGGCTTGGCGCCAGCTGCAATATCTTCTACGGGCGGCACGTGACCTCCGTATAAACTGTCCTAGGTTCAATCCTAACTGACTCGAACCCTTTAATCCTCTCTTAACAACTTAATCTAAAGAGCGGCGGTGGCAGGAGGGGCTGGGGGGAGGGGAGGGGGGCAAGGGGAATTTGGGCAACTTTTATTCTTTCTCGGTCCTGTGGATAATTTGATAATATCACTATTTGCCATTCGCATTCAAGTCACTCTACTTATCGAACTTTGTGAATTCGTAGAAAAGTTACTTGCGATTACATTAATGACAATAACAATGATCGTGTTCGATCTCAGAAGTTTCGCGAAGGGAATAGTCTCGTCGCCCGGCCGAGAGATCGAAGAAACGAAACCTAGTTACACGCCGATAAGCCTTGGTGGCTTTCCAAGTGTCTCGCGAGCTGCTCCTAATGAATTTCAAACAAGGGACTAACCGGCCTGAATGCACACGGTGAAGATGCCTGCTCGCACGCGCTACTTGGACCGATAAAAATAATCTCCTCTGCTTATCTTGAGTCTTTTGGTTTTCTGGCTTAATACATATATTGTAGTACAGGCATAGGGAGCGCCGATCCAACAGCTGTCGCTACAGGGTCAATGGGCTCGGATTGTTTTCGGTCTGATTGTGAGAGGCAAAAGCACGAGGGCGAATGACGAGGAGAGTCGGTGTCGCCAAGCTTGAAAATTGATTTAATCGCGAAGAGGAGGAGGACGAGAATCGCGGAGAAGCTGCAGGATTTCACTGAAGTGGTGGCCGCGGGTGTCAAGGAGGCGGTTCGTACTGCGCATCGTTTGTTTTCGCAAATTATATGTGTCTTACTCCCGTCCTCCTATTTCTTGACGTCAACGACTTTACCCACTTTGCTGATTAAGGATTGGTGGGAGGTAAATGCTGCGGGCCTCGTATTTTAAAAGTCTTATCGGGAGCACGATATTTCAGTTACGTCTCGTTCCCCCAAGGGCCGATAGTTTGGTAGGTTTAACAGCAATATTTGCCACGTTTCCATTTCGTGATCGACAGGCTCTTGCGAGTACAGCTAGAAAGAGGAGTCGCGCGATTCACCTGAATTACGCTTGTCTGGCTCGTTGGCGTTTTGCGCAACCTGTGCAGGGAGGAACTGATTAATCCTCGTTAGGTTAGGTTAGGTTAGGTTAGGTTAGGTTCACGTTAGTTGCCCTCCGCGACAGGTCCCACGTACTTCTGTATACTCGACAGCTCCCTCTTCTCTTTGTCCGACTGCTTATTCTATCGAGTCCGTCCAATCGTACGCGTTAGCCTGGGCTCTTGACTGCCTGCCCAACTTCAAGGTACGTAAATTATCGCTGTTAGACATTATCCTAGGAATGGAAAATAGCGTTGTTTGCCAAAACCGAGTAAAAGAACAGCACACGATAACGGCTGAGATCACGGAATGACGGAAGGCCGAGGTCACGTTGATAGTCCGCATTCTGTCGGTGCCATCGCGAGTCAACACAGCTGGAAACGACGACAAGTCACGAGGCGTTAGTTGCGACTCTGGAAAAGGGCTGGCACGCGAAAATTCCTTGATCATCGAACTCGGCCAGTTCTTGGGAAACTCGCAAAGCCAATGAGTGCACGGAGCGAAGGTGAATGCGCATACGTGAAAGAGTGGAGACGAGGAGACGGAAATGCCTCGATCTCTTGGATGGTTTTATTATTAGCTGCCGGGAGAGAAAGAGGCTGCACGTAGAGGCGGCCGCTCCTAGAGAGTCGTCACCCCGAGTTCATGTGGCGGACGCTAGAGAAAAGCGGATGAAAAAGCACGTGGTGCGTCGTGCGCAGACTGAATGGTTGGCTGGTCTCGTACCTTTCTCGGCAGTGCGTTTTAATTATATCCACCACGAACCAACCGACCCAGGGGCCCTTCGCTGCTCTTAAGTCTGGTAGGCCATTAGGGCCGAGGTTATTTCTACTAATTATTTTAATAACGCATAGCCACAGAGTATCTGTTATGAAAAAGGAGACGAAATACTAACTCGTGAATATACACCGAGATTACACCGGCACAACGAGAGCATCGCTGCAATCGCACACTCTCTCTTATTCACACGTACATAATAAACACGCTACTTATCGTGGGCAGCGATCTGTGCATTACTCGCCTTACGTTTTTAACCATACATGCGATTCAGCAATATTTCACTAAACGCTGAAAAGTTACTATACATATACTACTCCGTAGATACCTAAGAGATGGGATTTGCCATTTCTCGTTCGCAACAAAAGATTGACTCGATCATATTTCTTCTTCTTCTTCCTTCCGTGTGCAAAGATCCGTTTGAAAATGTGGGATTCGTCGAACGAATGGAGACGTCCCTTCAGTCGTTTGTAAATAAGTGTTGCGTGCAAAGAGCCATGAACTCGACGTTGTCGCGGCAGGTCTAACCGATACGGTGCTACCGCGTCGCGACGTCGCTGGAACGATTGCCGACGAGCAATCACCATACCGTGTGGCGACAGGTGCAACCTGCGACCAAGAGAGCCTGCTGCACCTTTATGTTTGTCGACCTAGTCCACTTGAGTTACATCGCTTATCGAAGAGATTCTTTACAGAGATAGATTACTGTTCAGCTTACGAGACGGAGCGGCAAAGTACACGGAGAGCGGAAGACTTTTTTTTTCATCCAAGGAAACGCTTCTCCGAAAGTTTTACGATCACGAAGGAGCAGGCTGCCCTGAGCTTGTCAAATTTCATTTGATTATGCATCTCGCGCGGGAGAATCGTCACGTCCTCGTCAACGATTCTCGAAACAAGCGACATCTTTGGAGCTGAGATACACGAGGTGCGTTCTTTTCCCTCTTTTTGCAAAGCACCCAGATCAAGGGGCTCGTGCAAATATCGATAAAATCCAGCGAATTGCGAAAGTTACTATATCGGAATTACATTAGCTTCCTTTAAGCACTTAGCCGAGAATCACGTCTCCCGGAGGTTCAGCTATCTACGGCCCACAATTGTTTTGCACGTTGGGGTCCACGCGACCGCCGATCGAGATAGCTGAACATGGCGCGAAAGCCAGCGAGGCGGTTGGGAGGCGACAAAGCTCGAGAGTCTAGCTACGAGCGGAACAGTAAGGACGAGGGAAGAAGTAAGACGAGAATGATCTAGGAGTATTTAATGGCGTCCATCAAGTTCAGTCCCAATCAGAAGTACGTACGATTGACACGGATCCAGGATGTTTCTATGCCGGTCGCTCGTACTCACGTCAGCCGAATACTTATGGCGACAGCTACCTCATAACTTGGATCATCGTCGTCACGCTGGTACGAGTCCTCGCGGACGCTGATGCCGATGCAGTCATCACTGCCTGCGGTAAAAACTAACACTCCGTACTCATTTCTTCTTAACTCTCGCATTCGACAAATAAAGTAGAGCACCTATCGATGGCTCGTGCGACAAAGCTTTTACTTCTCTCTCCGTCTTGCTCGTTGTCCTACTTCCTCTTGCTACTACTTCTGTTAACTGTATTTTGTTAAACGTTACGTCGCCATGTCTACTCCATCGCTCTGCCGGGGGGCCAAGCCCGAGAGCAAATAAATTGTTCTCTCTCCATCTTTCCAATTACTCGTAGTGCGAATTGAACCTAACCTGCCTATCTGCGCTTCCCTTCTCGCCGTTTCTCGTGCCTCTTTGCCTCTCATTATGGTTGGTGGTTGTCGACCGCTCGCCCATCATACGAGGCTGCCACAACCGCGTCAACACTTATCGTCCATCGATGTTTCTTTCATCTGCCGCTGATCTTATTGACGTCATTCCGAATTCAAGTTGGATCCTCCGCACTTTTCTCCTTTCGATTAAATCAATCATCGAATCAACTGTTTCGAGACGAAACCAAAAGCGAACTCGCAAAGAACACAGCTCGAGCGACAGCCAATTCCAAAGTCAGCGCGAGAGCACGAATGACTCGTCTTCGAGTATTCTCACTATTTGCGTGGCAGCATTGCCATTCGAAGAGTAAGATCCGCCAGACTCGCCAGACTCGCCAGATTCGCCAGGGTTGCCAAGGTTGCCAGCAGCCAGTGCGCTTGAGCGCGCACCAATCACGCTGAGTGCACATTTTTCAACCCTCCGCCGCCTCACTCTCAAACCTCCACTCGGCAAGGCCTTCCTCTCCTATTTCTCTCGCATTTCTCTTTCACTATCTCCTTCTGTCCATCCACGGAGGAACGACGAGGCACATACACACGGATAAGACACAGACGCACGAATGCAGCATCAACTCCCTCGTTGCCGCCGACATGGATCAGCGGAACTCGTTGCATATTCAATTTTTCTCTCATCTTTCTAGCAGCCGAAGGGAAGCTGAAAGACTCGTCTTATTCGCTGCGGAATAAAGGATAATTCAGTGCGCGTCTTAATTAACTCGACTGAACTCAAGCAACTTAACCCCGTCCTAACCTAATTCGACTTGCAGCTTTTCGTTTCCGGCCATAAATCTCTTTCTTCGAATTAAAAGTATACGTGTACACGTATGGCTGAACAAACGAACGGGACAGTCCAGAAAGCCGGCGAAGTCGGGTCTTTGCAAGTTAGTCGGAGATTTTCGTAAAATCCCAGTGAAAAACTCGAACGGCTATCACGGAGCTCTGCTGGACCATCGCAGCTGTCGCTAACCAAGTCGATGCGCCGCTGCCGGGACAAGGGACAAGGGACTGTGTATCCTCGTAGGATCGGTCCGAGAAAGTCGGCGAAACTCGACAGTGGCGTTACAGTCGGCATTGCCCTTGCCTCGTTAGGTCGAAGCTTCCGCGTTAATTCAGTTCGAAATGAAATATCCTCGACGAACTGTGGGGGATGATGCCTGGAGCTCGCGATCTTACAATGCGCTTTGGCGTTGGCGTCTGAGGATTTCTCAAGTGTGAGAATAGCCGCCACGCGTTGCCTCGGTTCATACCAATGCAGACGCTCATCATTCCTTCTTCGGGTCTTTCTCTACTTGATCTCGCGTAAATTTTAAAGTGGCATACTGTCATTTTCTATCTTTCGTTTGGGCGATTGCCGACATTTGTGACTCGTCTCGACACTGTCGAAATATTAAATGGCCGGCCGATACATAACATTAGACGTTAGCGGGAAAACGAGGACGGAATGTACATACGTATACTATACATATAGGTAGATGACGGATGATTTGCGGCGGGTCGAGGATGACTGTGGTAATGGCGAGAAAATGGTACAACGAAAGACGCATTCGGTTATCACGATGGCAATACGCCTGAACTCCCCCACGCGCACCGGTGAACATCCCCGGCTCCGATGTAAACTCCAACTGTGCACGTCCATTCCCCCTGGAACACCCTCTTCGTGCACGTGGTAGTAGCTGGTTTTCGAGGAGGATGGATGGAGAAGCGGCTCTTTGAGCGTGACGTGGGCTCCGAGTAGCAATCAGTTATGTCAATTGGGCCCACCAAAGTAATGAATGGTAATTGGGCCAGAGTGGGCCAAGTGCTTACAAGGGTATGTCGGCTGCACCCTCGGTGTTTCGTGCAGCTCTCGGGACTGTCCGCGGTGGCCGCTCAGTCTCTAGAACCAGAGTGTAGAACGAGCCATCTCCTCTCCTCGACCCTCCGCTCCTTCCATCGCGGCAACCGCTTCCATCGGTACTTAGCGTTCGATCAATTTCGTTCGACATTAACGTTTCGGCCATACAGGGACCTGATCTTTTTCCCGTTTCGTTAAATCAAAACCGAATGTACGACTTCAGAGTCGCTTCGCAAGACTGAACGTGTCGCTGTCGTCTTGAAAGAGCCCATTTCAACTGGTGCAGATTCGAGTTCTAGATTGGAAGTCAAACTACCGGATTCCCATGTATTCTGTATCGCCCAAGTTCTTGACACTTCAGCAAAACTAATTAAAGTAATTAGCATTGGACTTGCAACAAGCTCTCTCTCTCTCTCTCTCTCTCTCTGCACATCGTCTACGTGCACATCGTACTTGGTAATTACGCCCTTGCTGCATCCCAGCTGCCAACTTCGGTAATCGCATTCACTGCTTCACGCCAATCGCACTAACAGCCGCGTACACGCACGTACGCGAAAGCAAATACTCTCGGCGTGAGCAGCTGTACGCGCGAGACAAGTCGTCGCGGGAGAATCGACGTTGCTTGACGTGTTGTTCGCTATGGCCGAGCATCGAGTATCTCGTCGCCGCGTTCAAGTGCTTCAATGGGAGCTGCGGGCGAATCGAATGTGCGACACTGGCGCACGCACGCTTGTCTTTCATTGAAATTGTTATCTCCACTGCGCGGCCAATGCCGAGTGTCCAGTAGCAAGTACAGTTCGTTAAAATGGAATCAAACAGAGGAAATATTTGGCCTGCAGCAGGTGAATTTTGAATTGGTCTTGTTTGTTGTTGGTCCGCACTGGTTGGTCAAGCGCAGCTGTTCGGATCCATCGAGATACTTCGCACCACGCTTAGGCGACGCGGACTACATACGTGGACCTTGCCACAACCGTGTTTTCCCTCGCTACCTTCCTTGTCGCTTCGCAGCAATCAAACTCCTCCGACAGCCTATTCTGGACTATATTTGTCTTGGGCTCGAAGGCGCGCGTCGTCATTTGCCGCTGGGAGCTTGCAACTCTTGCGTCGACGTGAATTCCAAGGAAAACGAATTTCTTACAGCAACGTATCGGCCCCTCGATCATGAGATTTGAAAGCATTTGGCTCGCCTCGTGCTCGCCGTAGAATGCGAGCACACGATGCTTGCCTGTCGGCGGGCAACCGGACGACATCGACGAACGAGGAAACGGCTTTGGCAGCACACTGCCGCTCTCGGCCGAGGCCCAGCATGCACCTCGAGGGCTTGCGACATTCTTGACAACACAAACAGTCGGGTTTCAAGTTTCCACCTGATCGAGACGAATGCCAATCAGTTGGATGGAAGAAAGTCGAGTGAAGCGAGCTGAAGTGACTCCGAAGAAGTGAGGCTACGGACGCGAACAGCGATCCTCCTGAGAGGCCGTTATTTCAGCCACTTGTGCCACGAATATAGGTAACGAATCTCTTTTTTACGACTATGGCTTGGTAAATGCATTTCTATAGGTTGGATGGATTTCAGGAATTTCTGCAGTCACTTAATCCCGACGAGATTGCGAGAAAGGCGTTGAAATATATCGTTGGAACTATATTTCACAAGCGCGTGATTACAATGACGTACCTTCTTAAGAATTCTCGACAGCTCGATCCCGACGCCATCACCCCACGACGTCCATTCACGTCCTGAAAAGGCAAAATGCAATAAAATATAAAATCGGTGCATCGAGTCGACGCAAACAAGAGCGTCGTTGACAATGCTCGATCTAGTACGATTAACAGTTGGACAATCCAATCGTCCGATTAATATGAAAAATATTTTCGTTACTAGCAAGTTTTTTCATCGTTTCTTCAGTCGGAAGAATCATGATGATCGGCGATCATTCAACTTGACTAATGGAGGCGGCTTTTTGAAATTCGTCGATACTCGGTCAGTGCTCCTACGAAGACACTGAGTGATTCTTTGGTTTTGATCTCGAAAACAATGAGACGTTTAACGGGCACACGTCGTATAGTGACGCTGATGAGAATCGTTGTAAAATTCTCGGAATGTGAAAGCTGTCAGAAAATCGTAAAATGTATCTGCGTACCTGCGCTCCATAATAAAATCGGGTTTCGCTTAGCAAGCTTTCCGAATCCTTTATTAAATCCGTAAATCCGCAAATCCGCAAATCCGAAAATCCGTAATTCCAATTTTATTCGAGGAATCAATGGTCGACCGCTGCGGAAGTTGGTGTGGCTCCCAGTGAGCCCGAGCGTGCGAGCTCTCTGGCCCGGGCTCAACAGGAACTTTTCTACTTCTCTCCTCTTGAATGTATAACTCGCTAGTGGATTGTTCCAATAAGCCTCTACTGCGCTCCGAAGATCCGAGAAAATGCCTATAGTCTCGAGGGTGGAAGACGCAAAGTGTGAGATAACGAGACTCGGCTTGTGTGTAGGGTCAGGGTAAGTTATGCAGTCGGGAGCTGCTCTTTCGAGCTGCTGACGGTGTGCTTACTGCCGCTTACCAGAGCTTACTCCAGGAGCGGCATTTGCCTCTCGCTGCGCTCGCGCTCGCCTCGTTTAGCAATGATTACGCGACTCGGGTGGACGCCCGCGCCCTGAGCACAATCGTAAAGAGCAGCTAGCCTCGGCGATGCACTCTTTTATTTTTATTAAAAGTCAAACTGGCACTTGCGTCCAAATGGAAATAGTTCGGCAGTTGGGCGAAAGAGAAAGAAGGTGGCCGATGCCCGCTTCCAGTTGGGTTTACGCAAGCCCAAGTTTTTGTCCTTTGCATTGCTCGAGTCAAAATTCATTTGCGCAGGGTGAAACTGAACACTCACTGTCTTTGACCCTTTCGCACGCCAGTCGGGAAGGAAACGGCTGACTTGACACGAGCTGTCGTCGTCTTTCTTTCTTTCTTTCTTTCTTTATGCCGAAAGACCTTTCGTCATTCATGAGATATGTTAGCAGCGTCACAGGCACCGCTGGTACCAACGGGAAGCACTACGTTCACCGTCACACCACCACCGAAAATACTGAAACGTTAGACGAGGATCAAGATTTCAATGTTTGCTTAAAGTTAATCACAATTTTGTCTTTTTTATTAATGCACGGCTCTTTGACACGCGCAGGGTTATTCAATGTATAACATATGCACTCCTTGAGGTTCGTTCTAGTATAGAAATCAAACAAGTGCAAATACACTACCAATTGTATATCGTAGCACCAGCGGGGAGGATGTTGCACGACGCTGATCGATGCGAAATGAACAGAGATCGGTTAAAACGAAAATAGAAAAAGCGCGCGAGTATCGTCGTTTACGGGTTTTGTTGCGGCGATTCATCGCGATTAAAATTCTTATCGAGAATTCCTTTAAAAACCTTAAGAGCTTTACTGGAACTTCTATTGTTTCGCTCAGCTAGGCTGCCGTCAAATTGACACTGCTGCCTCGAGATCGATTCGATGCTCAATCGATCCTCGTTCGATATCGCGGCTCCGGACAGCGACTGCTCCTTGACTGCCGCCTCGTTGCTCGATTTACTCTGTGCGGCAGGGCGCTCGATCAGCCGGGCTAACACAAAGCACAAAGCACAAAGCAGCCTGAGCACTCGGAGCACTCTGCAGCACGGTAGACGAGCTTTGATCGGTCAACGTAAGGCAGTCACTGATGCCCCCGGAAGTTCCGAGATTTCCCGGCATATCCGATTGGATGACGACAGACAGCGCAGTGCAACGTGGAGCAAAACCCGTGTCGATCTTCGACCTGCGCTTAGTTTGCATGAAACTGAACATTTCTGTGCGCAGAGGTACGGCGCTCCGACTATTAGTTCGACGCTTAATATAACTCCTGCCGAGTGACTTGAGGAGGAACATTGCGCGACAGCTGGCGCAACTTTGAACGGATTGCTTTTCTGTGCTGCAGAGATACGGGAGATGGGAGCAGCGAGGGGTCCGTCAGGAAATACAAAAGGAAAAAGATGGCAAGTCACAGGGATAGAGAGAGAGAGAGAGAGAGAAGGAAGGCCGGAGGAAAGGCCAAAAATAGGCAGCGCAACGCGTCTTCCTTCCTTCCGGAATCCCTAGTTCGTGACTCGAGCTTCCTTCCTCCGCCGAGCGATTTGTATTTGTCGCAGCCAGCCTCTGCTCCACGTTCCGAACTTCGCCGAGATATAACGTCGAATCTTGCTCGTTCGTCTCGGGACTTTCGGCAGTTTTGACGTCAAATGCTCCATTAGTTACATGCATTCCGACAGCGCACGAGACTCGAATGGCAGAATCGCAGTGCGACATGCGTCGCCGCGACTCGGTGGTCTTTCTCAGTTTTCAGTATCGGTCACGTCGAAACTCCACGAGGCCCGTAAATCCTTGGCTACGTGCTGCTTTATCAGATGAATCGGACAAAGACGCGGAACAAGACTCGACAGGACACGTTAACACGGCGTGCAGTCTCTTTCCAACCTCGTGCATTAATTTCCATCCACGTGTGGTTACGTGCGATTCAATCTGAAATTCGGTTGAGTCGGCCTGGCAAGAACGAAGGTGGAGCCGAGTTGCGGGACAATTTGCTCGGGACAATTTCGCGCTCGGATAATCGGGCGCCGCCGTTCCCATCCCTACCCGTTCCTCCCCGTTCCTCCCCGTTCCTCCCCGTTCCCCCCGTCCGTCCGGCCGCCACAACCCACGGACCGTTCCTTCTTCCTGCAAGGCCTGCTGCGCACCTCATCCCAATTAAACTTATCAGTGTATTCGGAAGAATCGATC
The DNA here is from genome assembly GCA_030142615.1 of Syrista parreyssii. NCBI lineage: Eukaryota > Metazoa > Arthropoda > Insecta > Hymenoptera > Cephidae > Syrista > Syrista parreyssii. Next base: position 596,819 of record JARQTG010000191.1, read on the forward strand.
AACAAGACGTGCCTCATCCTTTCTCAAAGTTCCAGCAATGAAAGGACAATGTCGAAGGGAGGCCGCAAGCGGAGATGCTCTCGGCACTTCAGGACGTGCGCGCACCGCAGCCAATCTGTCTTCCCTCTTGTCCGTACGTGCCTGCACCGCCCTATACATTCCTACATATTCACACGGGTATATTTGTACACGCGAGTCCAGTGTCACTGGACGCAGCAGCGATCGATTCTTCAATTCGGCTGATCGCTTTTTCAAAGTCACGAATAAAATATCCTGGCCCATTTAATCTTCTCTTTCCAGGTGGCACCTTTCTCCCTTTTTCTTCTTCCGAAACTCCTGAACTTTCTTGATCTTCGAGACCCTTTTCCGTGATGTGAGCCGTGCTATAGATTGCTATATTCTCCTTTTAATTTAGATCTTTGCTTCCTGGTACAACCGCTCCTGGGCATAAACTCAATATCCGCAGTCCGATATATCTCCGTTTCTCTTGACAATTGTAACTTTTCTAGACGGATGTACCTGCGGCAGACTACACCATCCGAGCAAGCAGCGTCTACGTCGTACTCGGCAATAGCTTACAGAAAGGACAGACGGACGGACGGACGGACGGACACACACAAACACACAGAGAGAGAGAGAGGCGACACAAGAGGTCGCTGTAATGAACGGGGCGAGACCTCGACATCTAGGTCAAGCGGCACCGACGCATAGCTGCGCCATGCACACTGGTCGGAGCTTCCACTCTGCCGAAGGTTCCTGTCCCGTTTAACTGCAAACGAGGATAGCTGCGTTTTTAACGATCGAAAAGACCAAAAAGATCGTTGAATTGCACTCTTACAAGAGTATTGAATGAAAAATAAATTGAGAGGCGACGCAGTTGTATTATCAAGAGAAGCTTCTACGAAGAAATAAGATACACCGAGAGAGAGAGAGAGAGTAGCAGGTCGGAGCGCAGGATTCGATGTTGTGAGGTTTTTCCTTGGCGAATCAGAGTATCTCGGTCCAGGCAATAGAGACTGCGCGCTGCCGTGATCGCGTTTCTCCCGCTCGGTTCACAGAGCTTTCCCTCGAACTAATTCCATGGAGACCTCAATGCGCCGAGTTGGATTCAAAAGACTTTCAAAGTCAAGCAGCTGCGCCTCGATGTCGTCCAGAGGCGGTTCGAGTATCGAGGACATCCTGACAATGGCAAAGGATGGCAATGTCATTCCTCTTTGGCTAGAGTCGCAGATGGGGCAGTTGCCACAGTAAAGCAGCAAGTTGCCTCATCGGGAGAGGAATTCTCGTCGACGCGTCTAAGCGTCTCGACGCTTCAAGCACACAGGGACCACCGGAAGACAAAGGGAACGGCGAACTGCAACGGTCAGGACGCCATTTTCATCGTCCCTATTGTCTTCGGTACCGCTTTCACAATCAGTCCTCGTCTTATCGGTCCCGATCTCAATGTCGACTCTGTCCTTTACCGCATGGCGAGCAGTGTAGCTTTTCTTGTGCTTCCATGGGCAACCATGTCAGAGAGACTGCCGCGACACTCGACATAGTGAGCAACGGCAACTCCCGAAAGCAAAGGTATTGCGCGGAGCTGCATCTCGAGATCGCCGGGACTTGTGATTTTCGGTATCTACGAGGGAGGCTGCATTGACAGGAGAAGCACAGCGGCAGCCTCGGAACTAGAAACCCAAAATGGTCGAGAACAGTCGAAAGCAGCTGCGCACGGCAAACGAGGAAAAGTCGATCAGGGCGGATAGCCGATTCGCTGCGCTACCACGAACTCGCGATACCCCTCGGCTCTTCTCCTCCTTCCCATTGCCTGACGTTGCAAATATATTTGTTCAATCGTCTTGCGTGTAAACGCGGCTTATAGTTGCAATTGCATGGAATCTGCAATCCTCGATAAATGATCTCACTTTTGGTAAAATGCTGGAGATTCCAAGTGCAACGAAAAGCAGGGCCTTGGGAAGAGTTGGCGATATTTCATTCCTCTGTCCGAGCTCGCTTTCTCCTTTGCATCTTTTTCCTTTCTCTTGCCCGAAGACTGAACAGAGCTTCGTGCTTCTTCCATCGTGTTCTCTTTTGCTATTTGCCTTCCATCTTTGATTCTTCAGGAAGATATTTTACGTAGGACAGGTGAAAGCGAATGCGGATCGAATGATCAAGGCACAGGATGGAACCCATCCACTTTGATCATTCGTACGATTGGGTCGTCACTCGTTCGGACGTGGAGCGGTGTGAATTAGCGCTTCGCTTGGGCATATAGATGCTAATTGCCAGGCACGTAAGGCAGCAAGTACGAAAGACGATGGCGAATCAGGTAGCATAATCAGTCTCATGGCGTTGTACGTTACGTGGAACTTGTACGGAGAGGCAATTTGAGTCGTGATTGGCCACCCAACCGGGACTTTTTCAAGGAGACGCGTAATTCTCGGGAGTCTACTTTAAGTCAAAATCTCAACTGCCCGTGCCGTGGCAGGCATTGCGGTGCCTTCGTGCGGCTGCGAGAGGGTCGAAGATTCGGCAAAGGCGGTAGAAGGCGGTAGAAGGCGGTAGAAGGCGGTGCGCGCGGGACGCCTCGAACCTTATCTCAGTCCCAGGCGGACATTTGTCTGGCAGTGTTGAACGAGCCCTGACATTTCCAGTCCGACACAGGAGGGCTGGGGCAACGTTTACGGCCTCGCGCGTTATTCACTAGAGCCTGAAGCACGAACTCGCTCACTCGCTCGGTCGACCGAGCCCACGTTGTGTCTCGCACAAGAGGAAGGACGCGACAATGCGTGCCGAGTGCGATCTTTGCCACACCCCACCCTCTTATGCTCATATTTATTCTTACTTTTATGTGTTATCCTTACCTTCGCTCGCACTGCCACGTTTCTTCCTTCGGAAGCGCCGAGTGTCCGTTTTACGAGGACAATAAGCAAGGGGAATCCGCATCTCGAATGCATCTCTGCCTCAAACGAGTGGCGATCGCGATTCAGGAATCCCGCATACGCGCGCGCCTGTGTCGTGTGCACGCGCGGGGCGCGTGGTCACCTGGTCGCGTGCGTGCGTGACTACGCGATCTCGTTCCGACGGATGTGTGTTTCGAAATAAAAGGGTGCGTCGACTGGTCGTGGCATGAGAATGGTCGGTGAACGATACCCGTAACGACTATCGTCAAAAAAGTAGTGGCACATAACGAGGAACAGTAGCGCGTTACAACTGGTAATAGCGGAAAGAATAATAATAATAAAATAAAGAATATAACAGCACTGGCCGTAGCCATAGCCATAGCCCGTGTTACCAAGTTTAGCAGCTACTAAAAAAAACTAGGCGAGCGATGCCATTTGCATTACATATACCGTAAGCGTTCTAGAATTTCAATATTTCAGTATCCAATTCGAGCGCATTGACGGTCCACGATTAAATATTCCGCATGATGTAATGCCCCGAGTTGCACGTATCTCCCCCACGCATACATAGATGTATCGCTTGCGATGAAAAGTGTACGAAATGCCGTTGGCGAAGCGAGCAGCTCTCTCACGAAGCGATATCTATGTACATACGTGTTTCTACTTTTCCAGAGCAGCATGAGCCACGGCCTACTTTTTCCTCTGATACGAGAAAACATGGCGCCCTTTCGCGACGTCACTCAGGTACCGTTAGTGAAGTAATTGCAAAATTCGCCCAAACAACCTATTCCTCGAAATGTCAATTCCCTTTGAGACAATGCCGATCAATGATAATTACTTGTTCTCTTCGCTCGTGATCTCGAATCCAGAGTGTAGACACGCATGTGCGCGCCGCACTTTGGCTCGCCGTTACTCACAAACCTCCTGACCCCAGATCTTCCACACAGTTAGGAGATTCCACGGCACTAGTCCACGCTTCCTTTAGACGTTCGTAAAGGACAGACAACGAAGCCTATTCCACGGACGCATGCAAGCATTACTATTAGGCACACCACATCCCCGTTGATCGTTGCGATACGCCGGAACCCTGATCGCTTAGCTCATCAAAATCCAGGAGTAGCGGCAATCAGATTGCAAACCCATGAAAGTGGATAGCGAAGGCTCGGCAGTCCACGTTTCTTCCACAAATTGACAGGTCCTTCTGGGTTTGCCCCAGTTTTCATACGTTCCGTCCGTCTTTCCCCTTTCCTCCTGTCCCGCCATTCGGCAGCGTCTTTTCTCCGTCGCGAGGAATGAGTCTGGCGAATGATACATCGACGGGGAGGACCTATGAAAAAATTTTGATAAACCGACAACTCGATCAACGTCACGACATTAATGGCTAAGCAATCGATTGTTCGTGGTTTGTCCCGAGAGGTCGCCGGCCACCTGAACTACCTGCCGAGCGAGCTCAGCTCACTGCGAGTGACAATTTAATTTCAAAGCGCAAGAGCATTCAGTTCGCAGCCACTCGCCATAGTTCAGCCGCAGTCTCCGCAGCAACGAAATTAAACGAAGCCAATCGACCTTCTTATCGTTCCAACGGTTTGTCAATTCACTTCGTTCAGCCCAATGCCTGTTTTCCATCGGATGATCTTTCCTGAACGAACGCGAACGAACGCGAACGAACGCCAAACTCAGCTTCGAGTGAAGAAAGAGTCGTCTGCTGAGCAAGCAAGAGAACAAATTCCGTCCGCGCTCGCAATTCTTTCGCAGATTCCTTGGCTCCGCGGACGTTAACTAACCTGCTGTGAGGCGAAGATACGTTTGTGCATAGACAAAGAGTCAAATTGAAACATGACGCACGTGGCCTCGATCAAGAAACGTGCAATAACCTGCAAGCCAATCGTGCAAGTCATAGGCGCAAGCACGTACTCTGTCGCGGCCAATTGCTCTCCATGAGAACGGTGATGCTTTAACGAATGTATGTACGTAGTGCAGCGACAAGGTGGGGCAAGCAGTGCGGTGACACGGGTGCATTTACGAGAACCTTTCGAGGCGCGCACGAAGGATTCTCGGAGTTTCCAAAGTTCTGATATTTATATTCGTGTCAGCGTCTAACTGCGAGAAGAGGTCTGAGGCCGGAGGAACCAATACAGGCCTCAAAGAGAGAGAATCACGATGATCGTACCTTGATTGTAGACGAACGCACGCCGTCTCCATGCAACCCGGTCCGATCGGTCCGATCCAATGCAATTGAAGGTCTGCGAAGTTGAGGCGAGAAAATTTCCTAGGCAAATCGTCTTTTCAGCTTATCGACTTGGATCGAGTCTCCTGATACGCCTCTTTTGGTGTTCACGTCCCTCATCTAGTGTTAATCCTGGTTACACGTACACCGCGGAAAGCAGTAGAATAACAGAGAGGACAAATGGACAGTGGGACACGTATTATTGGAATGCTTCACGTTTTCCCCCGTAGTTCCGCAGTTCCGCAGTTCCGCAGTGCCGCACGATCCTAAACCCACTTTACGTTTTATGTCCTACGAATGTTTTGCAATCTATTCAATGCGAAGCTTCACACTCGACACCTTGCACGATTAACGACAGACGATTCACGGTTCGCTAAGAAATACTTCATACTGGAACCATCCCCGTTCGTTCTGCCCCGCGTCTTGCTAGTTGCCCGTTCGTTCCGCGCAAAAGTTCAAACTGTCACGTCGAGGCCAAGTCGCGTCGTAAACTGACTGGCTCACCCTCCACCCTGACATCAACACGCGACGTCAGCTACTGCTGTCGTCTCGCGCATTGCCTACTGCGCATTTCTCTCCCGGCCTCCTCACCCTCCTTGTCGTCCACCCCGATTCTCCGCGCCGCTGCTCGACCATCGCTGACTACCACTGACTAGCGCTGACTAGCACTCTCTAGCACTCTCTGGCTTCTTCTCTTGCACGTCGTACGCCCATCTTTCTAACCGGGAACCCCGCTCATTCGTTTTGTATTTTCGCATGAAATTAAGAAGAACTAACGAGAGGCACGACGATCACGGAACACTGGATAGGCTCGTTCATCGTTCCTTCTTGCAAATACATATCCGACGCTTCGCACATACTTCTTCTCAAATGCTCATCTGTCGTAAGCTGGTTGAAGGACGTTCAGCATCAAAGTGTCGGACACAAAGCATATGCACGACCCGTGTTACATGATCGATCAGCGATAATGAGAGATTGGGTTTGGCAGGAGCAGGAAGGCTTGACCGTCTCTTCAAGGGCTGAAGGGCATGAAGATCGCGTTAAAGGTATCACGACATAAACCAAGCATTTTGGCTTTTCTGCGTCTCTAAGTCTCGCAGCGAGTTTCCCACCGATGAAGCGCAAAGGTGGAATTTCCTCGGGGTTGCTCGGTTTCGTTACAGCAAGTGTGACTGCGACGAAGCCTTTTCGAGCTTCATCAGCTATCCCAGCTTTCATACGATTCACCTTTCATACGTGCAATTTGGAGGGCAACTCAACTTATTCACGAATTTTTTCGGATTTTCCGCAATGAGTTGGGCAAGTGGAAAACCCAGAGCTTCTGGCAGCTCGTATTAATTCATACGGAAGGTAACTCGAGCGTCTAGAGTCTAGACCACTCGAGATGAAAATGAGCCGAGACCTGCACGCATGAAAAATTAACTTTGCGCTACTCACTCTAAGCGCGTTGAGTTTTTTTCGATCGCAGCCTTATATGCACATTAGTTTATAGGCTTATAGATTTTTTTATAAACTGAAATTCTTCAAATGAGAAATATATCAGAAGTATGTATAACGAAAAATTCCTCAACTCGATCCTTATATTGCTGCGACACAGGAGACTGACAATTAGTAAAATGGCAAAAACTCGTATGTTCTCTTTCACGTTCATTGTCATATCATCCGAGTTGTCTTTCTGGGCGAACGATGCAAAGGTGACCAACGTGTCGTATGTGCCACGCGCGACAAGCTCGCCTGCCTTGTACTGTGTCCGAGAGTAAGTCGAGATCGCGGAAATGCTGACCGACTCACGAATTACGAGTTGCGGCAGTTGGGCGCGAAGGGGTGTGCGGCAGGGACACATCGATCACCGGCACCCTTATAAGCCCATCGTAAATGTCGAAAGGACGTTCACGCGGAACACAGCTTAAACTGCCAAACTTTCGAATCTACCGAAATCCCAGTCAGTCAATCCAGTCCCGCCGTCGACTCCGTAAGCCCATTAGCTGCGTCGCTCGCTCAGTGGCTCATCGACTGGCGATTCATCATCGCACCGTCTGCCTCTTGGTTCTCTGACCACCGAAGCATCGGACTTTTCAGTAATGAGACCGTACACTCTAGAGGTCATACGATAAGGCACTGCCTCGTCCCCTTCAACCCCTCGCTTATGCCCCCGAGAGACCGTACAGTTTGACGGAGCATCCAATCTCCATGCACGAGTCCTGACTCGCTGGCTCGATCCGCCAGGTTGTAATGTCGCTTAAAACATTTTCATTAATTTCCCAATCAAACTGTGACTGTAGCCACGCGACCAAGATGAGCATCCATGAATCTCACTCGAGAATACGACGTGGGACGTGGGACGACCTGCGTATGCACCGACACGACGTGTCCTGCGAGTCCCCGTATATCCCACATCGTCTAGCTACCTCTGAGGCGCCTTCACGCATCGTCGGAGTAAACGTTGCTGTTGCTGCCCTCTCTTGCCCGTTGCCCAAAGTTGGCTGGCTCCCTCTGGGCTGCGCGCTCGCCTCGCGTATCCACTCTATCGGCGTAATCGATCATGGCACGGTGGCGCGAGTGTGTGCGAGTTTCGTCGACGATGAGTCTTGAGGCTGAGCAAGTAACGACGGAAATAAAAAACTGCACCTGCACGCTGATTTGATCCAATATTTGTTATATTTCTTTTTTCTATGAACGCACCTGCGTTGCCCTGGAATTATGTGCGAACACATATGCATATGAAAAGCACGCTAAACACTCTAAATGAATGCAGAAAAAGCTTGCTAAACACAATTTTCTTATGTTTTCGGAGAAACTTGACCATCTTTTTTCTCTTTGCGATACTTCAATAAAATTTCACTGCAATTGGAAGACCAAAACTTGTGTAAACGTAAAGAAGAGTCTGTACTCAATTTAGGTGAACCTTCTCTCGGCAACGAGAGATCTCTACGATCAGCTAGATAGTTCATTGACACGTCGTCACAGGCGTGCACATCGCGCTAACCGGAGTGCCTCCAGAACGTATAAACGTATGGCAATCGATTGCCAACAAATACTCTAATCCCATTGGAATAATTATCATCTTACAATTAGAATGAAACTTGATTAATCTATGATCCATCAAGAACATGATCACGCGCTCGTAGATTGCTCTGGCATTAGGATTGTATTTCCCATGGCGCCCAAACGAACAATAACGTTCGATGTGATGGAACGCGAGGCGGGGCGAAGCGACGCGATGCACCCGACTGCATTGCAGTCAGTGGTTTCGGCAATCGAGAATCGTGCTGTGCTGGGATCAATGTGCTCATGTGCGTATCGTTCTCGCGCAAATAATGTAAAACCAACATAAGCGGCGCTCAATCGCCCCGTCTCCATCCATTTCCTCCACTCGTTACTGTCAAGGCGCACAACTATCAATATGCTGGCTAGATGCCATTATTATTCGTAGTCGAATTGGGTCGGCTTACGAAACTAGGAAACAAGAAGAAGAACGAGAAGAGCTTTTCGTTCGTTCGTTTCTTTGAGTCATTAAACAGTGAGATTAGCTACAGGCAGCAGGGAGTCGGTAGCTCTACGACTTCCGCAACTTGATTAAACTCATCTCGAAGAAAACGACTAGTCGCGGTGGCTTAGGACGTGCGAGAGGGTGTCGGAGTATCGGCGAGGATCGATGAAGATCGGCCGACCTCGGGAGGGAGCGTCGTGGACGTCGCGGCGTGGAAACCAATCGGAACCATCCAATCGATAGTGGAAGGTGTCGGAAATAAGTAAGTCCAGCCGAGTGGAACAAGGATAGTCTAGGTCGAGCAAGCCTCCCGTGGTTACCGTTCCTCCGTGAACCTTCCTCTCCATTATGGCGTCCGCAGAACGCGTGTCTATTAATATACGATACCTAATCCTCGGTGGAAAGTAATTCAGGTCCTCCTTGGAGAATGCGGACTCGCAAGCTTCCCTACTTGGAAGCTCCAAAGTTTCGCAGCGTTTTTGAACGATGTCATTTACGGTGGTCCGTTTGAATCCTTGTCGAATTTCTCTTGAAGAATAAGGAAAGCAGGAGTGGCTGAAGTGACGCGCGATTCTTGAGATATGTAAATTCTAAAGAGCGTCCAATTCTACGACACAGATATACTGTATACGTGAATACGAATGACTTTCGAAAACGAAATTTGACGTTTTCACGATTTATGGCTCGAAATAACAAATTTTCTTACATTTCCACTGATTCATTTTCGAACTTGAAATCTCTGCGCCACCGGAGAGTCGAAAGAATGTGCGACGGTCGAAGGCACGCGGCTTTCTTCCCCGTTACCGCTACGTGAATTGCAGTTTGAATTCTGCCGCGCATAATTCAAGTGAACCAACATGCATGACTTTTCAACCACGAGGGAAATTAATGAACTCGCTGAATGCCGAGCAAGGAGGCAAGGAGCTGTCCATGCACTATGAGATTCAGCACCGCACCAACTCTGGCCATTTCACGATGGCTGGAATATATTTGTGATCTCTTACTTTTGTTTGTCAACGAATAAATACTTTGTTCCCTTTGAGGTGCGCTTGTCTGGCGACGCAGAGCCTCTTTCATCGGAAGATAATACTTTGTACGATATTTGTAGTTCGATCGTTTGGATGTTGGCGATACATGGAGCTTGAAGCTCGGAGCTTGCGCACAGCGCGACAATCTCGCGAGGTCGCTAACCCAATAGTAGGCGGTGTCTCAGCACTGTTGGAGTCTGCCGCTACGAACTCTGTACGTTGGATGCGTCACTAACATTGTTGCAACCCTTGTTCTGACTCGTGTCGGCTGAACCCATCACTGCCGCAATTCGCTAATAAAGCCGCTTTCGTGTTGTCCACTCTAGCTACTCTGGTGTGTGCGTGTGTGCGTGTGCGCGTGTGTGCGTGTGCGCGCGTGTGTGTAGATAGATGCCCTGGCAACTACATTGCTCAAACATCGAATTAGATACTGCAGAACGCAGTTCAACGCGCTTAGATCTCCACTCTGCGTTTGTGTACGTTGGGCGGGGCGGAAGGAGAGAGAGAGAGAGAGAGAGAGAGAGAGAGAGAGAGAGAGAGAGAGAGAGAGAGCGCCTGCTCTCTTTTCGTTTCAGGACATAAGCTCGTAGCTCGGTGAGCTCGTGTCAATTCGCGTTATTTCGTATTGGTTCGGCTCAGCTCGACCAGGTTCGGCTCAAGTCGACTCGGGTCGTTTTCGCTGTTTCGTTTTGCAAAATCAAGCTTGCAGTCGAGTGGCAACCGGACAACGACTGCAATGTCTGAGATCTTTCAATGGGGATGATAACAAATGAGCGGCGCGCTGCGTATCACATCGCCGTGGTTTTTCCAATTACATGCAAATCCATTTCGTACAGAAGCAAATCGAGCAAACTCTTAATTATTCTCATGCTCCTCTAAGCAATTCCCATCGGACCGTAGATTTTCAACTTGGAATCTATGAGACGGCATTAAACTACAGGTTACAGAGAGGATCAATTAAGCTTCAGTTTCCGTAGTGTCGACGCGTTACGTCGCAGATCACCTTATGCTCCCGTGTCTCGCGTGTGCAACCAGTTCCGAACGTTCAACTGAAATTAAATGATTGTGTCGAGCTTGAAAGTTTCCAGAGCGTGCCAATCGACCGGACGTCTAGTGATGTACAGAGGTGAAACGATAGCTGGACTGAATTTCTTAATTTTCAGGGGAAAAAGAATGAAAATTGTGCGTCGACAGGCTGCTGGAACGCGATGAGAAAGAGACGCTATGGAAAAGGAAGATTGGACAAGACGACAAAGGACGAAAGAAGGTAGAGGGAACAATCAGTAGGGGCGTATCTCGTTTCAAGTCCAAGCTCAAGACGACGTTCGGGTCGACCGGACAAGAGCCTGAAGTGCAGGAATCTCAAATTCAAGCAATATTGGGACATCGCGCGGCATGTAACGTCAGCCGACCGTTGCACAGGTAGCATTTCATCGGTAAGAAACTCATTCGCGTTCTCTTTGACAATTGGAGAGGAAGCGCTATTGACCAGCGGAAGACGGGAAGTCGATTTTTCGGCTCTACATCGGTCTCACACTTTTCCTACAGTATCGCTTTAGTATACAATGTGTATTTACGTTCCAAGTCGACAAGTGTAGACGCTGTTAAGAAATCCGCTCGTTCTCCGATGGGTAAAATCACTACTACTCTTAGGCTGTCAAATCCCGGACTCCCTGTCACAGTCGCTGACCCTCGTTTTCCACCCTCGACAAAGCTTTGACCAACCATGATCACCCGCGACCCTCCGGATCCAAAGAGATTCATGCGACCCGTCACCGAACTGTTCAACGGCGAGACACTGCGATAGCGGAACTGTGCGAGAAAAATCTAACGTGTCTAAACGCTTCTGTGACATTGAGGCTCACATACGAAGACGGGCCTTCCAATACACATTTAACTTGAGATTGTACGGTAAATTTCAATTTCGCTGATTTCATTCCTATCACTTACAGCAGGTATCAAATGATAATTTCTCAAGTAACTTTGTGAATATTACGAGGATCAGAAGCGATGAGTGAGCCTATCCTAACGCAATGGGATTATTACAATAAATTGTAACTCTTGTCCGGAAGTGATGGACCAAGGACGACGTAAAAGGCCATATCAATCGCGTCTTATTTATCTCTCTAACGTTTATCAGCATCGTGAGCGACTGTCAACGATCGAAAACTTTCGATTTCCTCAGTCCTATTTCAATGATAATGCAACGTAAGAAGACGTGCTGCCCTTTCGTTAAGGCTTACCTCGTAAATTTGAGAAAGGGAATGAGCCGTTTCCGCGGTGGCTAATGTCGTCGCGGTGCTCCCACAGTCGTACGCTTTTCGTAGGTACTTTGTCTGATTAAGAGGCGCTCGTGATAGATGGGAAAGGACGAGGTAGACGAGCATTGACGTAGGCCGACTCGGCCTCCTGGTTTCTCTACGTCTGCGGGTGACGCGACGGGTCTACCATCCATTACTCTCTCCTCTCGACGTTCTGTCGATGGGCGTGCAGAAGCCCTCGACACTCGATCCAGTGCATCAAACCCGTCCAAAGCATCCGGCATCCAGATTGTCTCCGTCTTCTCGTTACCTCGACAATGCTCGCTTTAATCGAACAAGAAGGTCTAGAGTCTACAGTTCAAAGCAACTCTACACTTCCTAATGCACAAACGGATTCTACGGTTCTCGGTCACTCAGCGAGACGTGTCGTTTCGCATCGATCAGTCGCTAATCGCAACGACCCTACTGCCCTTATAGACGGTACGTTAACGTTACTACTCTGTTGGATCAGCAATTCTCATGTGCTTCCGAATATCCTTGCATCGAATCCATCGCGAGACCCACGAGAGAAGGCTGTTTCCATCGATGATTTCTGCGCGGAGTAGGACGAAAAAAGATCAGCTGAAAGAACGAACGTCGCAGCGACGTTCTTTCTCCTTCGTCCGAAGAAATCTCGTTGATTAGGTGCGAGTGACATACAATCCCGACGCGGCTGGCACCTCGTCCAGACGGAGAGGAGATTCCACGTGGTCGTTCAGTCCATAGTGGTCGGCAATTGGGGGTTTCCCAAAGTATACGTGTGACTGCGTCGTCAAAATATTTTACGGCGCGCGATTGCCGCTAAATTGCTTGGAGAAGATGAACGACCGTTCAATTTGTCATCCAAATATTATGCATATTATTTACGGGCATACAACTAACACCTAGGAAAGTCGAGAGAGCGGGTCGTGGAAATCGATATCCGCCGGTAAAGTGGTCAACCAGCAAAGTTCCCGACCAATCTCTTCATAGTGCTCGTGTCTTCCCTCCTGTGTGCCTCCAACTTCCTTAGCACTTTTGACTTTGCGCGCTTTGCTCACAGACTGCCACCTCCGACAACTCCACAGGGCGGATGAGCCGGTCACGCTTCGAGCCTCCCTGTTCGACAATCTCAAATCGTAAACGCCTTGTGCCCCGCAGTGCGAGCGACACGCATACAGAGACGCGATGTTAAAGTTGGCAAATGTCTTCGTTTCAGGAGTCCAACCAAGGAGGAACGGAATGTGGTGAGGATGCCGGAAGAGTGGTACGTGGCTGATGTTCCACGTAGGAAGAGAAGAAGAAGAGGCAGCGGAGGATCGCGATGCTACGCGGTGAAAATCATCGCGGCTACGTGCCTCCTCCTAATGAAACTGAGCAGTCTAGTGTGGACAGCCGAATGTCCTCCCTCGGAAACCACGCCGGGTTGCCCGTGCTACAACTTCGAGGACGGCCTCTTCCTGGAGTGCGCCGGTGCGACGGAGGCGAGTCTGCGGACGACCCTATTGGCAGTGCAGCAGCGGAGCGTTGCCGGCGAGGAGGCGATCAGCAGCGGTAAGTCTGCCGTCACCAGGAGGGAACTCTCGATCGTCATAGCGCGCGATGATGTTGTTGCAGGCGCACCTGTGGGAACGGTCGTGCAGTCGCTGAGTATCTATGAGCCGAGCAAAGATATCTTAGAGCTGCGCAGAGAAACATTCCCCGCGGGCACCCGGATCAGGCACTTGCAGATCTCGCAGTCGTCTATTCAAACGATCGAAGAGACGGCCTTTGCGAGTCTTCAGGAGAGCCTGGAGTCCTTGGCGGTGGTCTCCGGACGGCTTTCCCAGGTCCCGCAAAAGTCTCTGGCCGAATTGCGCAGGTTGGCCGTCCTCGATCTCGAGGGTAACCTGATGCAGGAACTTTCGTCCTACTGCTTTTACGGATTGAAGCTGATAAAACTGAGCCTGAAGGGCAATAAGATTGGTAAAATCTCCGAGTATGCCTTCGCGGGACTGGAGAACAGCTTGAGCGACCTCGACCTTGCGGAAAACAAGCTACGGCACTTCCCGGTGGCTCCGCTCCGGCGACTCGAGACCCTCGCCTCGCTTCGACTCGCCTGGAACGAGATCGCCGATCTTCCGGATGACGAGTACTCGCACCTCGGATCTCTGCTCGTCCTCGATCTGAGCAGCAACAACTTCGAGAAGCTTGACAGCGACTGCTTCAGAGCCTTTCCCCTTCTCCACAGCCTCTCTCTGTATTTCAACTCGATCGAGAGCATCCACAGAAGGGCCTTCGTCTCCCTCAAGGAACTCGAGTCTCTGGACCTGAGCCACAACAAAATAGTTTACCTCGACGCGGGAACGTTCCGCGGCAACGTGCGACTTCGCACCATCGAATTGAGCCACAATCACGTGCACTACATCGGCGGCATGTTCGCTCGTCTACCGGAACTGCAGGAGCTCTACCTCGCGGAGAATAATATCCTCGAGATCCCGGGCGAGGCTTTCGTCGGCAGTGTCGGGCTAACGGTCCTCTATATGCAGCAAAATGCGATAAGGCGCGTCGACGCGAGAGCCCTCGTCACTCTCGGCCAACTCAGTCAGCTTCATCTGAGCAACAATTACATTGAAAAAATGCCGCGGGAGTTTCTGCAGCACTGCGAGAATCTCTCTTCCCTCTCGCTCGACGGTAACGAAATACGAAAGCTCGAGCCAGGAACTTTTGCCGATCTCCGTCAACTTCGAGAGTTACGGCTTCAGGACAATCAGATTGCCGAGGTCAAGCGAGGCGTCTTCTCGCCGTTGCCCTCGCTCCTGGAGCTTCATCTTCAGAACAACGTGATCGCCCACATGGAGAGCGGCGCCCTTCGTACCCTTCACAGCCTCCAGCACGTCAACCTTCAGGGAAACCTCCTCGTCGTGCTGGCCGACATCTTTCACCTCACTTCCCCTTTTCCTTCCTCATCGCCGTCACCGGCGTCGTCGGCCGCCTCCTCGACGAACGTCACGTCGGCTTCCGACGACGACAATAAAGATGACGGCGGCGGTAGCTCGCTCGTCTCGATTCAGCTCGACAGCAATGCCCTCTCGGTGCTGCACAACGATTCACTGCGCGGTCAGACGTCGGTGCGCATCATGTGGCTCGGGCACAACCGACTTACGCGTCTCCAGGCGCCGCTCTTTCGCGATCTTCTTCTCGTCGAGCGTCTTTACCTGACGAACAACTCGATCTCACGAATAGAAGACGGGGCCTTTCAGCCAATGCAGGCCCTCAAGTTTCTCGAGCTGAGCATGAATCGACTGAATCGCGTGACAACGCGAACCTTCTCAGATCTGCATCAGCTGGAGGAGCTCTACCTGCGGGACAATGGCCTCGAGCACCTCGAACCCTACGCCCTCACCGCGCTCAAGAAGCTACGAGTCCTGGAATTGACCAACAATCGACTGATTGCTCTGCACGGCGCCATCTTTCTCGAAGGACTGCCCATCGAGAGACTCTATCTGCGCAATTGCTCGATCGACAGCATTGAAATCGGAGCCTTGGACAATCTCGACGCGCTTCTGGAGCTGAATCTCCAGGACAATCGATTTCGTGGCTCGGCTTTAGGTCTCATTCGATTACCGCGACTGCGCGTCCTTGGACTTTCGGGAAACGACCTTGGACACCTTGCCCAAAACTCTTTAGCCGGGCTGCCCGCCCTCGAGGAGCTGCTCGCCGAGGATTCCGGCATATCCGCTCCACTTCCAAACGAACTCTTTCGCCCGTGCAACGGGCTGACGCACCTTCGACTTGCGCGCAACCACCTCGAGACCCTGCCCGATGACCTTCTCGTGGGCCTGGACTCGTTGCGCGAGTTACGCCTGGAGAGGAATGAGATCGCCGAGATCCCGTATGCCGCGCTCTCGCGTGCCCTCAGCCTGGAGCTGCTCTCGTTGAGTGACAATCGCATCAGGAGCGTCCAAGTTTCGAACCTCGGGGAGCTTCCGTTCCTCCGGGAGCTCGATATCTCGCGCAATCGTCTTGAGAACATGTCCGGCTTCGCCTCGGCCAATCTCACGCGGCTCCACTCACTGTATCTCAGCGGAAATCAGCTGAGCGCCCTGCCAGCAAACTTTTTCGGTCACTCGAAGATGTTATGCAGGCTTGACCTCGCGGACAACAAGTTCCATCAGATCCCGGCGCTTGCGCTCACCGGACGTAATCTTCCAAGCCTCAGCTGGCTCAATCTTACGAGAAACCCTCTGCTGAGAATTCACGAGCTCCCGAGCGAGCCGACATATCCACACCTCCAGGAGATACACATCTCCGGGACGAATTTGAGCATCCTCACTTCCCGTGACTTCGAACCTTTCCCCGGGCTCCTTCATCTCTACCTCAGGCAAAACTCCATTCTCAGGATATCACCGAGCGCCTTCCGCAGTCTGCCACGTCTTCTGACTCTTCATCTTGGCACCAATAGCCTCGAGATTCTTCCGAAGGAGCGACTCCAGGGCATGGAACATCTTCGGCTTCTCAACCTGACGCGCAATCGACTCAAGGAGCTTGAGGAATTTCCCTCCGACCTCAAGTCCCTTCAGATTCTTGATCTCTCGTACAATCAGATCAGTGTTCTTGGGAAAATCACCTTTAAGAATTTGATCGGCCTCGTGGAACTTCATCTCTACGGGAATTGGATCAATGCTGTGTCGAGCGAGGCATTCAGGCCATTGAAGAAACTTCGACTTCTCGATCTTAGCCGAAATTATCTCGAGAATTTGCCGCTCAACGCATTTCGTCCGCTCGAAACGCAAATACGAAGCCTTCGTGCCGAAGGTCAGTAAATCTCATGTAACTCACGATCAGATACGTCAATACGGATATAATCTTTTTACCTCGGTTCCCCGCTCGTTCTAAGCTCGATTCTCCGAACCGCAGAAAATCCATTACACTGTGGCTGCGAATCTCAGGAGCTGTGGGAGTGGCTGCGAGATCATCAGAAGCTAGTGGGCGCCGTGAACCGTCGCGGCGCCCGAGCTCGTCTCCGTACTGCGACTTGGTCGGAAGAAGCAACCGTCGAGACGAACATTGCCTCCGGCAAGAGTCGGACCGACGTGGAGCCGAGTGTTGGCTCTTTGCGATGCGAGCAGCCTCCGGAACTTCGTGGACTCGTCTTTCTCGATCTGGATCCCCACGCGTTCTGCTCGGCACCTCTTGTCCTCAAACTTGCTATTCAAGACATCCAACCTTTCTCCGTTCTGGTCTCTTGGCAAAGCCGGAATCACTCGGGACTTTACGGATACCAAGTGGCCTATCACGCTCTCGATAACGTTGATGAGGTGGGTGACTGACGATACGACCAACATCAATAATAACGATTACAGGAGGTAACGAATTGGCATACGAATTTGCCGAGACCGCAGAATCGACCTGTCAGACATATCGACGAAATTTTAAGTATTACGTTGGGACACGAGGTATGTACATCGCGGGGGACGCAATCGGTCACAAGACAAACTCTAATTTGTCACGGGTAAACCTCTGCTCGGTAATAATATCGGTAATCGCGTATGCCCCGCCCCCCAAAACCACTGGACTGTGTGCATGCGTGTTTGAGAGAGAGGAAATAGCAACGTTCTTTTCAAAATTATTTTAGGTGAGAGGAAAGCTGCTCACGCCAAAGGCCCGCTCGTTAAGACTGAACAAGCTTGCGCCAGATACTCGATACCTGATCTGCGTTTTGGGTCTTGGCAGCTGGGGAACTTCAATTCTCGACGACGTCAACTCGTGGCTGTCAAACGGCTCGCAGGAAGAACCGCTAGAGATCAGTCGCGACGGCCCGCTACCTCTTATGGTGAACTCGCCTATGAGTAAGTGCACCGAGGTAAGGACGCTCGACGCGCCCGACTCCTTCCTCGGAGACGGCGTCATGTCCGACAGGGGCGGGCTTGCGAGTATACTCACTCGACGACTTGGTCTTATCGTCGGCAGTTGCATGGGCCTCGTAGTCTTCGTCGTTCTCGTCTCGGTTCTCGGCTACATGAAGACGAAAAAACAAAGGGCCGCTATAAAACGAGAACAGCCACTCGCGACAAATCCTCCCGAGTTCATGTCGTATCGGCACTTCTCCCTGCAGAGTGCCGATCGACCTGCTGACAACGCATCTTCCAATTCAGTTTCCATGCCCTGTCCCAGCTTTATCGGCGCCATTCCGTCTCCACTTTCGACAATCGGCTCCATACGGACGACGCAACTCCATACGTAACGTCGCAAATGTCAAGTTGAGTGCGAACCAGTTACACACATACCTATCGGTCCACCAAGCCAACGGTCCCTCAAAAATTCCTATCCAATTGGTCGATCACGTTTCTTTGTCCCTAACTGTCCTCCTTTCTCTCACAAGGCGCGCATTTCGCACGTCGAGACTGATTGTCAATTGGTTATTCCGACAGAGAACCCTCGTGTATCAGCCAGTCCCTCGCAAACAAGGCGTCTCCTGCGAGGAAAGACGTTCACGTTCCTGCCAACAATTTTTCGATTCTCTGTTGCCAAAGGTTAATCTGTTCACTGTATAAAATTTTTAACTATTGTATATAGACGAAAGATATATGTATATGTACGGTTAGAGTAGGCACTCTTTATTATGATAATAAAAAATATACGACTCGAGCTATGACATTTTCCGTTACGATAGACAGAGCAGAGCGCACTCGATGGTGTGCTAAAATCCATGCGATGAAATTTCTCACGTATCGAGATTTACTTTTCCGCCTCGACCATTGAGCACAAGCCAATTAGTCGTGTTTCCGACTATTGACAAGGTGTACGTTCATTATACATTGGCTTCGATATATATATATATATATTTCTTTTATTTATTTATTTATTTTTTTGAACTCATCGTGTGCCGAAAGAGAGGAGGCTTGCTGACGAAGCACGTTATCGTCGATCGAAGCTGATCGACAGTCGCGCATTGGACTCCGTTGCAGGTATTCAGATTGATTTTCATTGTTTTTCACCAAATATTTATTTCATCGATTTTAAATCACCGTATAGTATGGCCATTGGCTACGAAATAACGACAGTGACGTGCGTGTGTCGACGGGGTGGTGGGAGAGAACGAAGATTTAGAAAGACACGACAGAGTGCACAAAGTAACGTCAGAGTTCTCTTTGGGTGTGGATCTATTGATAAAACTTCTCGATCAACAACTGCAACGTGAACGCCCCAGGAGCGAAATACGAATAGTCACGAACGAATACGAGTGCAAACCATTTAGCTCTTACATGTTTGACTTGGTCTCATTGTCTTTACCTCACGTATAACGGAATGTGCTCGGATTTATGTTTTCCGATCGTCGCTTGTGCAATTATGCTTTTCGAATTGTGCGAAATAGCACTTGATAGTTGCGAGGAGTGCTTCATGAGCTTCGTATTTTCGTGAAACGGACAACCACTTAGACTCGCTATTCCTTCGTGAGCATGCTTCGCTTACGATTTTTTATCATTTACATCTCAAGAGACCATCGACAGAACTCTTAAGAATCCCGTCGATCCATGCGACACCATTTGCTTGGGCACGTTCACGCGTGAACGTACTCGCAGCTAAGCGAGTAACGCCAGAGCACAAGACACTTGCAGGGAGGAAGAAGGGACACATGACCTAGGAGGACAATTTCGAAGACTCCGATGACTGACGATCGGTCGTAGCGCAATGATACAAAGAGTCAAAATGTGCACGCAAGGAGAGATACGACGTGGCACTCGATGACATTCCAAAGTCTGAAAGTTCAGGAGAGATTGTGACATCAACGATCGGCTGTCGCCAGAAGTCAACTGCGCATCTTCTTAGCCTACGACAACCCTTAAGTGTCAGCAATAGCAGTTTCCTTTAGTTGGAACTTGCTCCTGCTGACTACCGTGGCACTTTAAAATTCTTTGATGAGGTAACACGGATTTGTCCACGGTCATTTCCATTCTGCGCATTACGCGATCCAGCAGGATTTCAATCGCTCTAGCGACATTTTGTCCCGTGGCAGCGCTGGTCTCCAGGTAGACCAATCTGAAAATATGACATCAACTTGTGGACTTTGAGCTCATCTATTGCTTAAGCAGACGCCATAATTTTTTTTCATTTGTGCTTTCATCGGATTGTCCTGTTCCTACAGAAATTACGGCAAAGTTACCACACGGACCACTAACGGACTTACCCGTACTTTTCTGCCAGCTCTCGCGCTTTTCGTTCTCCAATTACGCGTCTGTCCTCGAGATCCGATTTATTGCCGCAAAGAATTATATCCGGATCTTCGCAGTACGCGTGAGTCTGCACATAAAGTCAGGGAGCATATCAGAAGAGAAAAATGTGATACATGTAGATACGTGTAAACAGGACTTCTTTTGTGCTTGTACTATTTGTACAGGTGTTTGTAGGGAAAGCTACAAGCATGCAAATCAAATTCAATGTTAATTTCACATATCCATCGGGCGTCTATGTATTCATTTTCAATAATTGCTTTTTTCGGTGTTACAATAGCCAAAATTGTAGTCAAAATGTTTTCGAAGAAGCTCCCCTCATTATGTTTAGTCCGATGCCAATGTCGATTATACTTTAGAAAAGAGTACTTCCTTGTGAATTGTATCAGTACCCTCAATTGATCCAGCCAGTTTCGCACTTCCAAAAATGATTGTTCATTGGTCAAGTCAAACATAAGTAAGAATCCCATTGAATCCCGATAAAAGGCTGTAGTTAAACTTCGAAATCTGTAATATCATAGAACATTTATAATTGGTGGTATCTCTGAGACAGGCAGGTCAACCATGAACAGGCGTAAATTGGATCGCTTGACATGTACTTTACCGCTCTTGGCCAGCAGTGTCCCATAGTTGCAGATGTATCCGTTGACTTCTACCATTTACAGTTTGATAAACCTACATTAAACATTCAATTGTGACAAGCAGCATTATATTTGTTAAACGGATACTTAACTGTGACATATTCTGCACACGTATCTTACCACTCTCTTTTCTCTGAAGTCGATACCAACAGTTGAGATGAAACGAGAATTGAAAGTCCCATCGGTATACTGGTAAAGAAAACTAGTTTTCCCCACGCCAGAATCCCCAAGGGCCAAGAATTTGATTAAATAATCATATTCCATAATCTGGCTGAGCGATGCCTTTACTATAGCTGGTTTGACACCTGTTGCCGTCTTTCTACCGGTATCTCGTGGTTACCACCTAATCTTTTTACAGATTCGTATGAAAAGGGCAATCCTCTTGATACCTTGGCCTTTAATGTTGTGCAAACCTTCAAAGTGCGTTTTTTTTTCTTCTTTTTTTAAGACAATTGAAACGCCTTCAGTGCTACAGTCAGCTTCACGTCGTCGTCACGTATGTAAGTATGTACGTCACCGGAGTCATTCGTTTGCGAACTAAAAATGTCGTCAACGCGACAGGTGGCTAGTTGAAAAAAATGGCGCGCATTCGGAAATGCGCTTACCACAGTACAGGTATGTACATACATTGCCTATGGCGTACACGAGACGAACAGAGTTATATCAATGCAAGAAACTATTTTTATTTTACATACGATGAGCTTATAACTATTTAAGGTTAAGCTCGATCGCAGTGTCCGTTTGATTGTCTCTTACAGATTTTCGAATGGTAAAAATAAGCCGCACTGACCTGTGCGTTCTTCCGAAAAATAAACTGAAGATGACGAATCAATGCTTAGCGACGATTCGCTGCTTTTGACGTTTTTCAACGTCGCATACGTAAAACTCATACGTTGAGTTACGGCTTCAATTCCGTGTATTATGTGCGTCTTTCCTATCCTTTCGCGTGTATTTACTACTTGCTGTCGCGAAGCATCGTGACGGATCGCAATGACTCCAGGAACTGCAGTAATCCTCGTTCATTCTCATTCTCCACTGTTGTCCACGCCGACGAACGATCTGACAACAATCTCTGATGACATGCACCACTCACAATCAGTGCTGCTCCTCTTAGGATCTCGAACGCTGTAGTGCCGATGTTTGCCACCAGACGTGCTACCGGTACAACACAACAAACATGTCGGACGTACGCATAGACGTAGAGTATTGGTGAGTTTATGCACTTCATTGCTCGCTTGCATCATGAGAATGTTTAGGCATACACTGCACAGTAATATTAGAATTATTTGCTTTGGCTGACGACAATCCGCGCAGCTCGTACAAACATGAACGATCGCACGAGCGATCAGACAAATGTTGTTTTTACAGCGGATCGTGCGGTCACAGGACACAGTTTCTCGACTTGGCGACTCTACTTAGGAAAGCCGTGCCAAATGTTAAGATATCGGGCACTGAGGGAAGGCAAGGTATACTCATGTGTTTGTGCAGTGCACGTAGTCATTTGCGTTCGCAGAATTATCATTTTTATTTACATTGTATACAATTTGGCGTATATAGATATTGAAATCAGATCAAATAAATTTCTTGAAGATTCACTTCCCTTCCGTTGTCAGCCTCGTTCGAAGTGAAAATCAACGATGAATTGGTTTACTCGAAACTCCAGACGATGGCATTTCCCGACTTCGAGGCAGTGTCTGATCTTGCGAAAGCCGTTTCCCATGGTATGCCGATTAAGAAGATTGAAGGACAGCAACCAATCGATTGTGTTATATCCTGAAAGGAAACTTCGCAAATTTCGTCTAATTTGTAGCAAAAAAAAAATGCAATGTACTATGAGAAATAAATTGGATCTCCGATTCGGACTATTGCATCGATGTTAGTTTGCGATATGCCTGCGTCTAGGTATACTCCGAAAAAAATTCTTCCTTTAAATTCCTTCGCCAACGTTCGTAATGGCTCTACAGTTTTGCGGCTTGTCGTTTGATCGATGCATATCATCTGGCATCTTGTGCACGGTCCTTTCACCTTAAGGCAAAGTTCGATTATTCCTGCCACATTGAAAGATTGTCAAAAGCTTACCTTAAACTCATTGATTCCTATGCAACAAATAACCTTTGGTTCACACTCTTGAAATGGGCGTTCACAAGAAATAATAAAATTTCCTCTGAATCGCTGCTGAAGCGTTTCTACGTTACAGTCAGAATCACGGGGAATCCGATCTGCCAGCCATTGTACGCTCTCTCTGCTTATCAGTAAGTACTGGGACTGACTCGAAAAGGTTAAAGTCAAACTGCTACCGCTCCCAATTCTCTCGTTCTCTGTATCCAAGTTTATCCGATACTAATACGATTGACGAAATTTGTCGAGTAGCGTACACTTATTTGATTTCAGTTTCATGCGTACCACTTGCGCCTCGCCATTGTCGTAGAAGCCTAAGTCCCGGACGACGTAAAGCCAGACTCAACCACTCGGCAACTTCTGAACCGCAGTCCGTACCGTCGACTCCATGACCGCATACTCTGCTGCGACACATCGGTTTATCGTGGTAGACATCGCCAACGAAGGAATATCTCAAGGGTACGCGTATGGGCGGCATACCTGAAACGATTCGATGCTAATACACGCTATGGACGATTCGTATGGTTCCCAGAAACTGATTTTTCGATATAACTGTTCTCCCCCATTGACGCAGTCTAATACGCGACAATCCACATTTCAAATTCAATATCTTAGAAGCCCTTACCAGGATAACGCAACTCCAGAGCGTTCTCATCTTCCTTGATGCATGGCTCGATCAGGCAGAGTGCGCTTTGATGTTTCTGAGTGTAGCAGGCTCCAGACGCGTTGACAATCATCCATTCTCTATCATATTGTAATCCTTGCGGCGTAAGTCTCCAGGAGTCCAGGACTTCGAAGGCCGCGCAAGATTTAACAGGATATATGAACAGTTGCACGAGTCTAGGTAGCGCATCGGCTCGAGAGCTCGAGAATTCATTTGCTGTTGCGTTATCTCTCGTTTTTTGGACATCTTTCGAGATTTTCGTGTAACTCAAATTTTTCTCAAGAAAACATCGTTCGATCATAGCGAGAAGCTTCCGAGCATCCTCGACGGTTGACATGTAGCCAAAAGAGACTCTGATCGCTCCAGTCGGTTTTCCATCTATGAGATCGCTCTTCCCACCACAGATGTAGCCAGCGTCATAATTTTTTAAAACCTCTTCGTTTGAGAGACGCAAATGCCGTTGACACGCGCCCGGATTACAAAAGCAACCTGTTCTCAAATGAATATTGTATAGCGCAGCCATATGTAGAACTTGCATATAGCCGACGTAACTACCGTTCGAGCGTACGAGATTAAACGAAACAATTCCGCCTTGTATCGTGCTGTCGCAATCGTTATATTGAGTATCGGCGTAAAGCACGACAGCTGCCTTTCCGTTTGCATGCCGTAGACTCGCCAGCATAGAATAAAGATACTGCGCGAGTGAGAAGACGTGTTGCGATATCACCTTTTGGGATATTTTGGATAATTCATCAAATCCATATTGCAGTGATACGATAGCGAGAAATGAAATTGTACCGTCCTCGAACCTGCAAGAAAAATATTTTCATTCTTCACAGAAGGGTCGTACTCTCAGTATTTTTACTGTATTCTAAGGTATGCAGTATTACCTTTCGTGTAGCACTCGACGTTTTACGTGAAAGTCGCTCGAACTGAGAGAGATTTCTACAGTACCGCCGCCATAATACACTTTTTCTAATACTCTTGCGCCGGAATTCTTAACTAACAGAGCGCCAATTCCAGTTGGATAACCAAACATCTTATAAAAGGAGAGACATACGAAGTCCGGTTTATAAATTGATAAATCTAAATCATTGGTAGCAGCAAAAGACGCGGCGTCCAGGAGGGTGTGCCATCTTGTGTTATTGGCACTCTCACCAAAGATGGTCTTGTTTAAAACACCATTGTCAACAGCTTCGATCCAACTCAATGGACATTTCAATCCAGAGAAATTGCATTGTGCCGAGTATACAAAGAGAGAATTATTGTCTGGCTCGAGGTTTTTCTTTGAAACACACTGATCATCTTCACTAAATATTTCTAGGAGTTTATCATGATCGAGACCAACTACATTAGCGCCATTTCTTTTAACAACTTCTCGCATACCAAGGACCGAAGTGTGATTGTCTTGAGCGTACACAAAGTATCCTGATATCTTATCTTTGTTATTTTTGAAATTAAATGTCTCAGCAACTGTTTTCAAGGCAGCGGTAGCACCTGAGGTGAAGATCACATCGTACTCCTTGGTGGAAGTGTGAAAGTGCTCGAGGATCCTATACAGAGTTAGAAAATATCAATTGTGAGAGCCTTAAATGTAGTTACTCTCTTCGTAATTACCTAAATCTGGTTCGTTCAATGATGTCATGTACATTGCTGCTTGACGCAGAACCCGCAGAGTGTGGATTTCCATAAAGCGCAGAATTGAGATCATTAACCACTTTGTCAATCTGCGTTTTTGAGTAGAGCGTTGCTCCAGCATGGTCCAGGTAACATTCATCTAGAATACAGTGGAATAATTGAATGCTGACGGCACGGTGCACAACTGTATGCGACAGCCCAGACAACACATAATGTCCACAAGTCGTCCTTAAGGCGTCTAATGACTTTTGCACATATGCGTTGCCTGGGATAGTACAATAAACGCATAACTGTATTTGGCTTACTTGTTAATCGAGTAAATTCGCTCAATAGACATTTTCGAACGTCCAAGTCGTAAACGGGAGTATATCTAACAGCCGTTTTTCGATCCATGGTGTGGCAATTGTAACGTTGGTCCCGCTCTCCGAGCACCGTTTCTGTTGAGCATGGCACGAAACGAGAACTGGCATACCACGGGCATAACTTTATTTGCTATCGGCGAAGCGACATTACTCAACAGGGACGTGGTTATTGCTCAACCAGTGCTACAATAATCAAGTGATTATGTATGCGTTATGGGGTTGCTGTATGGCCGTCAACCGTTGTCGCACACTGACAACATATTGCAATCTCCCGGCAAGCTTACGTTTCGAAAAGATGCAAACAATCGTACAATCTAATGCTCGTGTGCATGGTTGCGTGATCGGTGACGACAGACAGTAATGACGCTGATTACCCAATGGTTTCTTTTTATTTATTTTTTTTCTAGATATTATTCGCACGCACAGTTTTGAATCTCATGGATGAACAAAAACATCCGTTGCGCGCGTAATTCGATGTGAAGCCACACGTCGGCGCATATTGTGTATACTGTGTATAACCAAGTAACTCCACTGAACTCCACTAAACCTTTTTCCTCTTGGCTTTCTCCTCTAATGAGGAGATGTGACCATGCTCCACTAAACTGAATCCATCGAATCCACTGAATCATCGAGAAGGCACTAGTAGAGAGGGTTAACTTTATAAAAATTGTGTCTGACAGCTACTCGGCACGGTAGGCACGAGAGATTGCGGGAGACATGCTGGAGCCAGTATAGAATTTCTGGAGGGGGTTGAAATATCCTGCATACGTTTACAGACAGACTGACAGAGAATACACGAAAGCTGGCTCTTCTTACAAATATCTATTTGGTGACTTAACTCCACTGATTGTTAATTTCAGAAGGACGCGCGAGAGTATGAAACATCGGCTAGAAGCGAAAAAACGGGCGCCCTCGTATGTGAATACTAGTTATTACCAATCGATCGAGCAGACGGCGCTTGTTCCGATGACATTCTTAAGAGTACTTCGGACCATTCCGAACCTGTTATTTTCGACTTTTTCGTTTACATTTTTTACTCGTATGCCAATGGGAGGTCCGAAGTCCCCTTAATCCTAGAAAGGATACAGGAGACCTCATTCTCTTCTACGTCACGTATCTCTTTTAGGGTTATATAAAAGTCCTGGAACATGGCCCCGCCAAAAGCTCTTTCACTCGTGGACGAACTGGCTTAGATAAACTTGAATCTAAAACGTAACTGGGTACTGAGAATATTTCAAAGTTTCCGTCTTCGCGCTACTCTATTTATGCATTCGACGAACAGTCGACATTAGTGTGATGTACGTTTAACGTATGCTCCACGTAACCACCCTCAAGACGCCTCTGAATGTTACGTACCATATTGTTAAACGTGAAATAAATTTTGAGACAATGTGAATTAAATATTCCGTCAGACAAATTCATTTGTAATGTGATTGTGGATTGCAATTGAAATAAAAGTCATAGTATTCTAATAAAATTTTATGGAGAAAACGTACAGACAGGACGAGGTGGCCGAGTGGTTAAGGCGTTGGACTGCTAATCCAATGTGCTCTGCACGCGTGGGTTCGAATCCCATCCTCGTCGTGAGCTTTATTTTATTTCTTTTAACGCACATCGTTTGTGCTCCCTTATTATTGATTCCTTCAATTGTAAGTACGCAGGCTCACAATAAGTCGTCAGATTTCCTGTGTGTATAATTTAGTTTTAAGCAGTCGCCGGAAAAATGTCAATCGACCTAAAATGACACACCAGCTTTGTGATAATTCGCGTAAATCGGTGAATAAAAGTAACCATAAAAATTTTGCAGCATGTTGTTCCAATTACGAACTATTGACAGAGCGCGAGTGCCACGTGACATAATATCTTTGAGACTCTTCTGCTCACGTTATTCTTGTTCTCCATCTAGCATCATGACAACATCGAGACTCCGTGGCGCAACGGTAGCGCGTCTGACTCCAGATCAGAAGGTTGCGTGTTCAAATCACGTCGGGGTCAACAGACGAGGGAATTATTTTTCTTTTCATACAAAACACTCTTAAAAGTTCGTTTCTATTAATTAGGTTATAATACACTATATATTTATAACGTGTTCAATACCGAGTCCGTAACAGAATGGCGCGAATCGATTATTTGCGACTGTATTTATTCTCATTAAAACTAACGGAAAGCATTGCTAAACGGGTTAAAGTATTATACCTATAAGAGTAAGTCCATTTTCTCGCGTTAGAAGTGAAACTTTGCTGTTTAATTGAAAATTATCCGCGACAATTAGGTAATACTTGTTGAAAATAATGTGCGAGAGAATGAAATAAGAGTAAACAGGAGTGCGATGGAATTATAGGTTGTATTGCATATGATATTAATAACAAGTCAATTAAAAAATGTAACTCCAACGCACACGACGTAGTAAACGCATACAGCACCCCCCACCCCACCAACGCCCTTACATAAGCGTACAAACGCATGTATGTATGTATGTACGTACGTACGTACATGCAGTCTATAGCGTTTGGACCTAAGCAAGCGTTATAAGTATCGCACAAAGAGGAAAGAAACTACGAGAATAGGGTATAATGCGTAAAATTGTGTTTCATCTCATTCTCTCGTTTGCTGTACACGAGCTCGTCTGTTGTCAGTGTCGCTTTTTCATTTCATAATTTTCATTTCACCTGCCTAGCTAAAGAAGTTTCACTTCAAAATATCATCAAATAGTACACATTCCATTCTGTATTGCTGTTCCGATGCAAATTTTTTACGTTCAATTACACGAGGCGCTAATTCTGACTGTATTCGTATACACGTAATTGATGTTCGTGTCGATGCTGTTGTCCAAAGCCTTAAGAATAAGTGGGGCGCATCGATGCGCAGAGCGGCCACTCCGCAACGCTCCCCTTTTAAAAGGAGATCATCAAAAGTAAAGAGGCATCAGGAGCTGCTCAGTGCTGCTGAACTTAAAGTTGAACTGGGCAGCAGCGTCGAACAACTTCTTCTGCTCTCCGGATCCAGAGGGTCCCGAAGAACTGGCCTGCCCCACGTTCTCTAAACGACAACGGTAAGAACGATGACGACATGGTGACGTTGGCGTTTACGTTTACGTTTACGTTTCCGTTTCCCTCCTCGCCTCGCGAGGTACGACGATATGCAATCTCTATCATCCGCTCGTTAGCCTCGTAATTGAATTGATAATATTTTAAACGCGAGAGCAATTGACGACTGAAAATCCTTGACACAAGCGTCTTCGTTTAAGATTTGAATTTGACTGTACGTTCGGGATGTTTGCCTGATCCTTGTAGAAGTTCACGGTGTAGAAACTGTGTAACGGATGCGTGGAATACGTATACATATACATACATCATATCCTTCATGAAGTAAGTAAAGTTTGCTCTTGTACGGAAATATTTGCAGATATCTAGTTGCGTGGATACGCAATACGTAGAGAATCTGATTTTGTCTGGACATGACAGAGGGAAATATGCGATTGTATGTTGGAAACGATGAGTAATTTAATTTCATCTTGACTATATTTGGTTAAGTCGAGACGTGCCGGATGATTGGGAGGGGGAGGGGAGGGGGTGGTGGTGCTGGTGGTGGCAATCTCGTCAATAGAAAAAGGGCTAAGAGACACCAAAGTCAATTCTCAGAGGTGGCTAAATATATTAATAAATTTGAAAGGCACGG
Organism: Syrista parreyssii; assembly: GCA_030142615.1. Classification (NCBI taxonomy): domain Eukaryota; kingdom Metazoa; phylum Arthropoda; class Insecta; order Hymenoptera; family Cephidae; genus Syrista; species Syrista parreyssii. Next base: position 626,042 of record JARQTG010000191.1, read on the forward strand.
GTACGATATCTCTGAGAGATTTCACTATTTTCCCAAAAGTATCTTTCTCGTGGCTCCAAAGCTCTGACCGGCCTGAGTGGCGCCCTTGTTACTACCCGCTTGTAGCCCGATGAGACCTTCACCAGCCCTCAACTGTTCTTCGGTGAATGCTCGCTTGTTCTCCTCTGCGGGTCTTGGCCCAAGCCAGGGTCCACGCCATTCTGGATGTCGGTACGCCTACACGCAAAGGTAAGAATTATACGTGAGAGAATTGGGCGTAATTGCTTTTGGTCGTTTATGTCCGTGAAGGCTGGGAACAAGCAAGAACTAATATGTAGTAAGCAGTGACGTCTGAGTGATATCGATGAGAATAAACTGATCGAACCTGGGACCTGTACTGGCCCCGCCATAACTTGCGTAAAAAGGGAAAAATACACTCATCAAAATACATGGAAATGAACCGTCGAAATCAAATGACAATGTCTTTTAGAGAAATACTTACGGTCCGGCCGATAGCGAAAATCGTATTTGTTACTTGGGCAATGTTTTTGCGCTCCATCAGATCTACTGCTTGAAAGAGATCGACGTCCGGGACTCCGTACTTGATGCAGGCTTTCTGAAATCTATAGAAATTACATATAGTTTGTGCCATGTAAAGAATTGCGATCGAATATGTGGAACGAGGTGTTTTAGTGCGCAGCGCGTTTTCCCGTTTACACTTCTGATACTTATAGAGCCTCGTAGCCTTCGTGAATTAATGACTTTTGCAGCAGAAACGCGACAAAGCATCCTTCGATATAATTGTGGTCACCGCGAAGGGCATGGCTCCTGCGCGCGACTGATACCCTGGGCTGTATCGTGAGACGGCAAGGCGCTCTCATTGTCTTGTTAGCAATTAGCGAATGGCCGTACTAATAAAAATCGTCCGACCTTGACGTTCACGAGGTTTAATCTTGTATATCGACCGTCACGCAGTCTAACTTGCACCGAGAGTCTCGTACTCCTTCCTCCGCGCGGAGAAAGAGGAATTTCAGATAATCGCGCAAATACGAAGAGAGCGCAACGACGACGCCTGGAATGTTGCACAAAGATGATACGCCGCGTGTCGTGGTCGATTAGGGCCACAGGAGAGCACTGCGGTGACGAACGCGCGTGCGCCTCGTGAACCTGGCCAACCGAATACTTTCTGTCGCCGATGGCTTCCTGATGTACGACGAGTCTGACGCATATGAGCACCGGGAAGAGAGCAGCGCATCACGGAATGCCGAACAACTAATTGCAAGATACAGTTGCCATACGTCGGCCACTGGATCAGTACACTTACTGATTGAGGTTGTCCATCATTTTGTAGTCACCGCCGGACGTGTTGATCTTCGAAATCAGTCCAGGTTGAAGTTTATTCATGAGTTTGCATAGGAGTACGCCGTCCCTCAGTGCATCTTCATAACTGACGCCTGTAACAATCCAAAGTGTAATGTCATTGATTTTCGCAGACTTTTTGCTGCAGAATCGCCCGTGCTTTGCGTTCTACGCAAATTACGCCGATTACGGAAGTACATACAATGTACATACATACATACATACTGTATGAGTAACGTTCCAGGCGAGCGAGTGGACGGTAGTTCAAAGGAAATGAGCTACAAGGTAATCATGGAGAGCGGACCATACGTATCTGATTGTGATTGTGAATAATATCATTTTGCTCCGTAGGTAATAATTTGCCGACGAGAGGCACAAGTAAAGAGTCTACGCAACCACCGTACGTACGAATTCTGATTCACGTGCAGCCTGAGTTCATTTGCTCTTTGGCATCTACATAGAAATTAACAACTTGCCGCAGTAGCAGCAGAGAATCCTGAGAGAAAATATGCAGGCCTTCTTGCACCAGATTCACCGAGGGAGCTTCGCGCTTGCGAGAAACCTTCTTTCTGCAATATCGAATCGTACGATTATACATAGGAGTATATTATACGTGTGCAATACGCGGCGCACGTATAATGCAATACAAATTATGAAGTGCCTTCGCGTCGATCGTTCCATGAAAGATTGGCGACCCCGGGGGAAACAGCGAGGCATCCTTCGATAAAAAGATCAAATGACATTAAATGTATCGTCGCAGCGAAGCGTGCGCCGCTGGCTTCACGACGCCTTCGATCCGAATGTGCCTTTCGTGGAAGCGAGAATGCAGGCTGACACGCGCGTGGGTCGAGGCGGCTCGTTGCGGACGGATGTATGTATGTATGTAGGTGTAGGAGGCACGTGGATGCGGGACGATGATACGTTCCTGATAGCGTTGAAATTCGATGAGATGTCGTAAATACGACAAGTTGACGGAAAATCGATAACGCGTCTTACCACTGCGGCACTTTCGATTGTAGAAACGAGATGGGCAAACGGCCGATATCTCGAGACAAGAATTGAAGAAAACGAGAGATTGAGAATAATTGACATACGCTTGACGTATGTACGCGTCTTACGAAGCTTCGTAGTGCTGGCAAACCTTGGAAATATCTCGCAGCAGAGCCCAGGAGATACATACTAGCCTGATACCCTAGGCGTCTCGTCGCAACTTTTTCAAATATATAACGCGACCGAGTTTAATGTATGCACGTGCTTTACGCGTGTCGCGCGCACTCCTCGCCACGGTGCGAGATCGGTAAAAATCTTTCCATGTATGTATGCATATCAGGATACATGCGGCACAATAATGTACAACATCTAGCAGGACAGACGTTACATATCGACGATTGGCAGTAGCTTCTGCAGGCGATGGTATCCTGTTCCGCTGACATGTCATCCCCGTCACGTTTGGAAATCTTGACACGAAATCGATACTACACCGTTTCGAGGTCCTAGATGAACATTTGAAATTGCACGCGATACTTCGGCGCATGAATATCTCTCGAATTGAATCGCCCTTCAAGTTTCCGTTGAGATTGATTATATGTCAGGTTCTTGTCATAAAGGCGTCAAATACACCGTCGACACCAGGATAGCATCCGTCCGTTGAATTTACGAGTACCAGGAGCAACAGGAGCAACAGGCGCAGACAGTAGGGATGCACGCGTCCTTTTGCGCGGATCCTATGTCGTCTGTTAACTGTTTTAACAGTCAGCCGCCGAACGTCGTTTGGCTTGTGACATTGTATTCGACAGTTGGTCACATTCGAAGCCACCCGGAATCCACGGCTGGTACCGACGGCCGCATAAAGAGCGCGCGAACAAGAAGGATAATAAGAGATGGTCGAACAGTCATGCATTGTTCTGTTCTGTTCTGTTCTGTTCTGTTCAGGTGGATCGCGGAGGACTGTAATAACGTGAGAAAGCGCGCGATCTCCCAGGGAAGTAAGAGTCGCGTAAGCGGTAGGAGGGGGTGCTGGCCCGACGTCTCTTGCGCATTCCTTAAAGAATGCCAATCCACCTAACCATCTTATCGCACTTGTGTGTACATACATACCTAGAATCCGGATGGCTCGCCTTTTGAGTTTCTAATGGCCAGCACGATCCTTTGTCGTTGTCGTTATATGTAGCTCTCGAGGACAATTGTCCCTTTACTCGTTCACCCACATTCTTCGTGATGTCGCGCGACAGTCGATACGTATGATTATGGATCGATTAAACGAAGCGCATTATACTCACTCTGTGGAAATCTTTCTCCTACGACTCGTTCGATCCATTGTTGAGCCTCGGCCTCTTGGCTGGCTTCTCGTTTGCCGGCAACCTGAAATATTTATTCTTCGTTAATTACCCTCGGTGAAGTACAGCTTAATTATTCCTTGCAGCATGCGTATGCGAAGAAATTGAAATATGACGAGAGTTAACGGGGAGTCGCGTGCTCCCTTTCGGTCGAGTAGTGCCAAGCGCGTGGGCCGACTGTACCGGTGTTTACGACGGCAGGAGGGAGTGACGTCACGAGTAAATGTCGAGCTTTGAAGTCAAATTTTCGAAAATCTTGCGCACAGACACGGGCACTACTAATGGGGAAAATATGTGTGGAAATATGTTTGTCGATTCCGTCGAACTGATTGTGAAAGTAGATCTGGCGTTACATATGGTAAATCGGCTTGTTTTGTCCTCTTGATGTCTGCGTAACATTGAGCGGCGCAAGTGAAATCACGTGCTGCCGTTGGGTTGCGTGGCGTCGCGTTGGATTACGATAAGTAGTGTCGCTACGGTGACTCACGAGACTTCAAATATGGCGTTGGCTTTGGCTCAACGATGCGGATAATTCAGTCAAGAATTGCAGAGACAACGTTTATCCCGTAACTTGCAAATCTAAACTCGGCGGTGGTCTCATCGTGCTTCGAAATGGCGACGATCCAGGAATTACGACTCCAACTTATCGGTACTCACATCTGTCGAGTCTCTTCCATTCTCTCTCTCTCTCTCTCTCTCTCTCGCGGCCAAATACTTTTTCTTAGGGATTACTTAGAGATGCGATTGTCGCGATGCGCTCGTTTCGACGCGTATCGAGCAAACAATCATCGTCACTCGCACTGCTGGCAATGCATTTCAATTCTTATGGTTTGTATAATAATACAAACCATATGTCGTGACGCGCGATGCGGTGTTTTTCATGAAGAACGAGAGGGAGGAAGGACATCAGAGTGCGACTGGATGCGGCGGAAAGGAAGGAGGGGAGGATGAAAAGTCGCGTGGCTCGGATGGACCGATGATGGCAACGAGAAGCTTCGCGAGGATGCAGCGCGAAAGGATGGAAAGGGTATGAAGCGACACGGCGGGCAAGAGTAGTAGTTTCGGCCAGGGCGGTGAAGGGGGTTGGTGGGCGCGTGGGGGTGTGGGAATACCCAATGGGCAAAATGCCAAGATCTTTTCGTTTTCGTTACTGAAAATCGACTTAGAACGGTGTGTAGTCGAAGGCCGGGAGGGGATAGCGGCATATAGCGTCGCGACGCCGGCCGTCCGTCTTAGTCTCTCTCTTCCGTAGGTCGACTGCGTCGTTCTGAAGTTTCATCTCCAGTATAGAGTTTCGGTGGTGAGAAAAACAAAAGGAAGGAAAATGGCGGTACGTTGACCTGCATGCGATGTCACCGCAAAGTTGCGCGTTCATAATACATATTGCGCTCTCTATAACGCTTTGCATAGATTAAGTGTATCTCGTTGTCATTGGCCAATGACGGCTCGCACGCTTGACCCTTGGGTACAGACATCGGGGGAGAATCGTGATCTCGGCTTGCGAGCAGGAGGCCGACAATGAGTGGTCCGGCTGTTCCTATCGCGACGTTCGACGAGGGCGACGTTTTATCTCGAACTCTATGAGATCCCGGAGGATCTTCGGAGTGGCGTGGATTTTCACACTTTTCTTTACAGCGGAGCACTCTGAACGCGACGTAACTCGCCGTGCGTGGGTGTAGCGTTCTGACATAAATTTACGCGCGAACAGGCCGGTGCGGCGCGCGCCTTTCCGACATCCGGTCTCTATTTATATCGTAACATAAATATCGTTATGCAATGCTTTCGCATCTCCCATCTCCAACGCAATCATGTAATCCGCCTTGGCTCGCGCAAAGGAAGAGGCTGCCGTTCGTGGTTTTCAGTAATGTTCGTTTGCGCGGGCCGACGGGGCACCACAGCCAGCCTGCAGTTGGGACGTTTCGATAACGTCTTTTTCTCTTTCACCTTTTCGCTTGCCTTGTTCTCTTCTTGCTGCGAGTACGAGTGCGCGTCACGACGAGGGGGATTCGTGTGCATCGGTCATTTATTGGGAAGACTGATCCGCGAGTTTAACGCAACGTGGCATCGCGCCACTCGAGAGGAGCTGCGCTCATCCTCTCGAAAGGGTACGGCTCAAAATAATACGAGATTAGTGAAGGACGGGTTACAGCTGCAAGCTTTAAGAAGATGCGTCTTCTCCGCTCCCTTTGCACCGATAGAGCGATCGACCTATTTTTACGTGCCCACAGAGCGTAAGACGTTTATTTTTAGGTATAATTTTAAGGCCGTTTGGAAAAGCCAGCCGCATCCGGAAAGCGGGCGTACGTCCACGCGCGCTCGTCTCCTCGTCGCCTTTATGCCTTTGTAAACTCAATTCGTGAGACGTGGAGCGCGACGGGATGGGCGGAGATCCCGTCACTCCACGACAACATCGCACCAAGTCGCATGGTTCCCGACAGAGCTGGCCGTCGAAGCTGAGCGCGCGATCGGCTGGAAGGACGTGTCCTTGCGAGACTGTGTGCCATACGCGTGCTTGGCGCTGCTGCTGCTGCTCCTAGTAAACCCACAAGTCAAACATCGTGTCTTTCGAATTGGACCCGATGCTCGTAACCCAATAGCCCCGAGCTATTTTCGTGTTTAACGTTTTCAACATTGAGACAGATCGATCGCGTAAACTTGCGCGCGAATACCGTGTTAGGCTGGCTCGCGCGTACATACGACGACTAGAAACGTAGTACAGGACTAACGATTGCAACGATTCAATGTTTATAGCCACGCAACAAGGAGCAGGAAGCCGAAGTCCTTGCGTGGATCGAAAGCGTTCTCGGCGAGAAGCTACCGCCTGGAAATTACGAGGATATTCTCAAGGACGGCGTTATTCTCTGTCAGCTGATCAATAAACTGGCTCCTGGATCCGTCAAGAAGATACAGACCAAGGGCACCAACTTTCAGCTGATGGAAAACGTCCAGAGGTAGGTGCTGCAGCTCTCGTAACAAACGACACGATTCTCGTCGAGTCTCAAGATCGAATGCATTGTCGCTAATAATCGCCACGATGCTTTCGTTTCGCCTATAGATTCCAGGCTGCCATCAAGAATTACGGAGTCCCTCAAGAGGAAATTTTCCAGACAGCAGATCTTTTCGAGAGACGCAACATTCCTCAAGTCACGTTGTGCCTTTACGCCCTCGGCAGGGTTGTAAGTATCTGATCTGCCGCAATCTCCTCGTCCCCGTATCTCACGCGTGTAACTTGCCTATTCGCAAAACAGACGCAGAAACATCCCGAGTATACTGGACCTCGGCTTGGACCAAAAATGGCGGACGAGAACAAGAGGACCTTCACGGAGGAGCAGCTGCGCGCGAGCGAGGGCCAAGTTAATTTGCAAATGGGATACAACAAGGGTGCCAGTCAGTCCGGCCACGGTGGCTTTGGAAACACGCGACATATGTGATGCAGACTATCCGTTGCTCGATGAATCGCACCATCAAAGCTTGACTCTCGGTTTCGTTGTCGCAACTTAATACAAGTATAGTCTGCGCACGAATACATCCTTTTTCGCTTATGCGTTCCATTTATTTTCCCTGACAATCATTCCAATTGGCTTTTGTTATCGCAACTCGGACCTGGTGCATCATTTATTTGGCTAATGCAAAATTTCTCATTACAATAAGCTGCGAGGTTCTCGCTAAAAATTTCTCAGAGCGGAGGCGGATGACTTTCGGTAAGTGCTGTGTCCCTTCGGCAAAGTTTTAGTCGATCGCCAGGCGGGACACGCGCGCTTGGATCCACGAATATTCTCCTCCGAATCTTCTCCTCGAGTTTCGTTCTCTTGGCTTTTCTCGTTCATCTGGAAATGTCATATCGAAACGGCTGGCCAGATCTTGGCTACGTGGGCAACGAGGAATCCGGCAACAGGAATACTTGGCGATCCTGACGTATCGCGCGCCAACTTTGACTTTTCCGAACTTTCCTTCTTTTATCGACCGTTGTGGATCATTGGCAGCCTCAGCGACCCGAGCGTCGAGTCACGAGAATTCCATGTTGCACAAATTGGACTGACATTTCGCGTCGAAGAAAGCCAAATTCACGAGCTGCCCTGCAAGTTTAAGGATGAGCTTCACGGCGCACGTTCGGCGCGATTGATCCAAAGCCGAGGAGTAAGTGCGACATAAAAATAGGATCGTCGCTCTTGGCGCGCGTAAAACTTTTCGTGTTGGATCTTTACAATTCTTTAAGGAAAATTGTCAAAGTGACGTCAAAAGGTTAGCGAAGCTTGATTCATTTGAATGCGTCGTCGTCAGGTTGCCTTTGGACAGACGACGTGTATCATGTCAACGTTTTGTTCGATTTTAATGATACGCACGGTCGAGCCGCACGCGTCGACTCTCCTTATCTGTACGAAACGAGACGAATAGTCGCGACTACGCGACAATGTCAGCTGCACCGTTGACACGCCGACTTTTGTTCTATTGCACCGATGGGATACCGATATTATGACTTTTTGGCACTGATGCCCACCATGCCTTGGGCGTTTCCGTAATCTCTGAATAAACAAATGAAATTTCGTGTCTCTCGCAACGCGTAACTCGAAAACGTTGATTGTGCTATACAGTATTTTCGAAATAGACGCACCGTCAAAAGGACTTTGAAAATAAAACATCCCACGTGTTCTTGACTCACAATTGAAAATAGGTATTCGCATTGGCGTCTGCCAGCTCAATGAAAGATTTAAATGCAGCGCACTTCTTACATCGTAGATATACAGCAAGCTGCGTCTTCGCAACCGATACAGTCGAAGCGAACACGATATATCTCTTATCAAAGGTTTGTGTAACAAATTATCATCGTGGATGATTCCCGACACACACGCACACAACGGCGCGCGCGCGCGCGCGCCCACGCAGAGAAAGAACGAAACAGTGAGATCGAGAGAGAGAGAGGGAGAGAGGGAGAGAGGGAGAGAGAGTCGAGCTTAGCTGTGGGAGCCGAGTTCCAACAGGTAAGACTGTACGCCTAGGACATGAAGATGGCGTTAAGGGGTTCAGTTAACAAAGACTGAGCAAGGAAATCTGCAGGTACGAACGAGACGAGGAAGATGGAACTTGTGATACTTCCTGAAATGGTAATGAACGCGCGCATACATACATACAGGTACATGCAAACAGCCAGTCGTTTAACCCTTCTTAAACCTCCAGCGGTCGCGTCGGCTCTCGAAACACCGATACGCGAGTGGCGGCACTCAGTAAAGATTCGCACTCCTTGATCCGAAACATTGATCACCAATGCAAACACATTATTCCGCACTGGGTCTTACTCTTGTTTATACATGCAGCTAGGAGAATGAGCTTGCTTTACCGCTCAAATTGGTGGGGCGAAAAATGAACAATCTCGGTATCCCGCGCCAGTCTTGCAGGGTTTCAGCGAACGGATCCGGATGCACTCGCGTAGTGCATTTTGCGTATTCTTACCTGCCACAATGGACGCCCGGGCATGATGACTCGATTATGTAGAGTTGCTGACTTTGGAAGCGCAGTAACGGCACAAGAGAAAAAGTGTGTGGCGAGCGCGGGGCATGTGCGCTTTATATTCGTATCGCAGGGGGTGCGCTTGTGTATCAGCGAGCGTGGGGGAGGGGCCTTTCTATATATGGACGACTTACTCACCGCAGGCGCAACGCTAACGCAAAATCGTAACTGGTAACTGGAGACGGTTTAAAGCGAGTTTCCGAAAATGCCGTGGATTTCGCAAAACATGTCGGAGCTTCTATATTTTGATGGGTGACTACGACGGACGTCAATGTGCTGGCGTTAGGAACGAGTCTGCGAGTTTACAATGGAAAAGCATCGAATACGATAGATGTCGCGTTAATGCTCATTGTCGCGCGTATCGTCGTCAATGAAATTCTCGACAAATACGCGTTTTGGCATTTCGGTCGTTGGCTGTCATTAAATGGGCAGATTTGCTTTTGCTGCGTTATATTTTTGATAGAGCGATACAGCACACAAAACGTTACCGAAACAACGCAACACGCGATTTCGTTTTTTTGGTTTTAACAAGGTGCTTTACTTTCACTCTTATCCATCCACATACTAAAGTAATAATCCGCCTTAGAATAACTTAATCCACAGCGATACATACTTTTGGCATGTCATCGCATCATATATGACGCGACTCGCCAAAACTCCTTAATTATAGGTTTTATTTTTTATTACCGTTATTGCCTTTGACATTTGTACCGTCCCTTTTGTTTTTCGAGTATGGTAAAAAAAAAAAAAAAAACCATTGCGCTCGCATCACGTAACTCGCGGTAGCGTGGCCGAGCGGTCCAAGGCGCTGGTTTAAGGCACCAGTCTCTTCGGAGGCGTGGGTTCGAATCCCACCGCTGCCAAGTTTTTTCTTTTCTCATTTTCATAGACTTTTGTCATCCTAGCGTTCGAGCAGTTGCAAGGTTTTGGTACCTTTGACGCCATCTGTCGGTCCTAGCCTGTCGTAGCTACTCAAAATGTATAACCGTAAGGTTAGAGCGGCCGTCACGATATTAACAGCTGCTCGACGGAGAGCGGGTCAATGGGTTGCGTCGGCACGCGGCGCCGTGGTTCACGTGTATCGGGAGTGCATCGGCTAGAAGAAGTGGCACAGGTCGAACATCAGGAATGGAAGTCATTCAATGTATGTGTATCGTTCCGTCGTAGCATTAGTTTTCAGACTCGCGACGTTATATTACGATTTCAGCGACGTGGAAGTGGCCCTTAAGATAACAGTGGCGCCGTGACTCGAGTGTATTATTGGCTACTCGCAGTCAGACTTATTTTTGCTTCAAGTTCCGTATCGATCAGTGTTGAACTTTCGTAAAACTGCAATGTCTTTGAATATACGTGTACATTGCTTCAGGCACACAATGGGCAAATTATTAATTTGAAGCAACAGTTACTCTGTGAAATAATTCTTTTGAATTCTCATTAAAGAGGAAATATGACGAAGTCCATTTTTATTTCATACGATCGCGGTACTCGACACCTCGACGGGAGAAAATTAGATTACCGAGCTAGAAATAATTAGTTTTCTATTTACCGTGATACGGCCTAAAATGCACCGTTCAAAGGTAATATTGGTTCAACGTGTTGCTCGCGACTTACGCGAGGAATACCTTGCGAATGTAGAAGCTGCTACGTACAGTATGTATATACAGATATACGTACATGTCCATGAGTGGTCCGAGTGGTTGTTCGGGCGCAGACGAATCCATGGTTACTCTTGCAGTACGATTTTAGTAAATTTGGTAATCCAATGTATTGAAACTAGAGAGCAATCGGCACGCAGCGGGAGACAGGCTAACGCATCCAACGGCGCAAGATGCTCAAGTCCAGTATTGTCAGAGACGCACGCTCTACTCAAAACCAGAAATGAGACTGCTTTCTCGCTCATCGACACTCCAGGGCTCTAGGCCACGTTCGACAAAGGGTGTCGGGAATCGAGCCCTTGTGTCGCCCGTCTCGGGCCACACTGACAAACGCAACATTAACAAATAGGTCAAGACGTCAATTTGGACTAAGCCCGTATCAACAGTTTCTAGGGACATGGGCAGAATTCAAATTCATCATGTCCGCTAGGATGCTTACTTAAAACATCGCGCGCCCACATATTTATATATCGTTAATATTATTTTAAACCTTAGAAGTGGTCGATGGTCGATTGGGTTAGGAACAAAAGTTGCCACGTCGACAGTTCCTGCCGATTTTATTTCTCCAGATAGTTTTTAACATATTCATTCTCTTCGCAGTAATTAGAGGCATGGTCCCCGATCACGAGTAAAGTGCGAAAAGTAACGAGATTCGTAGTGACCTAAGAGTGTTTCAATCAATTTTAACTTGAGAAATTTGTTCCAACGTAAAGGCTCTTTAAGAAATATTAAATCCGATCTAAATTTGTGTCGACTCGAGAGTACTCTAAGGATTTTGAAATTAATTCAAGCAATCCGTGGTAACTTTAATGTTTTTCAACAAACTTTAAATTCCAACGCAAAATTTGTGCCTCGTGACTCACTTGAAAGTTCATCAAGCCATTCTACAACTCATCCAACCCAATTTAATAGCTTCTCAACAAATTTCAATTTGATTTTCAAAAACATCTGTGTCTGACTTTAAAGTTCTTGAACGGATATTAAATGTGGTAAAAAAAAAGTTTGTGCGTAAACCAAGACTTCTTTATAAGACACTTTACAATTGGATTAAAAGATTTGCGTATAACCTAACAGTGAATTTCATCATACCGCAGACATTTGGCTTAACGTAACCCAAAGCATTCGTTGTAACCATGATTGATCAGAGGGCGGTTAGTACTCTGACCTTAATTATATGCTCCTACCTAACAGAGATCTGTAATCTGATCCAACATATTTATTTTTAGCCGATCAGACCAAACCTAACCTAATATAATTTAAATGGAATTCTTACTCGACATGAGAAGTTTGTTCCAACTTAATGCGAATCAAGAGCGATTCTAACCGGCATTATTGTTCCGACTTGAGTAATCTGTCCTAACCTGACCTAAGGTGGTATTATTAATTTGATCTAACCGGTATTCTTTTTAATCTGATCCAATTCACGACAGATCGCAACCTGACTCAATTGATGTGAGTTATTTTCTTAACTTGACCTAAAAAGTTTGTCGTAACCTAACTTGAGTAGTATTTGCAATCGGACTTAAGACGTTTGTTCCAACTTAATGTAATTAAAGAGTAATTCAAACCTAACCTAAGTGGCAATTGCTTTTAACCTGCTTCACTGCAAGAAGGGTTACACAGCCCAACCTAAGTGGAAATGTAACCTAACCTAAGATATTTCTTTTAACCTAAACTCGAGTGGTACTTTAATTGGATTCAAGAAGTTTGTTCCAACTGAATGTAATGCGACAGTATTTGTAACCGAATCAAAGTGGAATTTTTTTTTTTTCTTTTAAATTAACCTAAAATATTTGTTCTAACCTAACAAATTCGGACTGCGCTCTATTCTGATTTGGTCCGAGAAGAATTGTAACCCAACTGGTATGTTTTAACCTGGCTTAAGAAATTTGTTCTAACCTGACTTAAGTGGAACCATTAAGACCTAACCCAACAAGTTTGTTCTAACCTGGTTCGAGTGAATACTTTAAGCTTGACCTAACCTAACCTGAGTTAAGCGGCATTTCAGCTTGACCCGATAAAGTTTGTTCTAACCTGACCGAAGTGGAACCTTTAAGACCTAACCTAACAAGTTTGTTCTGACCTGGCTTGAGTGAAATCTTTAAACGTAATCTGACCTAAGTGGCATTTCGGCTTAACCAGATAAATTTTTGTTCTAACCTGACTGAAGTGGAACCTTTAAGACCTAACCTAACAAGTTTGTTCTAACCCGACTTGAGTGTAATCCTTAAGCCTGACGTAACCTAATCCAATAAGAAATTTGTTCTAACCTGACTTAAGTGAAATCTTTAAGACCTAACTTAAGAAGTTTGTGCTAACCTGACTGGAGTGGAATAGTTAAGCTTAACCTAACCTAACCTAACCTAAGAAGTTTGTTCTAACCTAACTGGAGTGGAATCGTTAAGCCTAACCTAACCTGGTCAGTTTGTTCTAACCTAACCTAACCAGTTTGTTCTGACCTAACGGTTAGGTTAGGTTAGGTTAGGTTAGGTTAGGTTAGGTTAGGTTAGGTTAGGTTAGGTTAGGTTAGGTTA